>VDFB02000013.1:67202834-67752208 GCA_007258455.2 Sequoia sempervirens | reverse complement strand
CCCACCAAAATACTCTAAAAATTTAATAAACATACCATAAAACTTTTGTCAAAATCTTATTTTCAGGCATAGCCCACCATAATGGAGTTTTCATTTTAATAAACATACTCTAAAATCTTCATCAAAACATTATTTTCAAGCATAGACTGCCAAAATGGAGAATTGCTTCCATAAAGAATGATAGAGAACCGTGAGGAGATGTGCGTGAAAGGAGGCATAGGATTCATTACTGCTTATCTCATTCCTACTCTGCTCAACAAATCCTACATTGTTCCCTCTATTATTTGTAATCTAGGTATTTACTTGACATATATTTGTATAATCTCAAATTCCTTCAGAGTCTTTTGAAGTATCAATGTATCCTATATAGGGTTTAGAATGATTTATTTTAATTAAAAAAATAAATAAATGATGTATTTCCCTATAATTAGATAATGTGGAGATCTCCTAAATCTTCCCCAGCACACTATCATGTTTAGCACTATATTCATTACTCCAGCTCCTAGGGTTTTGCATGTGACATCTTTAATATCTTCATGATCGTGGCTTTTAAATAGATCTTAGTCTTTGCTTTAATCCTTTTCATGGTAACCCTTGAGTTCCATAATCCACCTTCAATCTCTTCTAAGAATAGTGTCTTAAGCTAGACTACATAGTATGCATATAAAGCAATTCCTTCATACCTGCCATTGTTCCAAACCACCACTCACTGCCTTGCTTAAAATGTTGTCTCCATAAGCACAATATCATGTTTTAAAATCATGGTTGCTAGTGATTGACAATTAAGGTCACCATTTTCATCAAAATACAATGAGATTTTTGTCTTCAAACTCAAGGCATTATGCAAGATAACATTGTGAATTTTTTGCTGTGTATGATTTGATTTTCTTGCACATTTCCTACTTTGATAACTTACTTTAAGACTGGGTATTACACCCTCAACTACAATCTCAAACAACTCACTCAGTATCACTTGAAAATTTCTTTCATGAGCATCCTTCTATAAAATCAAACTATGCCCTATAGATTGCCTACTTGCTGCAGGGGACTCATTATTTCATGGTATTGTAGATCTTAAGATCCTTTAACCTTATTGACACTACTTCACAGTTCACAAGGTATTATTCACTATTCTCCCATCTTTGATGAGTCTCAAAACACTACTCAAACATGCAATCCACTACCTCCATTATACATTAATGGCTAAGAAGAAACATTGAACCTATGATTACCACTGTTACTTCATTTGGAAAGTCATTCCCTGATTGCATTTTCCTTGTCTAACATTACCAAAAGCATTTTAAAAAACCCCTTAAGACTCCAGTTAAGGTAAGGAAACTCACTATTAAAATCTCCACTTTACTATGCAAGGTTTGAGCTTTATTATCTTGTCACTGCTCAGCCTCTTTTTGACTGTCACATCTCAAGTGACTGTCATTCTTCTTACCATAGATTGTATTTACAAATGTCACTAAGCTACATAGTATGCTTGTTATTGGCTACAATCTTTAGATTGCAGGATTTTGTTATTAGATACAATGTCTTAATCTTTCTGGTATTGCAACCTCACTAATCCACTAGAGCTATTGTTTATGTTTCTACGGAGACATAGGGTTTGTACCCTAATCATGCTCTTACCAATGCTTTTGTTGGTATTAAAAAACAACCTTAAATCTTGGGTCATAAAATTAGTTGTCTTGACAAAGTTGTGGTATGATCTTGGATTGTATCCTAGAGTGTGTGGGAAGCTTGTGTTTGATCATTAAGGTATGTAAACCTGATTAGGGAAATGTATCCTATATAGCATGGGTCTTGCTTTAATAATTTCCATAATGGTTATTAGTAGATCACATTATTATAGTTTGTGGTAATCAAAGATTGCATTCAAGTATGTAAAAAACTTGGTTTGTAGTTTAAGCTAGACACTTTTAAGTAACATTCATAAGGTTTAGAAAATTTTGATCACTCTCTAGAATAGCCTATTAAACATGGGTTGTGCTTGAATGCACTACATAATTGATATAACACAACCACTCTACATATCAACCAGAGTTATAGGCTCTTTATTGCAGCAAGAGGTAATCACTCTTCGATCATGCTATAATTACATCCTAACCTATTAAACTTGAGACAACCTGAATGCACCCAATGATGATTGACACCTACATTATACAACCTAAATTAACTACATTATATGAGTGTATGTATTTCTATCACAACATAGCCACATTAGACTTGGGTCACACATGAATGCATCCTATATTTGTTATAACACAATTGCGCCATATGACCAATAGAGTTATAGATCACATAATTACAGTCACAAGAATATGTTCCTTGGTCATGATCTTATGGTGATTCCACACAAAAAAATATGAACATGAAATTCTCAAAACCCTAAACCTCTAAAAATGAAATCTAATGAGATGTTGCTTTAAAATATGATTTTCAAACCTGGAACTACAAATTTGACTTCACAACTGAATTCTGCAAAAAGACAATGACTACCCTCAACCTGGTGATATCATCTTGAATTTTTTCTAATTTTTCCCAAGAAAATCATCCTTGGTTCTCCACAAACTATCTCAAGTAGAGAAAAACACTGTCATAATAAATTAGTGAAGTCACTTTTCTTTATGTCGACCACAATTTGATTTTTTTCTATTTTTCATGTTTGTTGAAATTTTGACAAAACTGATAGTCGAAATTGCAATGAAACCCAGGTTCGTTGAAATTTCAATGAACATCAGGGATAAACTTTCAAAAAATTGAAAATTACACATCAAATTTTACAAGCACTCGATGATATATCAAATTATACATATTTCATTGGACAATTTTGTCAGATTTTGCAGTCAAATGAGTTAGTGACTTAAACCCTAAACCCTACATTCAACCTTGTATACTAAACCCTAAACCCCAAGCCTCAATCCTAAACCCAATACCCTCAACTCTATACCTAATCTTCTAAACCCTAATCCCTATACCATATAAACTTAGCCCTATACCCTAAACCTTGAAGACTATCCCTCAACCCTCAACCCTATACCTTAAACCATAAACCCTACACGCTCAACCTTATACTCTAAACCCTAAACATTATCCCTCAACCCTATACTTAAATGAAAAACCCTACACTCTCAAGCCTTGATCCTATACCTTATACCCTTAACCCTACATCCTAAACACTAATCCCTATACCCTATACAATTAACTTCATATTCTCAACCCTAAAAATTATACCTCAACCCTTAGCCCTCAAACTTATACGTAAATCCTAAACCCTAAACCTAATATCCTCAACCCAATACCCTCAACTATATACCCAATATCCTAAACCATAATCCACATACCCTATACACTTAACCTTATACCCTCAAACCTAAACACTATCCCTCAACACCCAACCCTATACCTTAAACCTTAAACCCTAAAGCCTCATTTATCATCCCTATACCCTATACCCTGAAATTTATACTTAATATCCTAAACCCTAATCCCTATTACCTATACACTTAACCCTATAACCTCAACCCTATACCTTAAACACTAAACCTTACACCCTCAACTCTCATAGGGGGGAGGGATTGGGGAGAGAAAGAGAGAGGTTGTCAGCGAAAGAGGAGATAAAGATAAGTAGATGGGGAAGGAGAGGTAGAGAGACATGAGAGATAAAGAGTAGATAAGGAAGGATATGTGGAAGGATAGGTATGGAGGGAGAGAGAGGGAGGTGAGAGAGAGGTGAGATAGATAGTAGTAAAGAGAGTGTGGTAGGTAGTGGTAGAGGTATATGTGAGTAGAGAGGGATAGGTGAGATAGAGAGAAGTAGAGAGAGATAGAGATAGAGGGAAGCAGAGAGGGTGGGTGAGATAGGGGAGGAAGGGAGAGGTAAAGAGGGATAGGTGAGATAAAGATAAGTAGAGAGAGAATGGTGATGAGAGTGAGGATGATGGAGACAGAGAGATGGTGGATGAGAAACAGAGACAGATAGAAAGGTAGGGAGGGAACATATAGTGAGAGAGGATAAAAGATAATTAGAGAAAGGAGGAAGAGATAAGAGATAGAGGGATGGAAGGGTGGGATGAGAGAGACAAGGAGAAAAACATGCATTGAGGAGGAGGAGAGAGGCAGATAGCAATAGAGGAGGTGGTGGTGGAGGATCTGGAGGGATAGGTATGATAGAAGGAGAGATAGATAGAAGGGTGGAAGGAGGGTGAGATAAATATGGAGAGAGAATGGAACATATAGAGGAAGAGACAGGAATGGTGAGATGGAGAATGAGAAAGAAGGGAGAGAGGACAGGATATGGAAGGAAGGAGAGAGATAAACAGAGGAAACGATGGCCGATGAGGAGAAGGACAGATGCGCAAGCCAGGAGTGACGGACGGAGGAGGAGGCAGAGGGAAATGATCATGGCAGCCACGGATTTACGCAGATGCGATGACAGATAACATGGCAGGTCAGATTTGACGGATATTCCACAGAGGAGGAGGATAGACAATCAGATGATGGAAACAGAAGTGAAACAAAGATGGTGGAATGAGGCAGGCAGGAGGAGGGGTGAGATGACAAGCAGAGGAAATGAGACAGATAGAAGCAGAGGAACGATGAGGGAGGGAGGAGAGGTAGGAGGAGAAACAAGTGAGACAGAGAGGTGCAGAGTCTTAACATCTGATGGACGCAGGCACACAGAGGGTTTGGGGAGACAGAGAGCCCATAGGGAAGAAGAGGAGGAGAGGTGAGGTAGAGAGAAATAGAGAGAGAGGTAGGGAGGATGGAGTGAGAGAGGGAGGTAGAGAGAGAGGGGGGGAAGGGAGATAGAAGTGAGGTAGAGAGAATTAGAGGGAAAAGGAGAAAGAGAGACAAAGACAAAGACAAAGAGAGACACAAAGAGAGAGACTGAGACTGAGAGAGTTCTTGAGATCAAGAGAGAGAGAGTCAGATAAAGGGATGGAGATAGTGAGAGAGAGGTCTAGAGTGTAAGGGATAAAAATGAGTGAGATAGAGAGAGAAATAATACAACTTGCTAATTATTGAAATTTCACCTCTTGGTTATTGAAATTTGTGAGATCTTCCAAAAACTAGAATTTGCATTATAACTCCTAGAGATCCAAAACAACTCTCAAACATATTGAAACTATATACATGAAATATAACTTAAAGTATAAGAAAGTACACATCCATACATATAGTTTCCTTGAAAGATAACCAAAAGAAAGAGACAATAAAAATAGAAGAAAAAAATTCCAATGTAGACCAAAATGCAAGTGCATTATAACACGCTCGTATTTTCTCAATGCATTCGCAAAACACAAAATCCATGTCAAAATTGAGATATAATGCAAGCGTGTTATAATGTGCTCACTTTATAACGTGATCACATTATAACGTGCTCACATTATAATGTGCTTGCATTATACTGCACTTACCTTATAACGTGCTCACATTATAATGTGCTTACGTTATAACGCATTTGCATTATAATGCACTCACGTTACAATGGGGTATGTGCAAGATCATGATGGGCCAAAAAGTGGCGATATGATGGGTATGTGTAGGGTGTGCGGCTAACAAATTTTGTTTTACCCAAAATTGTTGAAACAAAAAGGGTTTTTAAAGGATATTCTCTTTCCACCAATATAAATTATGCTTTACTTTAAAAATAATAAATTATTATTATTCATTTTTATTTATTTAAAAGTCCTGATTAATAGGTTGATTGAAAGAATCTATAGCTTTCAAATGGTATCACATTTTTTGAAGCTAAAACATGTGTCTTATTTTATGCTTCACATACTATAGGATTAAAAAAAATGAATTTCATGAAGTTTTGACTAAGTTATGATGGTTAGACATACAATTTTTATATTTTTTTAAAGTTGTAGAAAAAATCATAATTAATTATTTACTTGGAAAAAAATTACAAAAGGTATGTACCACATCAAGACATGAGTCTTCTACTTATATCTAAAATATTATAAAAAATATTATCATTTTATTGTGGTTAGGGTTCAGATGGATTTCTTCTTATTTTTTCATAAAATTTAAGTACTACTGCATTGAAATTTCAAATTTCACAAATAAATTAAAATAAAAAATAAACCTAGTAGTTTAGAAACTAAATTCAATTTTCTACATATTCTATTCTTACATATTTTTGAAATAATAAAGATAACTTATTCAATTTTTTATGTCAAGTTTCCTAACTCTAATTTTTCTAAATTTTTTGCCACTTAAGGGCCTATTTTTTCCATGATGATGTTGCACTTACCCAACACGCTTGCATTATAACTTTCTTTGGGAATCCCCAAGCCTTGGGATTGGTATTTTCCTTGGAATACGAACCCAAAGGCTTGGAGGGCATTCCTAATGACCAGAGACATGTTTTTTCAAATTCTACAATATTTCACATTATCGGGTTCATGCTCACTATCAGGATTGCACGTGTTTCAATGTCGAACAAATCAAACACCTAGGTAATGTTAGTTTCTCTCTTAGCTATCCAACGATGTATTTTTTTTTGCTTTCTAACAATGTCAAGGCTTTCATCCATAATTTATTTTGTTTGTTTGTCTCTTTTTTGGAAAAAAACAGTGTTTGGTGTTTTTTTTGTTATAAATTAACCGTTCATTGAAATTTCAAATAAATTACATTTTTAGAAACTAGACTCCATTCTACATTTAAAAAAAAAAACTCAATTAGTTTCCAAAATTTTTAGGGGTAGCACGGCCAAAATTTTATTTTTTTAGGAAGTGTCCACTTCAAAAATTAGTAAAAAATCAAATATTCATTAAAAAATTATCAAAAAATTTGTGCATCAACTACATACAGTTAGCTAACCTCTGACCATAACAATTTTAAAAATACTAAAAAAGTCCACCATGCTAGGGTCGTACAAGAGTTGCTATGTTATGTTTTTCCAATAAAAAACAACACCAATTTTTGTATGTCCATCGTTTCAACCCCTTAATCTCAACCATTTTCAAAATAAATTAGTAGTTTAAAATGTAGACTCAGAGCACTTCAATCCTTGTTTTTTTTACATCTCAAAATTTTGAGTGTAACTATCCTCAATTTCACGTCTAATGTCAGTATTTCCTAATTTTAGAAAAAAAAAGTGGCCACTTAAGCCCCCTTTTTGGGAACCATCTTTGTGTACTTACCCATATACACATTTTTAGATATTTTCTATAGATCCTTATTCAGTAGTTCTAGATTCTAGTTTCTATCAGAAACCTTGATCTAGGACTAAATCATCCCTACTAGCATATGAGTCCCAGTGAGCATTAAAATCAACATTTCTAGTATTCTAGACCTTAATTCAAGTCTTCAATTTCTAGATGCACCTCTATCCTTTCTTAGTCTTTGATTTTGCATTTTAGTTTCGTAATTTAGGTCATATAGTTAAGTTTTGCATATCATTAGGTTTTTTCATTAGGTTTTGTATGTTACTAATCTTTCCAAGACATAGCTTACTAGTAAACCCCTCTTTAGTCTTTAATAACATCCAAGGACAACCTTTATCAAATATCCTTCCTTCATTACATCCCTAAATTAAGATCTCTAGGGTTTCCTTGAGTGAAACTAGGTGAAATAGGAGGTCCCCAAACCCCTAGTTCCATCTCCCAAAAGGTGGAACCCTATTTCCTAGCCTTCATTTTGGTGAACCTAGCCTTTAGAATACCCTTATTTCTGATTTGGAGTGCACATAGTCCTAGATCTAGCTTGTATTAACTTTGCATTAGGTGTTGCATTAGTTAATTTGCATCTAGGGTTTCTAAACCTTGCATTAGTGAAATTGTATATAGGTTGCATTTTTGCATCTTGCATCATTGAATTTCATTTAAAAACTATAATTGCACTTAGTCTAGACATCATTCAACTCAAAAAATCTAACATTCACTCAATTTTTTTTGAAATTTGTGCAAAAACCGTAATTTGGGACTCATATGCCCATATGGGAGATTTAGTCCCAATACAAATGGTTTTTTCTAATTTCTAAGTATTTCGTGTCAACTATTTATCAACACCTGAACCCTTGAAAAACATTGATTGGGACTCATATGTCCCTCTAGGTGATTTAGTCCTATTTCAAATTTTAAACTACATTTTATAGCATTAAATTATATTTTTTTGTGTTTCAGTTTTCTATTATTACATTTATGTTTTAGTTTGTAGAGTTTCTATTTCATCTATTTCATTGTATTTATTTTAATTTCATTTGAATCAGTATTAGAGCATAGCATTTATCTTGTGTTCCTTGCATTTATCTTGTATTCATAGATTACCCCCTACATGAGCTTTACAACTTGGTGTCCTATTGCTAATACTATAGTGAGACAAAGATCGAGACTCATGTCATCCTATGATAACACAATCATCATGTATCTTGGGTTATCTAGCTCTTTCACTACTAGTGTTGACACTAGCTCACTAGGTATGGACCATACCCTTAACATCTCTTTTCCTTCAAATAGTGTGACAAGTGTTGAAACAATGGTTGCTAGTATTTCTCAAGAAAATGTAATCTGAATCCATGAAGACTTAGGAAACCTACAAAATCAAATAAGTACTAAAAAATTTTTAACCACCACTTTCCATACTATAGATAACATACATTGCATGATTCAAAGTAAAGACAAAGTTGACCTTGTGCTTAACATAGTTCAGATTTATCAAAAATGTCCAAAGCCAAGGAGGAATTCAAATTCCTCCTCTGACAACCATTTCCTCTATTCCTACCTACACCAACCCTCATGTTACAACAATGATGCAACCTAGGGTATTTCTGCTAGCATTCCTAGTACCTTTGTTGCATCACACATCATATCTCATACCACTTTACCTCCCATAAGCATTTCGTTCACTGTTCCCTCAAACACATATAAACCTCCACCATAATCACCTCCATCTCAAATACAACCAATGACACTATCATAAATCAACTTTTTCAAAATGTTTCATCCCTTCAAAAGCAAGTTTCAACTATAAACCACAATCAAAATGGCCAACCTACATACTATGTCAAAATCAATCCCTTATCCTTAGAGATATTGAGAATTTTGATACCACAAGTTCTAGAGATTCCTAGATTTGAGAAATATGTGGGGAAAGGAGATCCTTCTAACCATGTTTCTAGTTATACTACATTATGTAGTGATTTCATCCTTGAGGATAAGCTCTTGGCTAAGATTTTCCCTAGATCCTTGAAAGATACTACCTTAGAATGGTTTTCCTTGCTACCAAACAACTCAATTCATTCATTCAGTGAACTTGTTGAGGCATTTATAAACCATTTCTAGGTACATATAACTCCTATGATGAGCTTAGTTGATTTGATGAGATGTAAAAAAAACGATGATGAAAAAATTACTAACTTCATTTCACACTACCAATAACTTTATTCCCAAATCGACATAAAGATTCTTGATCCTCACCTTTAATGGATGTTTATTAATAATTTGTGAACTAAGATACAAGATAATCTTACCATGATGAAATTTCCTTCCTTCATACACTTTTTCATTTCCCTTTGTGATTATCAAAACTTAGTTAGTAGTCATGACACAAAACCCACCTCTAGCTGACTTGAAAAATACAAATCAGCAAACCAAGACAATTATCAACCTTTTAAGAAACAAAATAAAGGCTTCCTTCAACTTAAACCCCCTCAATCAACTCAACATGTAGATACCAAAGTGGCTGCTATAAGGAAGAGAACTCCTTTCTCATTTAGGGATTCGGCTAGACAATTCACTCCCTTACCTACTACCGTCCATAACACAATGTCACAACTTCTAGAATAGAAAATGATCACTTTTCCTCTTGTTAAAAATATAGATCCGAATAAAAATTTACCTATGAACTTTAGATTGAATGTTTATATCCATTATCATCGACAAAATGGACATGATACCAAACATTGTAAGAGTCTTAAACATCTAGTGCAAGACCTCATTAATTCCAGTTGACTTTCAATTGGAGGTGTTAATGATCAAGGAAATAATTTTGTTACCCCTCCTAACCAAAGCTTGTAGATCTTTACCAATCCTATGCTGAATCATAACACTTCATTTATCAAAGCTAGTGAAACTACGAAGAATGATATGATGAATGCTGACACAGATGATGACAACATGGACACTATGGAACAAGGTCTTATGGATATTGTAGTGTCAAAATATATCATCGTGCACATTTTTACACTTAATTTGGGAATATTTAATGATAAATTAGACTTAATGACTCCTTGATCTAGTGTTGTTAGGTGTTTTACACATTCAAATTAGGTCTTGGGCCCTTTTAAGCTAAATAAACTTAACTTTTCCTTAATTTAATGTTGTAAAGTGTATTTATTTACACCTACACATTAAATTTAGGAGGCTTGTAAACTAACGTGGACCTAATCTAGTGTTGTAATGTGTCTTACACTTTCACATAGGATTTTGGGCCCTTCTAAGCTAAATAGACCTAAATTTTCCTTAAACTAGTGTTGAAAAGGGTATTTGTTTACACTTTCACATTGAATTTTGGGCCCTATAGCATTTATGAACTTTATATCATCATTAATAGGCCCCTATGACCCCATATTATGCATCGCAAGGCATATTTTACTCAAAAACCTAACAATATCAACATATAAGCTTAAATTACACAATCCATGACATTTTAGCAAGCAAAGTAGCCCCTGTGGGACCCATTTTCCACTTTGGGTGAATGAGTTACATCTAGGTGGGACTCATTTTCCCAACTTGGCGAATGAGTCCCATTTGAACAATTTTTAAGGTTTTGAGTGGAAAATTTGGTTTTTAAGTTCAAATTTCTTCTATGTCATCCATGGGTATCTAATAAAAAATAATTTGAATGCATTTCCTATATAAACAAGCTTTCAAATCATTATTTCACATTATCCTACATGATATCAAGACCTACATCCTTCATGGCCATTTCACATGTGTTGAGTTGTAGATATATAAGACATCATTTACAAGGCATAATTCAAGGTATCATTGTTCATGTTTAATATCCTATGTTCATGTTTCATGTCCATGCTTCATTGCTTCATCATTTAGTTTTATTAACTAAAAGGGGTTTGACCAAGGAAAATCCCTATTCACTAATAATCAACAATTTCTCCTTTTTACATGTCTGATTGCAGATCTTGGTTTCTTGGAGCTTGAAAGGTGATTGGAGATTAGGTTACAAGCTTGTTGGAGTTGTCTCCCCATTTGAAAGGTCATAATCTTCACTAAAAGGTCATCTACAACCCCGAAATCAAAGTTTCGAATCTAGAAACCCAGAGGAGTAGATTGAGCATACTAAGAAAATTAGATTCAAACCTTGAAGTTTTAGAAAATCCAAACTAGACTCATTCGCTACAAGTGGTGAATGAGTCCCACTATAGGAATTTTTTAGAGATCTTTGAATATTCAAATACCCTTTTTCCAGAAACCTGCTTGTGTACAAAAATCAATAAATAGGACTGATTCACCCAACTTGGTGAATGAGTCCTAGTAGACCAAAATTTAAGAATTTGTAGAGTTTCATGTCTTCATTCTATTCCCTACAAGTTTCCAGGTGCACACATTCTATTTTGCAACTTTCCATTTTTTTTTCACACTTTTCTAGATCATTTTGTAGGTCATTGCATGAAACTAAGGTTTAGTGTTGCATCTTACATTGCATTAGTCTTTCCAAGTTCTTCTAAAATCATATCCTAGGATACCTTATTGTTAGATCTCTCCCTCCATTGGATTGAGATCTCTAAGGTGTCCTTGAGTGTAGCATGTGTGAAATAGGAACCCTATCCTTATGTTTATGCCTCTAAGGTGGGGAGTACTATTTTTTTGACTACATTTTGGTGAACCTACATTTAGAATACCTTCTTTACTAATTTGGAGTCCATCATCATCTGAGATCTATCTTGCATTGACTTTGCATTAGGGTTTACATTAGTAAATTGGAATTCTTCAGTTTCAAATTTTTGCATTAGTGAAAGTGCATATAGGTTGCATTTTTGCATCTCAAATTATCAAAAATAATCTGAAAACTACATTTTCACTTAAGTTACGAATCATACAACATAAAAAGCATAAAAATCAACTGAAAATTTCTAAAAATTTTGAAAAAAAATCCTTAGTGGGACTCATTCACCACCTTGGGTGAATCAGTTCAAGAATAGATCTGAAATAGCATTAAATTATAGCATTAAAAACCTTGAATTTACAATATTTGTTTTCTTCCATTAACTATCTATTTTATTTGGTTGAGTTCATGTTACATGCATTTCATTAGATATAGCTTAATTTGGTTCATTTCATGCATTTCTTAATTTCAAATTTGTATTTTCACACTGTTACATAGCATAATCAGTCTATTGTCATCTTTAAAATCTGAAAATTTGCATTATCCCTTTGCATTTTTTCATTAGTATTGTTGCATTTCAGGCTTGTAGAACAATAATTACATCATGTTTTCATTGCAAAAGGCTATAATTATCAAACTTCATGTTTTATTTTTTGATCTTTTTAAATGTTGCAAGAAAGTTTTGTTAAGTGCATATGAATATGAGGTCCTTTCCTCTCTTTTTTTTTTCTTCATTGATCCCTCTCCTAGTATCCCTTCTAAGAGTGAGGTTATTCTAGTGAAAGAAACCTTAGGTAATCATAACAATTGCATTTATTCTTCTCATAATATATCTCCTACTTGGAAAGAAGATATTGTAGCAAATGTTAGAAGAACTAATTGATGAAACTTTTGAGAACCTGAGTTGTTTCTCTCCTCTTACCTCTCCTATTAGGAAAAACATTACTAAATGAGAGGACATAGTGATAAGTAATCATGATGATAACATAAGACAACAAGAGACCATTGAAACCTACCTACATTCATCTCCCAACATCTTCTCCTCTTTTGATAATGATGAGGATATGTTGGTGTTAGTTAAGTAAACCTTTAAAATATATGACAACCCTCTTAATGTTTCTTCCCCCACCTATCCTATTTTGGTTTAGACATTATGGGACAAAGGAGTGAAATTTTGGACAATTTTGACAAGCATACTTTTTCTTCTCTTAGTATCTTCCCTAATGGTGAAGAAGATACTTAGATGTTAGAAAACACAACCGATGAAAGTCATGAGAGTCATATGGAGTTCAAGACAATAATATAATTGATGAACAAGAAAATTATGTTGGATGTTGCAGTTGTGTTGCTTGTATGTGGTTGTCATTGATGTCAATACTATTAGCATTGATCGTATTGGAAATTGGATATGTCAACGATATTGAGAAAATTGTTAAAGGAAGTTTTTCAAGTTGCCAATGGAACTATGGAGACCATGAAGGTGAATTGTTTATTATGTCGATCATTAGGTGCTGCAGTCTAAATGGTTTCATGATGAGTGTATCTAGTCTATCCACTAAAATTTTTAGAGGTCCATGTGAAGATTTGATTGTGTTGTGAATAGAAGTGTTTTGACAGTTTTTCTATGACTTCCGTTAGTGTTCTTGATTGAAGTTGGAGTGATTTTATTAAGCTCATTCTCTATGAAATTTTCTTTGATGGTTGTTGATGCTTGTGGATGCTTCTAGATCATACTCTATCTTTGTGGTACATTCGTGTTGATCAAAGTGTTCATGGATGGTGATTTTTCCTTTGCTTGTTTAGTTTTCTTGTTCCTTGCCAACATGGTGAATGTAACGTGTTGTGAATCCTTGAATATCACAATTTGAATGGTCAACGTGATTGAAGATGTTGATTTGGGGCATAACTCAATATTGGCTGACTAAGTTTGATTCACATTGTAAATTGAATTATAAATTGGGTTGAAATCATGTAAATGTTTTACATTTTTATATTTTACTTTTGGTTGACAGAGTTATTGATGTAAATCCGTGTTGCAAATATATAAGAGAGTTTTTTTTGAGTGAAGAGAAGAATACAAGAGAGATGGTGAGAGTGTGCAAATGCAAGTGTGTGAATATTGATCATATCATTCAATTATAGAGCAGAGTGTGGAGGATTTTGTGCGAAGTGTGAAGAATTTTTCTATGCCTAAACTAGAACTATAATCAGGCTTTGTGGAGAAGCTATTCTTTCAGTTCATCACCCTATGGATCAAATCTGTTTGCTTTTAAGGTAGTGAGCCTTCCTTTTTAATTGACCAGTGAGCTATAGGTAGTGCGCCTAAATGCTAGTGCATTCCCATTATTATTCTCATTATACCTTTAACAGGGTATAATATTGTGGACTAACATCCACCATGATTTTTCCACTAACAGGGTTTCCATGTGAAAAATATTGGTGTTCTTTGTGTCTCTAATGTGCTATTTTTTTATGGTTAATTACTAATTCATCAAATCTAATAATAAGTTAAGTTAAGGTTGAAAATCACAATTTGAATGTTGTGAATCCTTGAATATCACAATTGAATTGTAAATCAGGCCAACAACATGTAATTTTTTTACATTTTTATATTTTACTTTTAGCCAACTGATTGTTACTGTAAATCTATGTTGTGGATATATAAGAGAGTTTGTTTTGAGTGAAGAGAAGAATTCAAGAGAGAGTGTGAGAGTGTGAATATTGATCATATCATTCGATAGCAGAGCCGAGTGTGGAGGAGTTTGTGCAAAGTGTGAAGAATAAGTTTTATGTGCCTAAACTAGAACTCTAATAAGGCTTTGTGGAGAAGCTATTCTTTCATTTCATCACCCTATGGAACAAATATATTTATCTATAAGGCAGTGAGCCTTCCTTTGTAATTGAGCAGTGAGCTCTAGGTAGTGTGCCTGAATGCAAGTGCATTCCCCTTATTATTCTCATTATACTTTTAACAGGGTATAATATTGTGGACTAACATCCACCATAGTTTTTCCCCTAAAAGGGTTTCCGCGTAAAAAATCTTGGTGTTCTATGTGTCTCTAATGTGCAGTTTGTTTATGGTTAATTGCTAATTCATCAAATCTAAGAACAGTTAAGGTTGAAAAGTTTGATAAATCTCTAGCAACTGATTCATCCTCCTCTCAGTTGTATGTCCTTGTTTTTCCAAAAAAATAAACCATTGATCTATCCCTACTTGCGATGAAGTCATTTTAGAAGAAACAACCTTTGAATATGAACATTTAGTTTGTAGTTCTCCTAAAATTCTCCTCCTAGGGAGGATATCATGGTGCAAGAAAATCTGAACATTGACACATGAGATGGGGTTGAAACTTAGATGAAGATGATGAAGTGACATTAGACTCCTCTTCACTAAGAGATCATGCCAATAAGCACAACCTTGTTAAGGTTAAGAAGACACAAACTAGATCTCCTTTAATTAATGACCTTCCTAAGTCATCTCCCATTAGTGAATCACATAAGAAAATAAGATATTTCTTGAAATCTAGGATGTAATTTAACAATGTTTTGCAACAACTAAGATATAACACTTTTGCTCAAACATGTAGGAAATTGAAAACCCCTCCCACTTCATTACGACTGGAACAAAATATTTCTCCTAGTGCTCCTAGCTCACCTATTCATAATATATTTGAAGATCTTAAGAATACTCTTGCTAATATATCCATATGGAAACTCATTCAACTATCACCTACATACAAGTTTCTATTTCAAGAAATATTGAAAATTGTGCCAAAGAAAAAAGGACCCTTTTCTTGACATGGGATAATTCATGATAAATGGACTTATTGAGGCCTTGATTTAGGTGTTGTGAGGAATTTTATGCATCCACACTAGGGCTTGGACCCTTCCAAACTAAATAAAATGTGTTTATTGACATCTTGTAAAGGTATTATACAATCTTGTAAAGGAATTTCAACTTTTCTAGACCTAATGAACCTATCCAACATTATAAAACATGTTTAATTACATCATTACATCAATTTAGAAGGCTTGTAAAGAAAATTTAATGTTAAACTAGTGTTGTAGTGTGTTTTACACATTCACATTGGTTCTTGTGCCTTCCTAGGCTATGTGGACCTCATTTTAGTGTTGTAAAGTGTATTTAATTACATTTTCACTTTGATTTTTGTGTCCCAAGCCCTACATCATCACTAATAGACCTCTTTTAACCCATATTGTGCATCCCAAGGCTTTAATTGATCAAAAACCCAACAAAGTGTTAATTTAAATTATATTTCCTTATCTCCTAGCTTATGAGCTATCAGATGGATCCATGTGGGACCCATTCACCATGCATGGTGAATCATTCCCATCTAGGTGGGACCCATTTGACATGTGTGGTGAATGAGTCCTATCTGACCCCCATTTTGACCTTTGAGTGGGAAAAAGTAAAATTTAAAGTTTACTTTCACTATATGTCAACCTGTGATGAGGTATTATTGGGTACTAAGGAACAATTTCCTATAAATAAGTATTTTTACCCTCATTTTACATCAATCAACTCATTATTATATATTTCATCTTTGATTCATCATCTATTTTCTATCTTAATTCAAGCAACTTAGGGTTTCCTCATTAGAAGTCTTCAAATTAGCATTCTAAACCATCCAAGGATTGATTTTACATGTATTGTTAAGAACCAACAAGATCAATCATCATTGCAAGGTAATTTATTCCATTATTTCATGTTTCATTCCTTTATTTCATCAATTTGGTTTAATTACCTAAAACAGGTTTGACCAAGGAAAATCCCCATGCCTTAACAATCAACAATTTCTCTTCCTTGTTTGTTTGCATGTATATTTAGGTCTCTTGAAAGCTTGAGAATAATTGAAGATTACATTTCCAATTCATTCAATTCTTCTTCTCTTCATTCAAGTCAAACTAGCATGGAAAAGTCATTTTTAGACCTAATTCTGGCAGAATTTGAAGCAGACACCTATAGAAGGTGGAATTGTAGATCTGAAGCTACATAATCATTCTTTGACCTTTTAAATCTCTAAAGGAGGACTGATTCACTAATCATGGTGAATGAGTCCCATTTATGGGCCCAATTTTTTTTTCATTAGAATATAGCTCTTTGCATTCAAAAACCTATTTCTAGAAGAATTCATCAAAAGAGGGATTGATTTGCCATAGGTGGTGAATGAGTCCTGTTTGGCTTGAGAAACATCATCAATCAGCATTTCAGACATTCTAGATTCATCACATTTTTCCCAGGTGCACTCTTTTTTTACCCATCTCTTTATGTTTTGCATATTTCATCCATTTAGTTTATTTTTGCATATCATCATGTGTTTTCAAAAAATTCATATTTCATTAGTTTTGCATGTTTAATCATTCAATTTCTTAGCTTATTTGCATTTATTTGATTCCATTTATCCTTCATTCCATCGTGCATATCCTAATTTGAATGAACCCACTAGGTCTTTGAGGTTTATCTCTCTCCTTTTTAGGTGAAAAACATTAAGAGTGCAAGAGAAGTACATAGACCCAAAAATCTATGGTTCATTTTGGTGAATCTGACTTTTCAAATACTTTTATTTTCATATTTGGTGTCTTTTATCATAGAACTAGCCTTCCATTCATTTTGCATTAGGATTTGCATTAGTTTTCATGCTAGGTTTCAAAACTTGCATTCATAAAAAGTGCATTTAGGTTGCATTTCTTACATCTAAATTCATTTATATTTTCAATAATTCTGCATTTTTCATTTAGGTTTGTGTTTTGGCTCTCAAAATTCACAAAAATCAGTATAAAATTTTTGAAAATTCTGAAAAAGGTCCATACTGGGACTCATTCACCACCTTGTGTGAATCAATCCCTTTTGACCTCTAAAACAACATTTTACAGATCTTAGAAATCAGTTTTTAGGTTTCTAATCGGTTCCTTAACCTACATATATTAGTTAGTTACATTTATGTAGCATGCATTTCATCAAATCTAGCCTAAATTAGTTCATTTCATGTATAGTTTAAATTGCACATTTGCATTATCACATTATTCCATGGCATAATCAGTCAATTGTTCTTTGAAAATTGCATTTCATTTCATCCTTTTACATTGCATTTCAAGTTAGCATATATTGTTCTTTCAATATGTTACTTTCAATTTTCTCTAAATTTGCAAAGAAAAAGTTAGTTAATAAACATGATTGTCCTAATTATGAGATATAACTTACACCCCTTCCTATATTTCCTATTTGTGTGGATGAAGTGATAGAAGAGCATATAAACATAGATATTCATGATGATCATGATTGTAATTCTCCCAATACCTCTCCTTTTAGTGACGAAGGTATCTTGATGAAAGAAGATACGATCGTTGAGCATCATTAACATCTTTCTTTTCCTTCTCCTCATCCCCCTTTGGGAAGATACTATAGCACAAGAAAATGAGATTATAAATGATGAGGATGATAGATTGGTCTCTAACAACCCTCTTTATGATCCTTCCCCCATCCCTCCTATTTTGAAAGATATTAGGGAATAGAGTAATGAAATTATAAATGGTCATGATAATACTATGTTATTAGGAAACATAACCAATGAGAGTCATGGCAACCTTAGTTATCCCATTTCAGCTACGGAAAACTTGATTGAGCAAAACATTGATCCTAATCATACTTGTGATGAAATTACTTTGCAAATTTCAACCTTAAATTAACATATTACAAGCTCTCCTAGTATGGTATACAATATGGAATGAGAGAATGTGACCTTAGAAACAACCAGCAATCAAATACAATCTTCCCCTATTCTCCCCACTATCAATAATCAAACACATTCAACCATTAATCCCTCCCTTAGTTGTGATGAAGTTATTTTAGATGAACCAAACCTTACTTGTCATGAACATGTGTTTTTTTTTCCCCACCCACTCTCCTTCTAAAGAGGACATTATAACCCAAGACAAAGATAATATTCCCTTTAAAGACAATGAAAAATATCACTTGATAAGGGATGCTAATAATATTAAACCTAAACTTATCCTTTACCCACCTTTGCATATGCTTCATCCTTCCAATAAACCTAAACTCACCCTTCACCCAAACCCAAACTTATTCTCTACCCAACTTCGCATCCCCTTCATCCCTCTAATGTATTGCAACAATCTAGTACTGATACTATTGCTCATATATATAACACTCGAAATAATCTGCAACCCCCACAACCAACTCCAACCTCTTTACCTTTACCCAATACACCTAGTTCTCCTCATTACCTCCCACACACAAAGGAGTATGATCTTGTTGAACAATTAAAGAGTACTCCTGCCAAGATTTCCATTTGGGATTTACTTCAAATCTCACCAAATTACAACAATACTCTTCAAATAGCCTTAAAACAAATTGAAGCTCCTCATGGTACAACTCTGAATGATGTTGCAGTTGTAATCCATAAAAAAAATCAAACTAATATTGATATCACTTTCCATCAACATGAGCTCCCTCCTTTACACATGAAAAAATGAAATGAAGCTTTCATGATCATTGCTCGATACCATAGGACAGGAATAAAAAACACTCTCATTGATAATGGTTCTCCCCTTAATATATGTAGTGTGAGTCTCCTTGATTGAATAAATGTTGATAGTTCACAAATAATGCTTGATTCCACACCTATAAGAGGATTTGATAATTCATCAACGTGACCGCTCAGTGTAATCACTTTTCCTATTACAGTTGGGGTGGTTAATTTAAAAATTCCTATCCATGTCTTGCCTTATGATCTTTCCTATAATCTTCTTTTAGGAAGACAATGGATTTATGAGATGAATGTAGTGCCTTCAACCCTTCATCGTATAATGAAATATGTCTATAACAATTGCATCTATCAAATTGAAGCAGATCCCAAGCCTGAAAGCTAACCTTGAAAAAGGAACTACAAGTCGTCTGACAACCTTTATTCCCTCTTCTAACATAGAAATTGAATGCAATGATGAGGAATCGGTATCTAAATAATTTGGTGATGATTGGCGATCTTTAGAATTCACACCTTCATTTATGGGTGAATACATATTCACACAAAAGATAGAAGAAAAACACGAACAACAAACCATCATGTCAATACGAAATCTAGACAACCTTTCAAAAGCATTTTCCTCAACCACTTTAAACAATGACACAACATGCACAACAAATTTTGATGAACACAATAATGAACAACCACCTAATTCCAAAGCAATGCAAAAACTTTGTGGAAAATGGTATAAACTCCTCAAACAATAAGGATATAGTGGAAAAGAATGTGGTCCACATGAACAAGTTATCCGCAACCCTATCAAGCCTAACACACAACAAAAAACTCATGATATTGGTTATTGTCCTGTGAGAGATATTGCTAAGCCTTCCCTTAACATCAACACTATCACACAACACCCTCCTCAATCATCCTTTAACTATGCAACAAACAACTACACCTTCGCTTAATGTCAATGTCATCTCAGAAAATGTTCATGATTTGAATTCGTTAGATTTTACACCTTCCTATAATAGGAAGCATAAAATATCACCATCTCAAGACACTTGTGTAAGTATGACATCCACTACTAAGCAAGATACATGTACCTTCCACAATACCCCCTTCTACCATTGATCAAGAGGGTATCTTGTTGAGACTTCTCCAAGATCACTTGATCATCCTCCCTCCTAGAACTCGTAAGAAATGTTTGGACAAGACTTTATTTTGAAAATAGCATAGATTTCATGGTCATTCCACTAATGAATGTCATGCTTTGAGTAATAAAATACAAGACTTTTAGGACCTTGGTATGCTTCCCTATGTGGGGGTATCTACTTCCTCTTTATTTTCACTCTCGCATGTATTTAACTAATACTTTCAAATCACTTTTTTTCCTACACTAAGTGGGGGAAAAGGGTTGTGTAGCCTTGTCCTTGTATGTCACTTGTCATTTCCTTCTTTGGAAAGTCATTAAATTTTCATGAATATATATATAAGAGAAAGCTCAGGATGTGGATGACATGCCTTAAGTTGGTTTGCATATGAAATACTATTCTTTCTTCATGATGTAGCTTATTAGAAATATATGACTTGGCATAGGGCTTTATGAGTGAGCTCTCATGTCTTCTTTTTTCTCTTCCATTTTAAAGCAATTACTCCCAGTAATGGTGCCCGCAACTACTTTAAAGTGGGGGCATATACCACCACTCACATTTCATAGTGTGATTTCTTTCTTCTTGTGATGTGTCCTTTTCTTGGTGGAGCCATTGGGATTGATTCCCTCCTAGAGCATGATACTTCTATTGCATTTATCCTCTCTTGGAGATATTAAATGAAATGTCCCCTAAGATGAGACCTTACACGAACAAAGCAAAATCTCTTTCAGCAATACTTACACTGTCTTAGTACGATTCTAAAGCAAGTTCTTCCTCTCACTAAAGTGGGGGCTAAATGTATCATAGAAGAAAGGACCCTTTGCTTGACATGGGATAATTCATGATAAATGGACTTATTGAGGCCTTGATTTAGGTGTTTTGAGGCATTTTATGCATCCACACTAGGTCTTGTACCCTTCCAAACTAAATAAAATGTGAGTACTAACGTCTTGTAAAGGTGTTGTAGAGTCTTTCAAAGGAATTTCATGCTTTTATAGACCTAATGAACCTATCCAACATTATAAAACATGTTTAATTACATCATTACATCAATTTAGAAGACTTGTAAAGAAAATTTAATGTTAAACTAGTGTTTTAGTGTGTTTTACACATTCACATTGGTTCTTGTGCCTTCCTAAGCTATTTGGACCTCATTTTAGTGTTGTAAAGTGTATATAATTACACTTTCACATTAATTTATGTGTCCCAAGCCCTATTTGATATTTACATCATCACTAATAGACATCTTTTAATCCATATTGTGCATCTTGAGGCTTTAATTGATCAAACACCCAACAAAGTTATAATTTAAATTGTATTTCCTTATCTCCTAGCTTTTGAGCTATCAAATGGACCCATGTGAGACCCATTCATCATGCATGGTGAATCAATCCCATCCAGGTGGGACCCATTTGCCATGTGTGGTGAATGAGTCCTATATGGCCCTTGTTTTGACCTTTGAGTAGGAAAAAGTGAAATTTAAAGTTTATTTTCACTATATGTTAGCCTATGATGAGGTATTATCGGGTACTAAGGCACACTTGTCTAGAAATAAGTATTTTTACCCTCATTTTACATCAATCAACTCACTATTACATTTTTCATCATTGATTCATCATCTATTTTCTATCTCAAGTCAAGCAACTTAGGGTTTCTTCATTAGAAGTCTTCAAATTAGCATTCTAAAGTATCCATGGGCTGATTTTGCATGTATTGCTATGAACCAACAAGATCAATCATCACTGCAAGGTAATTTATTCCATTATTGCATGTTTTATTCCTTTATTTCATTAATTCGATTTAATTGCATAAAAGGGGTTTGACCAAGCCAAACCCCATGCCTTAACAATCAACAATTTATCTTCCTTGTTTGTTTGCATGCAAATTTAGGTCTCTTGAAAGCTTTAGAATCATTGAAGATTTCATTTCCAATTCATTCAAGTCTTCTTCTCTTCATTCAAGTCAAAATGGTAAGGAAAAGTCATTTTCAAACCTAATTCTGATAGAATCTGTAGCAGACACATATAAAAGGTTGAATTGTAGACTTGAAGCTGCATAATCATCCTTTGACATTTTAGATCCTTGAAGGAGGATTTATTTTCCAAGGATGGTGAATGAGTCCCATCTGTGGGCCTAAAGACTATTTTCATCATAATATAGCTCTATGCATTCATAAACCTATTTCCAAAAGAATTCATTAGCATAGGGACTGATTTGCCATAGGTGGTGAATAAGTCTTATTTGGCTTGAGAAACATCATCAATCAACATTTCAGACATTCCAAATTCATGATATTTTTCCTAGGTGCACTTTGATTCTACCCATCTCTTTTTGTTCTGCATATTTCATCCATTTAGTTTATTTTTGCATATCATCATGTGTTTTCAAAAAATTCATATTTCATTAGTTTTGCATGTTTAATCATTCAATTTCTTAGCTTAGTTGCATTTATTTCATTTCATTTAGCCTTCATTCCATCATACACATCCTAATTTGAATGAACCCACTAGGTCTTTGAGGTCTATCTCTCTCCTTTTTAGGTGAAAACTTTAAGAGTGCAAGAGAAGTACATAGACCCAAAAATTTATGGTTCACAAATAAAGTAGGTAGAGATCCAATCTTATATGGAATTGAATAATGTTACATCCTCCCTT
The DNA here is from genome assembly GCA_007258455.2 of Sequoia sempervirens. Taxonomy (NCBI): domain Eukaryota; kingdom Viridiplantae; phylum Streptophyta; class Pinopsida; order Cupressales; family Cupressaceae; genus Sequoia; species Sequoia sempervirens. Next base: position 67,729,030 of record VDFB02000013.1, on the reverse strand, counting down.
TGTCCAACACAAGTCAGCCAGTCATAAATCACATTCCCTAAACATGAATTACCTTTAATCTTGAGATTCAAAACAAAAATGAAGCCTTGATGATAAAGGTGATCATTAATGAAATTGTAGTTAGGTGCACTCTCATAGACAATGGAGCAAAAATTAATGTTTGTAGCATTGACCTCCTAGACAAAATTGACATTGAAAAAAGTCTCATTCAACTTAATGATGTTTGTATCCATGGATTTGACAATGTTAATAGGAAACCACTAGGTATGATCACATTACCTATTGAGGTCGAAACTACAGAGTTCCCTACCCCTATCCATATCATGCAAGGACCCATTTCATACAATCCTCTCCTAGGGATACCATGAATTCATGCTATGAAAGGAGTCACCACTACTCTCCACCATACAATAATTGGGGTTTGACACCTTTCTTTATGGGAAAGTGCAAAATATCACAACCTTGAGCCATATAAAAATAGCCCCTTGTCATTTTCATGGCCTTTTAGGTCTTGTTTCATGGTGTTTGATCTATTTTTTTCTAATTTTATGATGTAACTTGGCTTGAACATGCATATTTAGGTACTAAAATTCAAATAATGGCATCTTTTGAAGGTGTTGTGAAGTGTTGTGAAACATTTCTACATTCTTCTACACTTTATTTATTACAATTCAGCTAAAAATCAACTTTTTATACATCATCAAGTACTATTTTGAAGTGTTGTAAAGTATTGTAACAAGATTTCACACTTTTCTAAGCACAATTTCACTATTTATCCCCTTCTTATGAGTTATTTGACCCCTTTATGCCCTCATATGCTTTAATTAAGTGCATTTTTTAATGTAATCCTGATAAACAACATTAAATACAACTTAATTCTTGACACCCATTTTCAGGTCCTAGGTGGGACCCATTCACCATGGGTGGAAAATGAGTCCCTGTTGGCTCCAAATTCAAAATATTTTTAATTTCCTCTCAGGTTTTTATTCAAAAACACTTGATGTCGGCCTGTGATGAGGTATGAACAGTTACTAAGGCACAATATTTAATAAATAAGTGATTTTCACCTCATTTTACATCAACTAAAATATCTTCCAACATTCACACATCATATTCAAGCATTCAAGCATTTTACAACATTTCATCAATCATTATTTAAACACTTTGGAGCATCCATTGACATTACTTCAGATTTGCATCATGAAGGGTTTGGTAAGTTGATAGAATTTGCATGTGTTTAGTTTATCATTCTTTTGCATTTCATTATTTCATTAAGGGTTTTATTACCAAAATTGGGGTTTGACCAAGGAAAACCCCTATTTGCTAACCCTCAACCATTTTTCCCTCTTTCATGTGTGTTTGTAGAATTTTGTGTGTAGATTTATCAATCAATTAGGTGTTGAAAAGTTGAGAACAAGTCAAATAGGTGCTTCAAGTCAACTTATTCATATTTCAAGGTTGGTGAAGGTTTTCTATCTGTTTCCTGCATAATTGACTTTGACAACTTGACAAACAAACATTTCTAGATTTGGTGTTGCAGAGTTGTCTCTTTGTTTTTCAAAATTTTGGGAGAGGAATGATTTGCCACTAGTGGTGAATGAGTACCATCTTAGGACTAAAAATCTAAATTTTGTTAGATTTTGAATCATAATAGTCAAAAACTAGTTTTCGACACTTTTTCACTAGGAGGACTAATTCACCACCTTGAGTGACTGAGTCCCACTATGAAATTTCAATAATTCCAGTTAGCATTCACAACATTCCAAATTCATCAAACATTTCCTAGGTGCACTCTATTTTATTCTATTTCTTTCTGTTCTACCCTATTTCTTCATTTAGTTCATTGTTTGCATATCAAATTATGTTTTCAAACATAGCGTAAATCTTATTTTTTCTTTCATTTTCATTCATTTAGATCATTCAATTGCATTTATATTACTTCATTTAAATTAGACAACATCATACATAACATAATTTGAAAGAACCCTTAGCATTTTTGGCTGAACTATATCTCTCCTTGTTGGTGTAAATAAATTCTTGTACCTAGTTCATTCATTATTAGGGGTCTTATTTACATCTTAGTTAAGTTTACTTAGGGACCACATAGGAGGTTGTTGGATAATTTCCACTTTTGGTGAACTTGACATGTCATTACTTTATCACTTCCACCTTTTGTGGACACATCATGTGATTATCTCTCCACCTTAGGTGGAGTGATAGCTTTTCATAGTTGTCTCATTTCATAAGATTATGACACTTCTCATTATCTTATGCCCTTATATGTTCTCACCTTGGCTATATAACCAAGGGGTCTCTCTCATTGTAAAAAATCATATTATTGACATTGAATATAGTTTATTCTTGTCATATTATATTCTCTCACTTTTTGTGCTTTCCATTTGGTCCATAGCCAATTCTAACATGGTATTAGAGTGGGTTGGGTGCCATTGGAGAGTCATTTTCTAAAGAGAGATACCAAATTTGGGGGTGTTCCATTTTGTGGCTCTTTGTTGCAGGTTCATATCAGAGTTTTTTGGTGCAAATCTAAGCTCACCATTGAGTCCGGAAGGTTCGAGAAAGTTGATTTTTCCTTTTGTTTCATCCAAATCAGACATACGAGGCCAAATCTATGAGGGTTTGACACTAAAGAGTGGTTCCCAAATCCAAAAGGTAGTTGCATTTTTGGAGCATTTTGGGGTCAAATCTGACCCTGCCATCACCCTAGGATCGACTGTCAATTCATCCAAATCAGAGCAGTTGTTTGGTGAGGCAAAACATTTTTGCCTAGAGAGCCGTATGCCCCCCTAGGTCTTCATCATTGCATCGACGGTACGATTTCAGAAAATAAAATATTCTATTTGTTTTCGAATATTTTCTAAAAACTTTTGTATAAAAATCCTTTGTATCTGTCGAAATATTTTCAAAGTTTTATTAAAAAAAAAAGAGGAGATTTAAAGTTTGCATATGCATACTGTAGAGGTACTCTATACAATGTACAGAGTACCACAGGTATGCACAGAACACCCACTTTCCAACATGTGGCCTGCGGCCATGGCAGACCTGCCTCCCACATCAACTGTCGGCGATTTGCATATTCTCTGAGCTTTAGACTTAAATATAAATCTGGCAGGTAGTTTGAATTAAAAATATGGCCAGTTCAAAATCGGCGATGAAAGTAAAATTTCAGCAGGAAGATTCTGGTGCCTGCGAGAATATTCCGGCGATTGGAAATACCGGTGCGATGACATCCTTTTGGGAGTCAATTTTAAGCTCTACGATTTTGTGAAGGCCGCATGAACGTCATTTTTCAGCTCAAGGGAAAATTTTCTCATGATGGGTGTTTAGCCATCAATTTTAAGACAGCAGATTGCTGACGTCAGCAATACGTCAGCACAGTTTTGAAATTTTCTCCCCCCTCACAGTTTGCATTTAATTTGGTTTTCATAGGCGAACTTTGAAGCTTAATATCTTGCTCATTCTGACTCCTTTTTTCAAGTAATTTTTTATTTATTTGGGCTAGAATTTCATTCTCTACACAGTGGTGCAATTAGTTTTCAGTTTTGGTGTTTGATTTTTCCAAAAATTGTAGATTCTCAGAGGTGTTGTTTGTTCGTCCTCATTTTGAGAACTTTGGGAGCTCATAACTTGCTCCTACGATAACATTTATGGGTGCATTTTTTTTCAAAGTGCATGATTTTTTGTGTACTTTTCAATGGTATGATCAGATTGATCTCATTTTGTACCAAAAAATATACTTGACTCTATGGCCTATTTTGGCATTTGCATGTACCTAGATCAAAGACCACTTCCCTATTTTTGGAAAGTGGCACCTGTAAACGTACTAACTATAAAGTGCCAAATCAGATATTGCTTGGGGTGTTTCTTGATTGAGTGATTTGGGGGGTAATCTTGTAATGATTGCTTGTATTCTTTTGCTTGGTTTGTGTTCTTGCAATGGGGAAATCTCAAATTGAACCCCTAAATCCTAAATGTTTTGACGACATCCAAGACTACATCTCCAAAATCAAGCAACTAAGAACACAATTGAAGGAATGCAGTATTGAAAAAGAGGATTTACAATTGATTTTGAATGTGTTATCCAAGCTTGGTCTTGAGTATTTAGTGTTTTTTTCTGGCTTTCATACCCATCGACTTTCTATGGGAGCATCATATGTTGATCCTAAGTTTGATGACATTGCAAATCTCCTAATCCAAGAGGAAGCTAAGTTAATGAACATGGGTCTAATCAAGTCTTCCAGGCCACAAGCATTGGTGGAAAATGAGTCTAAGGTACATAAAGAATCGAGGAATCTTGATAAGAAGCAAAAGAAGAAAAAGAAAAAGCCACATAAAGAATCAAAATCCTCATCATCAAAAGGAGAAACATTTAAGAAGGAGAGGCCTTTTTGTGCATAGTGCGAGAAGGATGGACATGAAGAACATTATTGTTATAAGAAGGATATTGATGAGTTGAACAATATTCTCAAAAAGAATCACATTGATTTTCCTTCTAGAATGTTTGAATCTTCTTAGATCCTTCTACTTCAAAACAATCTAAAAAGGACAAAGGTCAAGCATCTACATCAGGATATAAAGGACAAGCTATTTGTGCTCTTTCAAGTCCAGGATCAGGGAGATGACTTCTAGATTCAAGAGCATCTCATCATATGGTATCTTCAAATTCTATATTCTCTTCATTTCAACCTTGTATTATGTCTCCTATCTTGATGGGAAACAATACATACATGAGTGTAATTGGGAAGGGATCTATTAGCATTGGGGACAACACTTTTTAGGATGTCTGGTGTGTTCCTCCTTTGACGAAAAATCTTCTTTCCATTTATCAGATTACACATGGTGGAGATGGGAGAACTGTGGAGTTCACACCTAATTCTGTCATCATTCGAGACTTGGAGACTAGAGAGATCATTGCTACTGGGGTGGTTGATCATTCATCTTAATTGTATACTTTTGCACAGTTTGCTTTTGATGGTGACATTGCTCCTTCGACTGTTGATCACATACACTATGATTCAGAGGAGACATTTGGCTTCTTGAACTTGGGAATTCTCACATCAGATCCAGTACTTGAGCCATGCATTTCATTTCATCCTTCTACTATTTTACTTGGTGATGCTTGTGTTGCTACAGTTTTGGCTCCAAGTGATTCAGTGCGGCAGGATCCTCATTGTCTTCTAGATATGACTACTTTGGATGACTTCTTGATAGGTATTTAAAACTTGTTTATGGAGTGTCATCTTGGAGATTTGGAGGACAACATTGATAGCATTCATCTTCTCTTTGATGGAGAAGAACCTTCTTCAGTTGTTGTGAGGGAACACCTTGACCCTCTTATTCATTCTCTACATGATCATTCTTCACAGATTGGCATGAGTGTGGATACTTTTGGACAACATTTGGAGGAGGCTTCTTTGTCTTTAGAGGGGATATCTTTGGCTTTGGATCATGTTCTACATTCATCTCTACTTGATGTTGGATTGTCCTCTTCAGCAGTGTGGCCTAGAATGCCTATTTGGAGTGTGTCAGCTTTTGGCATCGACATGGAGAAACTTGAGAATGCTTTAGAGACAACATCACACATCATCCATATTCCCAACATCCTGCATACATCCTTGGTTTTGTTTCTTCCTAAGGGGAGGAATGTTGTTCAACGAGATTGGATCATCTTTAGCATTCAATGTCGAGCTTCTACTATCATTGCAAGAGACTCAAAATTGTGGGGGGGCTACCTTGTTTCTCTTCTACTTCTCTCTTATGGGGGGGTCTTTTTCCTCACATGGGGTTTTTACCTTCTCATTCTTCATTGAGAGCATTTCTTTTTTGTATTTCATCTCTCTTTGGGGGAGGAGTTTTGTCCCACTAGGTTTTCTCCTTTTCTCCATTTGTGAGAGATTGCATTGTGTGTGTACATGAGTACCTAACATGGCCTAGTAGCCAGGACCCATTCTTGCATTTGTGTATCATTTGCATAATAATCTACTACTCCCTAAGTTGCACTTAATGGGGGGTGTTGGTGTAAATAAAGTCTTGTACCTAGCTCATTCATTACTAGGGGACTTATTTACATCTTAGTTAAGTTTACTTAGGGACCACATAGGGGGTTGTTGGAGAATTTCCACTTTTGGTGGATTTGACATGTCATTACTTTATCACTTCCACCTTTTGTGGACACATCATGTGATTATCTCTCCACCTTAGGTGGAGTGATATCTTTTCATAGTTGTCTCATGTCATAATATTATGACACTTGTCATAATCTTATTCCCTTCTATGTTCTCACCTTGGCTATATAACCAAGGGGTCTCTCTCATTGTAAACAATCATATCATTGACATTGAATACAATTTATTCTTGTCATTTTCTATTATCTCTCTTTTTCGTGCTTTCCATTAGGTCCATAGATCTTGGTATCCACAGCGAATTCAACACTCTGTTTAAGTGAAAAAACCTAGAAGAGCTATAGAAGCACATAGAAACCCCAAAAACCTATGGTTCATTTTGGTGAACCTAGATTTTGGACACTTTGCATTTTTTATTTCATTTTCATAGTGCATCCTACATTACATTTGTATCAGCATTCTAGGCCTTTTCATATTGAATTAGTGCAAAAAAAAATTAGATTTCATTTTTGCACTGCATATCATCGAAAAAACTAAAAATATGCATTTTCAATCCTTAATTTCCATCTGTAGAGACTTAGAATCATCCTAGAATTTCCAAGAAACATAAAAAAAATTGCATACTAGGACTCATTCGCCACGCTGGGCGAATCAGTCCCTCTGCACTTTTTAAACAACATTTTTTTCATCTTTTTGGCATTTTCTGCATTATAGTTTCATGTTCCTACATTCTATTTTAATTTCTAGAAAATCTATTTTTACTCATTTATTGTATCTTAGTCTATGTGCATCATGGCATTTTCTTTCAATAAGTTTTGGAATTCATAAAAAACATTGGTAGACATGTCCAATTGTTCCATTAGCTATGACCCTAATGACATTGAACTTCCTCATGCCCCTTCAACTCATAATGTAGACATCATTGGAGAAGATGATGTTAGCATGAACAAGTTATACAATGATTTACTTGATAACTTAGAAGCCAATGCAGCCTTTTATCCCTCTATAAAATCACAAGATCTTCCTACTATTGTACCTCCTTATCACTTTTCCTATTTATATCATGAAATCAATGAAGGACCTAAGGTTCCTCCCTCAAGTGGACCTAGTTCCTTTAACCAAACACACTCACAACCATATTCCACTCACAAAGTCACAAAAAACCCTATCAACCTTGAAGAAACATATGGTAAAGGATTTACTATTTTAAGTAAACAAGGTTGTGACATAAAACATGAACATAACATTCATCAACTTCTTGAAAAAAACACAACAAAAGTACAAACAATAGGACTAGGATATCAAGATCCTTTTGATCTTGATAGACATCCTTTTCAGCCTAGGAGACCTTGGGATGCTAAACATCAAAGGGTAAATGATAATTTAATGATTATGGTTGTGTCCCTAATTTTTGGATTAGAACTAATACACCACCTAGGGCATCTTTGTCCTCCAAGGGTCTTGGGACCCCCTTTTGGAGTGTGTGCCCCGAGTTTCATGCCTTAGGACTAAGATGCCACCAATGGCGTCTTAGTCCTCCCTACATTATTTTTGAGATTTAATTTCAAATCTTGGTGGGATTTAGCTCCTTTAATAATTAATGAATTCATATGTCAACTTGTTGTGGTGTAAATTTGAGATATTAAGCATAGATAAGTATAAATACAAGGTTCTTTCTCTCATTTCTCATATCCAAGACATAAAGACTTTTGTGAGAGCATTCCTAATAGCATAATTGGAGATCACAAGAGCATTCAAAAGTAGAAAAATAAAAAATTTGGAGCCATCATCAAGATTCAAGGATCACATATCAAAGATATTATTGCATCATGTGTGTTGAGCTAACATTTGTGATGTAGGGTTTTGATTCAAGGAAGAAAATCAAGTCAATATCTATCAAGCATTCAAGCATTTCAAGATCCACATTCAAGCTAGACATCTCACACTAGTTTGCAAATTTCACAAGGGTTTGGTGAGTTGCAGCATAATACTTTGTTCATTCATCATTTCCCTCCATTATTTCATTTCATTCCAAGGTTTAATTATCATCAAGGGGTTTGAACAAGGAAAAGCCCCATTTACTAACAATCAACAAGTTTTTCTTCTCTTGTGTGCTTGTGATTGCAGATTTAGGTTGAAGAATTGAAGATCATTTGAAGTGAAAAGTTTCCAAGTTGCATTGCAAAGTTGTGATCTTCACGGAAACTCACCTATAGGCCAAATTCAAAATTTTTATGACGTGAGGTCTAAGAAGAAAAGTAAGGGCATCTTATATCTCCTGAGGGTATTTTTTCAGAGATTCTTTAAGATCTAGTTATGGCATCCAAAGATTTTGCATCTGCCATGAAAACCAGCAGTGAGACTAAGAGAATAGTAAGGGCATCTTATTCCTCCATAACATATTTTTTCAACATTTTTATATTTGCAAAATCCTCATCACATTTCCTGACTTCCCAGGTACACACATGATAACTTTTTGTTGCTTAATTTCATCATTTGCATCCTTCATTTAGCTTGCATTACTAGGTTTTGTGAGTTGAATGTTAAGTTGTCTTTTCCAAGCTTTTGCTTGGTGGTGAACCCCTCAAAGCTTAAAGAACCCCCTCATAGGTATTCCTTGTTGAGAATTAACTCACCCTTTGAGGATGATAGTGAATTCAAGTTTGGTTCATAGGACATTATTGAGTGGTTGAAGGAGACTAATGTGGGCATTTCCCCCACTGTATTTTCTTTCTTGTTCATTTTGGTGAACCCAACATTTTAGAACTTTCATTTTCTAATTTGGAGTCTATTAAAGTTCTAGATCTAGGTTTCATTCATTCTTACATTATATCTTGCATTCAAAATTAAAAAAATGCATTCAACTTTGCATCCAATTGCTTCTCATTAGTTACTTTTTCTTGCATTCTGTGAGCATGCTTTTCAAAATCTGCAAACACTAACTTCAAACAAGGGTTAGTACCTACAAATCCTTCAAGAACACTCCTATGAAATACCTTGCAAAATGCTTAAAACATGCAACAAAAGGATGAAAGAAAGCTACAAGCATCATGAAAGCAATTACAAGTTACCTATTCCATAGTGGATTGGTGTCACATGTGCTAGTGACCCTTTCCCAATCCTTGATAAAAAGCTCAAGATGATGAAGTGCAATGGAGATGAAAACAAGATTATTTCTCAAACCAAGAGAGTAACCTTGCATAAAATTGTGGATCCTATGAATGAGGATTAAGCCTTCTTTTATAGATTTTGTTGATGAGAGATTGGCCAAGATGGTGAATGTGGGACTAAAGATTCTCCAATGAGGATAGGCCACTTGTCAAATGGTGATTGGTTGATGTATGTGCAAGATTTGGGAAGAGTGACCATGAGAGGGAGAATTTGAATTCAAATTTGGGAGTAAATGCTAAGTGGGCGACAAGAAAATGAGAAATAAATGCAATGTTGGAGGGAAAAATCAACTTGTCTTTGAATTCAAAATTGAGGGAATATTCCCCATAAATGCCATGTTGATGGAAAATCTTGGATTTAATAAATCAATAAATTGATTTATATGTGCAAGTGGCTAAATCTAGAGAATGCAAGTGGGTGAGATTAGCATTAGATCAGGATTAATTAGCTAGGATGATGATTAGGATGAGTTTGACCTCTTTGACTTGATTTAGGGATCAAATCAAAGTGAGATGAATGATGATTTGATATTTAATTAAATAAATGATTTATTTATTTAATCAAAGAGATGATGATAGGATCAAGTTTGATTTATTTGATTTAAGCTGATGACTTTAGGAGATTGACAAATAAACTTGATTTATTTATTTGATGAGTGAATGTGATGCATAATGTTAATTTTGCGTGTCTACATTTTGCCCCTCTTTGAAGCAATGTACTTGTTGCGTTGGTTCAAAGAATAAACTTGCCGCGATCGAAATTTAATTTTTTTTTATTTTTCAGATGCCCCAGCAGAAAGAAGTACACTGGTACATTGCCCCCTCGAGAGATCAAGCGAAAAGATTCGATTTGAGGGTCAATCTCGTGATAAAGAGGTTAAAAATGGATGGTTATGGTTGACAATGCAAATGAGATGATTTTAAGATGCTTAGAATAACAAATCTATATTATCCTAAACAACTTAAATGATGATATGAGATGAGATGGATGAGATGATGATGTGATATGCTATGATTATGCAATGGATGATTTATGAGAGACTAACAGATCTATATTATGATGATGATATGTATGTGAGAAGATATGCAGAATATTGATGGTTTGCAGATGTAGGATGGATGCATGATGGATGCAGGATGGATGCATGCTAACGGTTTATGGATGCACGATGGATGCATGATGGACTATTCATGATGCAATGTTAGCGTGGAAATAAGATAATGACAAGAGGATCCAACAAGTCCATAATTGGTTGAGACTTTATTAGAGATGATGATGATGATGATGATGATGATGATGATGGGAAATGATGATGAGAAATGATGATGATAGATGGATGATTTTCTTATCAAGGATTGGGATTTTCAAAGGGTCACTTACTTTATGTTTGATAACACACCTAAGTACGATGCATCAAGGTATGAAGGACTAGGATGGAGTTGTACTTAGTGTGATGGACTTTGACTCGACAAATAGATAGGAGTATTCTTGTTCACACCTGACATACGGAAACCTTGCTAGGATGTACTTTAGAAGTCTCAAACATCTCAGACCAAAACACTGAAAGGTATAACCAATGAATGCAATAGTCAACAAGCTATTTGAAACATCCTCCATACATATCTTACAAAGCAAGTATTCGCCAAGTTATTTTACAAGAACGTCCAACAAGCACAGCAGACAAAAGATAATGATCGTTGCCCCATTCCTATCTCTCTAAATCTTTTGTTCAGATATCATCGAGAGGTCCTTGGACTGAGTGCAATAAGATAAGTCAAAAGAAAAAGACCAAGCACACAAACAAGTTGATGTTCTTCAATACCGCTAACCAAAAGGGAATGTGTTTATAAGGATAAGAACTAAAACTTAGTATTGCCAAAAGATAATGCCCATTGTAGGAAGGATACATCCTAGGACATGTTAGTGGATGGCTACACGTCATTTCATTTATCCAAAATGTTATTTCTAATAAATAATGCCCCTTGTAGGAAGGATTCATCCTATGACATGATGTTATCAGATGATTGATATGAGACTATTTGGAAGATGGACTATCGACACAAAGACTTGACCAACTTGTTTACGTACTAACTGAGACTTGAGACTTGACGCTTTTGAGATTTACTTTTAACCTGCTAGACTTGTTTCTAACTGTTTCTCCAAAGGTTGAGGATGACGATCAGTTTATTATGAATGGTGTTTATTGCGGGTGCAAGCGAGATGAGGCAAATGGATTTTTTCAAATATTTGGATGTTTTTGGAATTTTGCAATGTTTTGAGGCTGATTTTGGTATTTTTTTGAGGTTTTACAAATGTTTTGATTTTTAGTTTTCCAATGTTTTTGGGATTTTTTGAGATTTTGACCAAGAGACTAACCTAAAGACCTATCCTAGGGGCCTTGGGGGCTGATCAACAGATTAGCCTTGCCTACGTTATACACGCAGAGACCACGTAGTTCGACTGACGACTTGACTAATTTACAGATGATGATATACATGATGAGATGTCAGTTTATTTTTGATGGACTCCTATAGGACTGACCTAAATGTCTCGGGGGATGATCAAAGATCAACCTTGCCTACGCTCAAGCTCAGAGATGACGAGTTTGACAAGACGACCCGTTTTTGACTTTTTGACCTATTTTTGGATTTTTGATATGCTTTGAATGTTTTGGATTTTTTGATTTTCCATGATGGATTTTTTGATTTTTTTTGATGTTTTGGACTTTTTGATGTTTTGAGGACTTTAAGACCATACAACACGAATCTGATCCATAGAACGTGCCCCCATTATGAAATAGACTACTAAAGGCGTGACAAATTGACCTTGAGAATGGGCCGAGTAGTACTAGGAGGGATCATGATATGAACAGGACCAAGCTATAGGTGCGGATGTGGTGGATGAGTGATGAATGGAGATGATGGATGATGGAAGGGAAATGGGGGATAATGACAAACAAGTGAAAGATCCTAGTGGATGGAAAGTGCTTATTTATACAAAGGCGTCCCGGTTGCAGGGTTTTCATGGGTATTCTAAAAGTGCCACCCAAATTAGTTTTCACTAAGGACAATTTTTTATACTTTTTTGATTTTTTTGATTTTTGCTTTTGCTTTTTTTTTTGTTGTTACCAAGCCTTTGTTTGCTGGTTTTCACCAAAGTAACCATTTTTTCAGGACTTTGTCTAATTTTTTGGATTTTTGGTTCTATACCTTGAAAGAATTAGGCATAAAACTTTTGAGATAGAGTTATTCATGGGCTCCTGCGAGGTTCCCCTTGAGTGTTGATAGCTGATATACTTGATTTGTAACTTGTTGTGATGAAGGCCTAACCAATTGGGTTCAAACTTGCCTTTGCTGTTGGGATTTGGGACATTCTTCTGATTTTCTTTTAAGACCAATTCTCCGACTTGGAAAGTCCTGCTTTTGATCTTCTTGTTGTAGCTTCATTTGAGTCTATTTTGATAGACTTGCAAGTGATTCAAAGCATCAATCCTTCTCTCATCTAGTAACTCCAACTTGTTTAGTCTTGAAACCCGATATTCTTCATCAGTGATGAGATTTTGCAGTGATATTCTGAGGGATGGGAGCTTGATCTCAATGGGGAGTACGACTTCTGATCCATAGACCAAGGAGAAGGAGGTGGCCCGATGGGTGTGGGATCTTGGTTGATAAGCCCAGAGGGCAGGATTAAGCGCAAGTGCCATCACGCACCCTGCGATCATTGACTATTTTCTTGAGGATTTTAAGGATGGTTTTATTCGTATTTGCTTGGCCATTGCCTTGGGGATAGTACGGGGTGGAGAAGCGATGCTGGATTTTGAATTTCTCGCACAAGTCATGAACCTCCGGTTCTTGAAGGGTGTCCCATTATTTGAGATAATGGCTTGTGGACACCTAAACAAATGAGATAGTTCAGATGAATTTTGAGATCTCCGGTGATATAGGTCATGGGTATGGCTTCCACCCACTTTGTGAAGTACCAGGTTGTTATAATGAATTTGTGGCCATTGGATGAGGTGGGTGAGATTTTCCCAATGAGATCGAGTCCCCACTGTGAAAAGGGCCATGGTGTGATAATCGGGTGAAGCTCTTGAGCTGGAGCATGGATGAGGTCCCCATGCTACTGACATTGTAAACACCTTTTAGCATGATCATGTGCTTCTCACTCCATTGTGGGCCAATAATACCCCAGCCTTAGCAGTTTCTTGGCTATGGTCATTCCACTTGAGTGTGAGCCACAGATACCATTATGAACCTCAGTTAGAGCGGTTAATGCCTCCTCAGCATTTAGACAGTGAAGTAAAATACCCTCTATGCTTCTATGGTATAAGGTATCACCTAGGATGATAAATTTGGATGCCTTTTTGATAAAGGTTCATTTTAGGCTCGATGGTAGGTCAGCGGGTAAGACTCCTATTCGAAGATATGTATATATGTCATGATACCAAGGATCTCCAAGACCAACAATTTCACACACATATTCTGATTTTGGTACCTCGAATGTGGGAACAAGAAGTTGCTCGATCAGAAATTCGTATTTCGGCACGTTGTGAGGGATGTCTACTAGAGACCCAATTGTAGCCATGGCATCAGCAGCTCTGTTGTTGGTTTTTGGAATCTTCTCAAATGTTATGTCGATGAAGGATTCCTTTAGGGTCTCCACCAATTTCTTGTATGGGGTTAGCTTGTCATCCTTTGTCTGATATTCATCATTGACTTGATTTATGATCAATTGAGAGTTTCCATATACCTTGAGAGCTATGATATTCCATTGTACTGCTATCGTGAGACCTATAGTCAAAGCCTCATATTCCGCTATGTTGTTTGTGCAAGGGAATGCTAGTTTGTATGACCGTGGTATGCAATCCCCTTGGAGGGTGATGAAGAAGATACCAGCCCCTGATCCATGTTGTGTATATGACCCATCGAAGTATAGTTTCTAGTGATCAGCAACGTTGAGGTTAAAGATGGATTCGTCTGGAAATTTAGATACAAGAGGATTCTTAGAATACATAGGTGCTTCTGCTAATTGATCTGCAATAACCTGTCCCTTGATTGATTTTCTCTCTACATACTTGATGTCATATTCTGATAATATCATGACCCATTTTGCCATTCTGCCAGTTAACATTGCCTTGGATAAGAGATACTTGAGGGGATCAATTTTCACAATGAGTTTGATCTTGTGTGCCAACATGTAGTGTCTAAATTTTTGGGATGCAAACACTACTGCAAGGCAAGCTTTTTCAATGAAGGAGTAATTTAGCTCGTGACCGACCATTGTCCTGCTGATATAGTAGATGGCCCTCTCTGTTCCATTTTCATCATGTTGAGCAAGAAGAGCTCCTAGGGCTGCTGCTGTTGCTGACACATATAAGATCAGTGGCTTTCTTGGGATAGGTGGCATTAACATTGGAGGTGTAGTAGATATTCCTTTATTTTGTTGAATGCCTCTTCGCATTTTGTATCCCATTTGTATGATACCCCCTTGTGGAGAAGGTGTGAATATGGGTTTTTCTTATCTACCAATTGTGCTATGAACCTTCTAATGGATTGGAGCCTGCCTTGGAGGCCTCTCAGTTGCTTTAAGTTCCTTGGTGCTTCCATCTCAAGGATTGCTTTGACTTTTGTTGGATCCACCTCGATACCCCTCATGGAGACTATGTATCCTAGCAGTTTACCTGATTGTACGCCGAAGACGCACTTCTTGGGATTTAGTCTAACCTTGTATTCCTCTAATCTGTCAAAGATAGCACTTAGGGTTGCTATATGATCTTGTCTTTTTCTTGACTTTGCTAGGATGTTGTCGACATAGTCTTCGACTGTTTTGTGAATCATATCATGAAATATCAATGTCATGTCCCTTTGATAGGTTGCTCCTACGTTCTTTAGACCAAATGGCATCATGTTCTAGCAGTAGGTCCCCCATGGACAAGTGAAAGCCATCTTGTGTTGGTCTTCTTTCATTATCATGATCTGATTATATCCTAAAAATCCATCCATTAATGATAGCATCTCGTGCCCTGCTGTCATGTCTACTATCATGTTGATGTTGGGAAGTGGGAAATCATCCTTGGGACATGCTTTGTTTAAATCTCTAAAATCCGTGTAGATTCTGATAGCTCTGTCAGGTTTTGAAATAGGTACCAAGTTCGATACCCATTCTAGATAATCAATTGGTTGGATGAATCCAACATCTAATAGCTTTTTGAGCTCCATTTTGACTAACAAAGCAATTTGAGGATGCATTTTGTGAAGCTTCTATCTGACAGGTTTTGCATCTAGATACACTACTAGGTGGTGGACCATAGTATTTAGATCAAGTCCTGGCATATCAGCATAACTCCATGCAAAGTTTATTTGTCTTTCCCTTAGGAATGCTGCTAGGAGTTCTTGTTCTTCTGATAATAGTGATTCCGCATAGAATGTGATATGAGGGGTCTCCTCTGTTCCTAGGTTGATTGGGTTTCATTTTTCGGTGAAGACTACTGACTTCTCTTGATGAATAGCTCTTAGGGGAAGATTGAATCCTTCGTCCTTAGGCGCCTCAGAGGGGTTTTCACCATTGGATACGTCCTTTATTTTTACTATTTTCTTGTCAGAGAGCGCCATGGTGTGGTTTTCACTCAAGGACTTGGATATGATTCTTAGTTTCTCACTTTTGCGACTGAAGGATTCAATCGTTTCCCTGTAGTAGGCGTGTCTTTCCAACTCCATTATGAATCCTGTCTTCTGATCTCCATCTGGAATGTTATCCCTCAACCCCATGAATTCTGAGAGTGCTTCATCATTTTTGAATGTATCGAGAACTGGTGGTCCTCGTTGGTCATAGTCAATCAGTTGGGGGTAGACTAAGTGGATCTCATGATTTTGACTATCTAGTTCAAAGGATATGGTACTAATCATACATAGGGTGGTATCTTCGAATAACCTAGGTAGGTTGGATAAGGTATCTTCATCATCACTACTAATATAGGGCTCAGTGATAAAGTTATGCATGTCTGTCCCTATGGGTATTGGGGAGTGCACTTGTACTAGGACTGGCTGAGGAGAAACATTAGCGGCTCTAACCGAAGGACTTCAGCCACGTATGGTTATTCTCGGAGAGGTACATCCAAGACCAAGATTTTTTGTAGGTTGCGTCTCAGGCATGATTGGTATTAAGAGCCCATTGTCATTTTGTCCTAGTCTCTGATTTCGGTCATAGCCCATCGCAAGCATCATGTGTAGGCCTCTACTTCTTTTATCCATTGGTAATTCAGGTGTCAGTCTTTCATCTCGATACAACATGTTTGATGGATCTGCTTCAATTATCTCATGGCCAAGGTCTCCCCACCTTGTGAATTCAGGATAATTTTGAGGATAGGTTTGAGATGTGGGAGCTTGATTTTCTTGTGGGTGTCCTCATGATCTTGGAGATTGTGGTAACTCTCCTATCACAAAAGCATTGTTAGGGAGCCTATAACTTCCACAACTGTCCTCTTGGATGATGAGCTTGATATCAGATATGGTGGGAATGTCGGGTGGTCTCGCAGTGGACGTGAGAGTGGTAGGATCGATGTATGATGTGGATGGGCCTTCATCATTTTTGGCACTTGGGGGATTTTGTAATATTTGGCTTCAAGGTTCTTGCAGTATGAAAATAGCTCAGGATCTCCATGGATGGTAACCTCTTGTCCATTATGTGTAAATTTTACACATTGGTGGAAAGTTGATGCTACGGCTTTCATTGCATGGATCCATGGGCGTCCCAGGAGAATGTTGTATGGTAAGTCAAGGTCCAAGACCTGACATGTGGTTTCCATGAGTGTTGGCCCTACTTGGATAGGGAGCTTAATTATGTCTTGAGACACTCTTTCTTGGTCATCATATGCTCTAATTGTGATGCCCTTCCCTTTATCAATGGAATCTTTTGATATCTTTAACTACTTGATGAGACTAAAAGAATAGATGTTCAAACCTGCACCTCCATCCACCAGGACCCTTTTGATTTTGCTTTTGTTCACAATGACCTCCAAGTGAAGTGTGTGATTGTGAGATGGTTGGGCGGGAAAATCTTGGTCAGAAAACATAAGGAGATTAGGTGTTATGATGTTTCTGACCATAGCTTGGAATTGTTCTGCATCAAGATCTGCGGGGACGGTGGATGAGGCTAATGCATCTTCGAGGATCTTTTTATGGGCCGATGACATTTTTAACAACTCCATGATGGAGATGTGTGCTGGCATTCTCTTGATTTGGTCTACCACATTGTAGCTATACGAAACAGCTCTTGATGAAGGGACTCTATTGGGTTGGGATGATCCTGAGATGGTGACTTTTCTACCTCTTATGGTGACTCCACAGTCTTCGGCATGGGAACCCTTGATGGTGATGACCATGCAGTTCTCATTGAGGTTGGCAACAACTATTTCATATACATGATTGACACTGCCTTTTCCTTTATCCTTGTTATTCCCTTTGTTGCCATGATTCGGCATCGAATTCGTGTAGATTTTAAAATCCTGATTCCTAGTAGGTGCTTCCACATTTATGATTCTTTTGTTGATGAGATCTTGGATGATGTTCTTGAGTCTCATACAATTGTTTGTGGTGTGGCCTTTAATTTTGTGGAACTCACATAATTGATTTTCATTCTACCAAGGAGGTTTGACATTAGGTTCTTGATAATTCTCAAATGTAGGAGCTTGAATGAGTTTTTCGTCGATTAGCTTTTTCATGATGTCCTCAAGTGGTTCCCCCAAAGTAGTGTATTTTTGTTTGGGGTATGTTTTGCGTTGAGGTGGTCCTCTTTGGTTGTTGACGTTATTGATGGTGGGATTATTGTTGGGTTGATATGTTGTGTGATGAGTGTTTTGGTGCTGTGGTTGGATTTGCAGTGCGGGTGTATTTTGCGTGGACCACTAATGACCACCTTGGCATCGACGACGCCATCATTAGTGATGTTCTTGTTTCTCCCCCATGTACAAGGTTTATCATTGTAATTTGATGGTGGGTGATTGTTTTGTGATTCATGATATGATGTTGATTTGATGGGTTGGGTTGCAAGGGCTCTTTCGATGCTAAGTGCCTTGGAGATTAGTTGATCATAGGTGGTGATTCCCTGAACCTTGAGGTGGAATGACAAGTGGATTTCAAGGTTGGTAATGATTGTGCAGACTTGTTGCTCTTCTGGCATGGTCCATTTGCTCCGATTGGCCTTGGATCGCCATCGTTGAAGAAATGAAGCGAAAGATTCATTCTTTCCTTGTTTCAGAGCGTAGAGTTCTTCGAGACTAACATCCATTGTAATGTTACATGCGTAGTTTCTAATGAATGCATCTCTAATTTCTTTGAATGTCCTAATGCCTGAAGGTAAGCGAGAGAACCATTCTATAGCATCTCCTGCTAAGCTCCTAGGGAATAGCTGCATTAGATAAGTATCATCATATGCAACCTCCATACAATGAACCTGGAATTCCCTGATGTGATCTTTAGGGTTTCTCGTCCCTTGATATTTGTCAAATTTAGGGATCTCGAATCCCTTGGGGAATGGTTTCATGTCTAGGCTCCTATCAAATGGATATGGACACAAGTTGCTTTGCGTTTTGGTTGTTTTCCCTAATTGAAGATCGAGTACTTGTTGCGAGAGAAACTTGAATTGTGTCATCATATCATTCTAAGGATCAGGGGGTGGGATGAATGTGTTTTGGGGTGTTGCAATCATGGTTTGGATGGATGGGTTGGTTTGTGCATTGGTCAATGGTATCGGTATGTTGTGGCGGGCAAAGTAGGCTTCTACTTGCTTTTGGATGAACAATGCTTGTTGTTGCTCTTGTTGTTGTTGCGCTAGGATTTTTGCTTGTTGTTGCACTTGTTGTTCTAACAACGCTTGTTGTTCTGCTTGTTGTTGCACTTGTTGTTGTTCTAACAACAATTGTTGTTCTGCTTGTTCTTGTTCCCACAATGCTTGTTGTTGGGCTGCCAATTCTGCTGCTTCTTGCTGCTCTTGGTATTGCTTTAGTGTTTGTTGATATGCTTGTATTTGCACAACTTGTGCAAGAAGTTGTGCTTGAGCTTGTGCTTGTTGTGCTTGAGCTTGCGCTTGTGCTTGGGCTTGCACTTGTGCGGCTTGTTGCTCCAATAATAGTTGTGCTTGAGTGACCCTTTGTGTTTGTAATGCTTGTGTGGCTTGGGTAGCTTGAGCGGCTTGTTGTTGCTGTTGTTGTTGTAATAATGCTTGAGCTTGTTGTGCTTGTTGTGCTTGTAATGCGGCTTGTGCAGTTTTGGCAGCTTGCACAGCTTGAGCAGCTTGTTGCACGGCTTTTTGTTTCTGCACTTACTGGTGTCCTCTTTGAAAAGCAGCTTGTAATGTTGTGTTGAACTGGTTTGATGTGGTGAACGTTGGTGGTGGTGGAGGTGGTGGTGGATTTGGAATGGTGTTTGTGGTGGTGGTGAATGGTGATGTTGTGTTGATTATTTGGTTGGTGGATGGTGTCGTCGTGTTGATTGTGTGATTGGTGGATGGTGTTGTTGATGTGGTAAGTGGCATCATTGATGTGATTGGCCCTTGAGAGACCATGCTTTCCAATGTTGTGGGGGTGTTTGATGATGTTGCCATTCCTTGTGTGTTTGTCGTTTGTTGTTGTGATGTCAACAATAATTTTTGAGCATTTGGCAAAATGTTTTGATTGATGGTTGGGATGTATGTTTGATTGATACTTGGTAGGGGGGGAAGCCCTAAACCAAGGAGTGGCATAAATGACAATGGTGATGGTGGGAGAGGTGGAAATGTAAGGGGGTGAATCCGTGCGAGAGTGTTGTGGTGTTGAAAATGCCCCCTGGTCTGAATATGTCTCCCTCCTCTTGTAAATTAGTGAGAAGAGGTGTTTGTGGTGCTCCGTGAAAAGATGTTGATGATAGGTCATAATGTAAAGTGAGAGGAACATTTTGGTGTAATGGATTATGGGGGATGTTATGTTCCAATGTGGAGTTTGCATCCAACTTTTGGTTATTTACAAGGGGATGTGATTGAATTTTGTTGAGGAATGTGTTTCCCTTGTTAACATTGGGTTGAGTTGGAGCAAAAGATGTTGTGATTTGCGGGATATTTTCCGTGACGTTTTGAGATGGGGGTGTAGATGAAATGGGGATGGTGGATGAGATTGGTGGAAAAGATGTCTCTACTATAGTGCTCACATCAAAATCCGAAGGCAACTTGGCCCCTTGCTTTGCTAGTTCAAGCATGTACAACGAAGGGTTAAGTCTCATCATGATGTTGATGATTCTATGGTTGTCTGTATTTTGGAGCATTTTAGCTATTTCTTCGTGAGACATTCCAAAGGTGAGGTCCTTCCCTTGATTTTCTTCTTATGGGTTTTGTGATGATGAGGGGATCAATGGATTGCTTGATTCTACAAGATTCATTTCTGTGTTTTTTTGGCTAAGGTCACTTAAAGCGGGAGTTTCTTTGTGGGCTTCCATACTCTTCTTGTATTGAGATCTCGTTTGAACCATAAAACAAGGATCAATCTTCGAGAATATGGGAGATGAATTTCTTGATTATTTGGATTAATCTCTATTTTATGTCCCCAAAGTGAAAGTTTTAGGATGCTTTTTAGGATCAAATGTGATGATGATATGATGGTGATGTTTAAAGATGGATGTTATGGATGTTTTGACTTTTGATAGATCTTGAATGAAGTACTAGGCTTTTGATTTTTGATTGGTTTGATTTTTTGGATTTTGAGATTTTGTCCTTGATCTTGATTTCGATTTTGATTTGATTTTGAACAAAAATAACCCTAAGATGTTTGATAATGATCTAAAGGATAGTTGTGTTTAAAGGATGATGATTTGGATATGTGTGAGGAGAAGGATGCATCTACCCACACCTACCCAAACAAGATGATTGTTTCACTAAGTATATGGAGAAGGATTCATCTACATACACTAAGTTAGACAAGATGATTTGGATGACTTTGACTAAGGATATGCAAAAGGATGCATTTACACATTCATAACCAAAGGTGTTTTGATAAATGTTTTCAAGGACTTGGTCTCAATGATTTTGGATGATTGCTTGATTTTTTCATAAAGCCTAGCACTTCAAGGATGATTTCAAGGTTTTTCAAAAGATGATTTGTGAGATGGATTTTGATGTTTGAAAAATGGATGAAAGAGGTTTGATTTGTTTTGATCCCTAGATGAACCTAAAAAGATCACTTTATTTTTCTAGACCTAGGTATTGAAGAGCATGCATATGCTTCCTAAAGACCTTTGTAACCAAGGAATGATTTGAACATTTTGGATTTCCAATCAATGATTTGTGCTTTTGGGATTTGGAGTTTTCAACACACATGAAAGTTCATTTTGTTTAGCTTTGCTTAATGGCTTTATTTTACCAAAACACTCTCTTTGATTAAAGTTTCAAACTAAGATGTCCAATGTCTTAATTTCTTTAAACCCCACAAGATATTTTATGTGGAAATTCAATGAACTTAAGGCAAGGGTTTTCCTATTGTTTACTCAAGAAGACAAATTGAGGTATAATCCAATGCTTAGGAACCTCTACGGATGTGAATCCCAGGGAAAGCAGTAACATATGGATTGAGTCAATGATATTTGTCTTCAAGAGGGTTTGAAATTTTGAGAATCATGTTGAATGTTTGTTTGCAAAATGTTTTCGAATACAACACTGTGTTTTCAAATGAAGAACAATTACAAGCCCTATGGATGTGTAAGATAATATTTGTTGGATTCCCACTTGGACAAGTCTCGCTACGCTTATCTCTAGCAGATGGTTAGATGCTTGACCCCACTGGCTCCCCTCCACGACTCATTAACGTCAATCAGGGCAGCCAAGCATCAACACCCATGAAACTCCCATGGCATGCTTTCCATCTCTACTAGAAGACCGTAAGAGTGTGGGGTGGCTTCAAAATGACCATTCTTACACCAACAGATAGATTAAGGATTTTGGAAAATTCTAGCACATAGGTTCTAGTAAGGACTTTCCATTCGTGGAGATTGACCCATACAACAAGAGTCCCCTTTCGGATCCATCCTATCAGAGCCAACCGCGTGATTATGGCGTTTAACCAAAATCCACATTTATATCCCAGTTGGAAATACTCTTGGCTTTAGAGTGTTACCGGTTGATTCGTTCCCTTGGGTGAGTACTTTTTCCCCAAGGCATGCCCTCTAAGATAAACAAAAGCGAGCAAAAACACAATCCATAACTCGATCGATCTTTGATGGCACAAAGAAAGAGAATGTATGCAAAAATGCCCCTACTCACACTCGCACAAGATGTTCAAATTTTAAGCCCAAATCGAAGTGTTTCAAAGCAATAAAATGTATTTTGAGTGTTTCTCTTGCACCCTAGATCACACGAAGCGCAAGGGGAGAGGATACACACTCAAAAGACAAAATCACACAATTAAGCACTTGTTCGTTTTCTAGCCTTCAAAGCAATTGTGAGTTCGTTTTAAGCACCAAAATGAACTGTGAGTTTTCATTGTTCAATTCTTAACCTCAAACAAAATCTAGTGAGTTTTTCCTAAGATTCATTTTAAGCCCTTTGCAATGAAAATCAAATTGTTTGTTTTAGACCCAAATGAAAGTTAGTGTTCTAAAATGAAAAGATAAACAACTTCGTGAAGTAGTGTTGATCAAACACTAAAGTGTTTAAAAACACATTGTGTTTTCAAAAAAATTTCCCCTCCTTTCATTTTCGTTTGATAGCCTTCTCTTTCGCTTTGTACGTTTTTGGCTTTGCTTTTCCTTGTACCTATAACAAAAAGATGATTATATGAAAATTGAGTTTGATTAAATTTGCTTCTCAAGCATTTTAAGTAAAAACAATTTCAAGTGATAAAGCATTTAATAAAGATCTTGATTTTCAATAAAAGTAAAGTTTAAAGTAATTATGATTCAAGACAACTAAGAAGAGAAAAAGTCTCTCTTACCAATAATCCACTCTTGCCAAAATTAAAATGAAATATAAAGAACATCCAATATATTCTTAGATAGCGAGATGATAATAATAAATAATCAATTCTTTAATGTCAGCAAGATTTTAGAAAAGAACAATGGACTATTTTAGGTCCCCTTCATTATTTCAAACAGTCCACGATGGATTTTTTCAAAAGAAACAAATATCTTCATACCTGCATGAACACTAAAGTCAGCATAATGCATAAAATACGAAAGATGACAGTAGTATAACGTGTTTGAAAAGACTTAAAAAACCTTGGCTGCAAAGTCAATTTACTCAAATCAATCAGAATTTAGTTGGCAGATATCTATTTGTTCATTTACATTCTACTGAAGCAAGTGGTTCATAGAAATAAATATGTCAGAAACAACTTAATTGCGCCCACCTGATTATTAGCGACCTGTTTGACATTATTCCCAAAAGAGGTGTTATTAAGAATCTTTCAATACCCTGCAATCGGCCTCTCATTAAATCTTAGACCACGCTAATTCAAATTCAGAGAAAACAGCTAAGATGCTATCACAATTGTCTTGTACGCACTGTGTTCATCCGTCTCTGTGCATGTAGTATTTATACCAACGCATTTCCTGCCTTTTTGTATTTATAAGGTTGACCACCATTTTGCAACTGCCTCCATTCTTGTCAGGCACGAATGTACATAAATGATGGTCTATCCTAATTAATGTGACAGGAGTTGCATTTGAAATCTATTCTCAGAGATGATAGGATACTATAGCTGACAGTATTGCGTGACACACTAAATCTAGAAGAGATTTTGTGACAGCGATATATCCTAATGCTCTCCTTGCAACGTCAATAGATGCATGCGATTTCAATTATCCAAGAACAGATGCCTTTGACCTCTTATTATAGATAGCTCATGTTTAACCCAAGATAAATGATTTTTTATTTTGTTCTTTCTCTTCTTATTAACAACTGGTAACAGACAGAACAAACTCTTTTACACGCATGAGGTAGAAAAAACAATAATCATGATTTGAAAGCATTGAATGCTCATACCAAAGGCACAACTTGTAGATTTTATTTGTTTCGAGCTATTTATAGAACTTTGAGACTGATGGAAGACAAAAAAGTTTGAAATGATACTCCCTCTAAAAGTGCAGCAAAGAAGATGGTTGCAAAGAGGCTCATAACCAAATCTATTTCTAAAAAGGGCAGCGACGCCAAATAAGGGAAAGGTCCCTGCTAAAAAAAAGTCCCGGATCTCAGAGAAGGCAGTGACTCCAAAGAAACAATAGCCCACAAAGACAATGATATTAAGTTTTCAACTTGCAATCCCATAGATATGGAGCGTAATATCTAATAATGAGAGAACATATACAAAAACATGGTAAATAAAGACAACCATGTTAATGAAAGATACCACACATTTCTTTGCCTATGCAAAAATGAAAGCATAGCATATCAAGATAAGAAATGAAAATGTGAGCATGCTTTTCAAAATATGCAAACACTAACTTCAAACAAGGGTTAGTACCTACAAATCCTTCAAGAACACTCCTATGAAATACCTTGCAAAATGCTTAAAACATGCAACAAAAGGATGAATTAAAGCTACAAGCATCATGAAAGCAATTACAAGTTACCTATTCCATAGTGGATTGGTGTCACATGTGCTAGTGACCCTTTCCCAATCCTTGATAAAAAGCTCAAGATGATGAAGTGCAATGGAGATGAAAACAAGATTATTTCTCAAACCAAGAGAGTAACCTTGCATAAAATTGTGGATCCTATGAATGAGGATTAAGCCTTCTTTTATAGATTTTGTTGATGAGAGATTGGCCAAGATGGTGAATGTGGGACTAAAGATTCTCCAATGAGGATAGGCCACTTGTCAAATGGTGATTGGTTGATGTATGTGCAAGATTTGGGAAGAGTGCCCATGAGAGGAGAATTTGAATTCAAATTTGAGAGTAAATGCTAAGTGGGGACAAGAAAATGAGCAATAAATGCAATGTTGGAGGGAAAAATCAACTTGCCTTTGAATTCAAAATTGAGGGAATATTCCCCATAAATGCCATGTTGATGGAAAATCTTGGATTTAATAAATCAATAAATTGATTTATATGTGCAAGTGGCTAAATCTAGAGAATGCAAGTGGGTGAGATTAGCATTAGATCAGGATTAATTAGCTAGGATGATGATTAGGATGAGTTTGACCTCTTTGACTTGATTTAGGGATCAAATCAAAGTGAGATGAATGATGATTTGAGATTTAATTAAATAAATGATTGATTTATTTAATCAAAGAGATGATGATAGGATCAAGTTTGATTTATTTGATTTAAGCTGATGACTTTAGGAGATTGACAAATAAACTTGATTTATTTATTTGATGAGTGAATGTGATGCATAATGTTAATTTTGCGTGTCTACACATTCATTTGGACACTTTTCTTTCTAAACATCAAGTCCATGGGTAGGAAACCTGGGAACACTGTTAAAAACTCAGTATTTTTTGTTTTTTTGAAAAAAAACCTCTACTGGGACAAAACATCCCTTCCTAGCATCTTAGTCCCTCTCAAGGTTTTTGGCTCAAAATCTTGTCTCTATTGTTTTCTTTTTGTTTCACTTTTTGTGGTGTAGGAGCACCAAGCAAACGAAGTTTACAATAGGAGGTCACTTTGTTAAGTATAGGTGTTAGGGTCTATTTATATTAAATAAGGTCTATTGAGACCACTTTCCATGTAATTGGGTGATATGTGAGTCATTTGTGGTAAAGCTGAAAAAGTTGAAAAAAATGTAAAAAGTTGTAAAGACAAGAAATTGCAAAAATGTAACTTTTTAAGAATATGAAGGATCATAGTAGTTTAAAGGGTAGTTATAGACATTGGGTGGTTCTAATTTGAATGCAATAGCTATAAGAATCCTCCAAAATTCTTGATCAGGGGTTGAAGAAGTTTGTATTGAATCATTCATATCAAATACAACGTTATTTCTATATTTTTCTCTATTATTTTGTATATTCCAAAAGTTGTACAGTCCCGTACACTATGCCATTGCTTTGAATATTGTTTTTCTCTATAGGTACATGAAATAACTCTCTTTTTCTTCAATTTTGAGAGTCTGTTATTGAGATTTGAGGGAGATTTCTTCATTTTCCTGAAATTGCCTATAGGAAACCAGTGAAGGGTTTGATTGAAGTTAAAATAATGATCTAAGTCATTCCACCTACTGTCAAATAATTTATCTTAATGGAATTACTTCTACCATGGTAGGTTATATGTTCTTATGGTTTGAAAGTAGAGGAAACAAGTTGTTAGGATTTGGGTGATGCCCTAGGGAAAAACAATGTATTTTCCCAAGTGAAAATGGGGTGTTAAAATAGGATCTTGACAAAATGATGAAGTAACTATCTATGTAATTATTGTTTGAATTTTTTTAGGGTATTGATGAAGTTTTGGAGGAATTTTTTTGGTTATATAAGCCCAGGGGATAGGATTTCCAATAAACCCTTGTCATTTGCATGTAAATTGAGGGTTTTGTGGTTCAGTATCTTAGAGGTCATGGATCTTAGCAATGATGGTTAAAATTGTTTCTTTATAACACAATTAAGGACTATCAATTGAGTTTTGGTGATAACTAGGTTTTTTAGGGTACCTCCTTTGGAAAAGTGGGCTATTTAGTAGCCTAAAACTAGGGTAGTCTATTGTTTCTCCATATTGTTACAAAGAAACCTCTTGAAATATTTTGGTATATTTTGATAGGCACCTAAGGTGAGTCTTAGTTGGTGTTTGGTTAGGCTCTATATGACCTTCTCCAAAAGATATCTCCAAAAGTCAAATTTGAGGTCTACAACCAACTAGGTGTGTGTTTGAAAAAGATTGACTGGATAGTGTTGGAAAGAATGGTTTCTTGGTTGAACCTAGTCAATTTGAATTGGTTTTGGTCATCACCACCTTGTGTGTCATTAGGTGGTATCAAAGCTCAGTTAGTAGGTATTTTGAAGGTGATTGGTTTAAGTTTGCAAGTTTGAAGGTGAAAAGGAAAACTTGTAAATATGCCTCTAAAGAATGTTGGTGTTGCTAGAGAGTTGCAAGAGTTAAAGGAGAAACATGCCAAGCTTTTGGAGTCTCATAATGTTGTGTTGGCAAGGCTTGCTACCTTGGAAAAAAAGAAGAGAAGAGATGAGAATGATGAATGTGATTCAGAGGAAGAAGATGAAGAATATGAAGATTTGGATGAGGAATTAGACACTAAAGATCAGAGGATGGAAAAGTTTCTCAAGGCAGTCAAAGGTGATTCACATAAGGTAAAGGTTGATTTGCCTATGTATGGTGGAAATTTGAATGAGGAAGAGTTACTTGACTAGATTGCAGCCATGGACAACCAATTTCAAAGTGTAGATATTTCTGATGATTGGAAGGTGAAGGTAGCAAAGAAAAAAATCAAAGGTCATGCGCTTCTATGGTGGGACTACGAGCAAACTGGAAGCAGAAAGAAAGGTAAGTCAAGGATAGTTTCTTCGGACAAGATGGTAGAAAAACTTAAAGATAAATTTATTCCTAGAGACTATGAAGTTCAATTGCATAAGAGATTACAAGGTTTGAAGCAAAAGGATTTAGATGTTAAGACCTATACTGATGGATTCTATAAACTAAGTATAAGGTCAAGAAGAAATAAAGATGAAGTTGAAAAAGTGGCTAGGTATCTAGGTGGCCTTAGATAGAATATACAAGATGAATTAGTTGTTTCTAGCCTAAATATTTTTTAAGAGTGTTTCCAATTGGCTATTAGGGTGGAGGAAAAGATAAAAAGAAGGAAAATACGTCTGTTAGAGGAAAAGGAAATAATACAAGAGGGAGAGGAGAAATTCCTTCGTCAAGGCAGCCATATGAGGAACAAGAAGAAGCAATTAAAGGTAAAGAGAAAGGTGTTGATGCAAGAGGAGATTTTAGAGGTGCTAGAGGAATATTTAGTGGTGGTAGAAGTTCAAATATCTTTTCAGGAAGGTGCTATAATTGCAATGAATTTGGGAATCCATCATTCAAATTCCCTAAAAAACTAGGTGCTTCATCAAGTGGAGGTGAAAGGAGGACTAAAACGAGGGCTCAAATTGTCCAAGAGGAGGAATTTGAGAGTACCAATTCTTTTAGTTATCATGTTGCTCCTAAAATAGGTGAATCATTGATGATTTGGAAGATCATACTTAAGATAGAAAAAGAGAGGGAACCATTGCAAAGAAAGACCCTCTTCAAGACCACATGTAAGTGCAAGAACAAGGTATGCAAAATTGCCATAGATTTAGGCTCTACTAAGAATATGGTATCAAGTGAAATGGTTAGTAAACTGAATTTTAAAAATATTCCTCATGAATTGCCATATAAGGTGTCTTGGTTGAATGATGAACAATCACTTTTGGTTAATGAACAAGTTGTTGAATTTCAAATTGGTTGCTATAAAGAAAAGGTATTTTGTGACATTTTTCCCATGGATTGTTGCCACTTACTCCTTGGAAGGCCCTAGTAGTTTGATAGGCATACACTATATGATGGGAGACAAAATGCATAAACCATACAAAAGGATGGGCATACATTTTCTTTGACACCATTCATTGAAGAAGACAAAGGTAATGGTAAAGAGGCTAAGGTGATCATGTTTGGGAAGAAAGAACTTGCAAAGGTTTGGAAAGAAGACATGAGTTTTGTGGCAATAGGTGTGAAGGTTGATAAAGAAGGGAAGGATGAGTTGATAGTGAATCAGCATACAAAATTCACGGTATGAACCATGGTGTGTCCATTGGTTGGGAGTAAGGTGATTGGGCATGCAAGATCTACAGGTATAGTGGTACAAAAGGATGATAAGATAGGGGGTATGTTGACAATGATGAAAGGATAGTGGACAAGGAACTAAGGGAATATATGAGCATGAAGTTGAGATAAAGAGGCAGACAGTTCAAGGATCATTTGGTAAGTTTTTTTTTGCAAACATGAAGATAGAAACATTAGCAGGTTCTGATCAAGGGATAGGTAGAAGACCAACATTAGGTCTGATTAAAAATATGAAGACATATCCATGTGCGAAAAAGGTCGAGGGTGAAGGGTATGATACCAAATATCGGTATCTAAATTAGTGGAGGAGATTTGTAGACTAAAGAGTATGTGGAAAATAGGGAAGAACTGAGATAAGGTAGTACTCATGTGACACAAGTCCTTTTTTAGGGGGGTTGTATGGTGCTGGAGCACCAAGCAAATAAAGTTTACAATAGGAGGTCTATATGTTAAGTATAGGTGTTAGCATCTATTTATATTAAATAAGATCTATTGAGACCACTTTCAATGTAATTAGGTGATATGCAAGTCATTTTGGGTAAAGTGTCAAAAGTTGCAAAAAATGTAAAAGGTTGTGAAGACAAGAAATTGCAAAAATGCAACTTATAAAGAATATGAAGGTTCATAGTAGTTTAAAGAGTAGTTATAGAAATTGGGTGGTTATAATTTGAATTTAATAGCTATAAAAATCCTTGAAAAGGATCAAGCAGGGGCTGAAGAACTTTGTATTGAATCATTCATATCAAATGCAATGTTATTTTAACATTTTTCTCTCTTATTTTGTATTTTCTAGAAGTTACATGGTCTCGTACATTGTGATATTGCTTTGAATATTGTTGTTCTCTATAGGGACATGAATTAACTCTATTTTGCTTCAGGTTTGAGAGTCTATCATTGAGATTTGAGGGAGCTTTCATCATTTTCCTGAAACTGCCTATAAAAAACCAATGAAGGGTTTGATTGAAGTTAAAATAATGATCTAAGTCATTCCATCTACTATGAAAGAATTTATCTCAATGGAATGAATTCTCCCATGTTAGGATGTTATATTTTCTTATGGTTTGAAGGTAGAGGAGACAAGTTGTTGAGATTTGGGTGATGTCGTAGGGAAAAACAGTGTGTTTTCCCAAGTGAAAATGGGGTGTTAAAATAGGATCTTGACAAAATTATGAAATAATTGTCTATGTAATGATTGTTTGAGTTTTTGCAGGGTATTTATGAATTGTTTCAGGAATTGGTTGGGTTAGATAAGCCCGAGGGATAGGATTTCCAATAAACCCTTTTCATTTACATGTAAATTGAGGGTTTTTTGGTTCAACATTTTAGAAGTCATAGATCTGAGAAATGATGGTGTAAATTTTTGTTTTTTAACACAATTAAGGATTTCCAATTGAGTTTCATGATAACTAGTTGTTTTGAGGGTACCTCCTTTGGAAAAGTGGGCTATTTGGTGGCCTAAAACTAGGGGCAGTCTATTGTTTCTCCATATTGTTACAAAGAAACCTCTTGAAATATTTTGGTATGTTGTGATAGTCTATAAGGTGAGTCTTATTTGGTGTTTGGTTAGTTTTTTATGGCTTTATCTAAAATATATCTCCAAAAGGAAGATTTTGAGGGCTACAAGCAACTAGGTGTGTGTTTGAGAAAGGTTGACTGGATAGTGTTGGAAGGGCTAGTTTCTTGGTTGAACCTAATCAATTTGAGTTGGTTTTGTCATCACCACTTTTTGTGTCATCATTATGGAACTTTAAAATCTCAACAATAGGACCAAGACACCCTTGCTGGCATCTTAGTCCCTGTTGACTTTGACTTTCCAGCTTTCATGGTTTGAAATTGCTTTTTTGTGCTTCTATTTTCTACTTTCAATTTTCTGTTACAATTCACAGAATTGCTATTATTCCAATTTATTTCATTTCAAGTGTAATTGTAAGAATATGATATTGTGTTCATTGCACATTCTTTGGTTTATCCATTGCATGAGTTGTACTACTTGGTGTACTATTGCTAATACTATGGTGAGCCAAAGTGTGAGACTCATGGAACCCCATGATAAAACACTTGTTGTGGATCTTGGGTTATCTAGCTCTCTTACTCCTAGTGTTGGTATTAGTTCACTAGGTATGGATTGTACCTTTGATACCTCTTTTTCTATGCCTACTTTACTTACAAGTTCTATGCCAAGTGTTTAAACAATCATTGATCATATCCCTCAAGAAAACATAATGAAAATGCATGAAGACCTAGCCCATTTACAAGATAGCATGAGTACCAAAAAAATTTCCAACACTATTATACCTACCATAGATAGAATTCACTGCATGATGGAAAGTGATGAAGGAATAGAAGTTGTACACAACATAGCTCAAATCTTTGGAAAAAATCTTCCTCCCACCACCAATGGTACTCAAGCATCAAATAATGTGCAAAGCTGAGGAAATCAAACTCCCCCTCTTCAAGTATAACCTCCATTCCCACCTATAAAATTCCTCAAGTGACCACAATGATGCAATCAACTAGAAATGTATTTCCTACCTCGAATATTTCCATTAGTTCTCCTTATACCTTTGGATACTAAATATGCAATATGTTAAGCCTTAACAAGAATAAGTCAAGCAAAACACAACAAATCTAATATCCCTATAAAATATTACATCATGTTAGATATGCTAAATGAGAAATTAAAACAATAAGAATACCTAAATAAGCATATAAACAACATGAATCCAAATTTATCTCATAGTGGATTGGTGCTTCTATGGAAAGAAGCCCTTTCCCAATCCTTGCTAAACTCCATGATATGTTGATATGAAACTACTTTGAAGATGATATGAGGTGGGAAAAATCATTTCTCAATTGAAGAGAGTGACTTTGCATGAGATTGTGGAGGATTTGTTGAAGAATAAAGCCTTCTATTTATAAAATTTCAATTGCTACGAGTGCTCAAAATAGAGCAATGTGGGATAAATATTTGACCAATGAGATGAAGCCACTTGTCAACTTGTGATAGGTTAGGAATGAGCACATTTTGGTCAATGTGCCAAAGAGGGGGAGATTCAAATTTGAATTTGATGACAAGATGAGTTAAATGCTAAGTTTGTCTTGTGCAAGAGCCATGTAAGAGCTCATAAATGCCTTGTTGGATGTACATGTCAACTTGTTTTTGAATTCAAATTTGAGGGAATATTCCTCAAAGATGCCATGTTGATGGAAAATGATGAATTTAATAAATCAATAAATTGATTTATTTGTGCAAGAGGAAAAATATAGAGAATACAAGTGATTAGGATTAGCATTTAATCATGGTTTAGATTAATTAAGATGATATTAGATGCTTTGACCCATTTGACTTAGATTTAGGGATTTAACTCAAATCAAAGGGAGATGAAAGGTGATAAAGATTTAGTTAAATAAATATTTGATTTATTTAGCTAAGGGGGATAATGATAGGATCAAATTAAATAAAGTTAATTTATTTAATTTTAGATGGACTATCCTTAGAGATTAAATCAATTAAACTTGGTTTATTTAATTTATGGGTGAATATGAACTAATTAAATGCATGATGTCAATTTCGTGTGTCTACATTTTTCCCCTCTTTGAAGCAATGTACTTGCTATGTTGGTTCAAAGAATAAACTTGTCATGATCAAAATTCAAATTTTTTTTGATTTTTTCGGATGCCCCAGCAGAAAGAAGTACACTAGTACATTGTCCCCTTGAGAGATCAAGCGAAAAGATTCAATTTGAGGGTTGATCTCATGATAAAGAGGTTCAAAATTGATGGTTATGGATGATGATGCAAATGAAAATGAGATGGTTTTAAGATGCTTAGAATAACCAATCTATATTATCCTAAACAACTTAAATGATGATACAATGTGAGATGGATGAGATGGATGATGCGATATGCTATGATTATATAATTGTATGATTTATGCAGATGCTTAGACTAACAGATCTATATTATGATGATGATGCAAATGTAATGCATGTGAAATGATCAATGTTTCCTATTATGTATGATATGAATGATATGTGGTATGCTGACGGTTTGTGGATGCAGGATGGATGCATGATGGATGCATTGGTGATGTTATGTTAGCACAGAGAAAAGAAAGAAGAAATGAGATGATGACAAGAGGATCCAGCAAGTTCATGATCTGATGAGACTTTATTAGAGATGATGATGATGATGATTTCCTTATCAAGGATTGGGATTTTAGAAGGGCTACTTACCTTATGTTTGATAACACACAAAGGTACAATGCATCAAGGTATAAAGAACCAGGATGGTGTTGTACCTAGTGTGAAGGACTTTGACTCAACAAACATATAGGAGTATTCTTGTTCACACTTGACATATAGAAACCTTGCTAAGACATACCTAATAAAGCAAGTATTCACCAAGTTATATTACAAGAACACCCAACAAGCACAATAGACAAAAGATAATGATCATTGCCCCATTCCTATCTCTCTAAATCCTTCGTTCAGATATCATCGAGAGGTCCTTGGAATGAGCACAATAAGATAAATCAAAAGAAAAGATCAAGTATGCAAACAAGCCAATGTTCTTCATACCTTCAACCAAAGGGATGTGTTTTGATAGGATAAGAATCCAAGGTGATATCCAAAATGATGTCCATTGTTGGAACGATATATCCTAGGACATGCATTGTATAGGATGATGATGGTTTGATAAGTTGATTGATAGGATTTTGATATAAGGTTGATTGACATGTTTACAAATGATCAAGAGTTTGATTTTGCATTTAACGGTTTGTTGCTTCACTTTTGATTTTACATTTGAAGCTTGCTTTTGATGATTGTTGTGGTTGTTTCTATTTGTTTTTCCAAAGGATGAAGGTGACGATTAGTTTATTATGGATGATTGATTATTTCAAGTGAAAGCGAAATGAGACAAATTATTTTTGGAATATTTTGAGGCTATTTTTAGTATTTTAAAGATTTTACAAATGTTTTGATTTTTGATTTTTTGAATGTTTTGGGGTTTTTTTTGAGATTTTATGAATGTTTTTTTGGATTTTGTGTTTTTTGATGTTTTTGGATTTTTTTTCTCGGATAGCAAAGATTAGCCTTTCCTACGTTTAAGCTCAGAGATGACGTAGTTCAGATTCCAATGTTTTTGATATTTTTCTAATTTTTTTAGTGTTTTTGATGTTTTTGGTGTTTTTGGATTTTTCGCATGATTTTGATGATTTGGATATGGATATGATATCAGTGCTCTATTTGGGATTTTGTTGAAGACCAAGCTAAGGTTGATTGATCGAATCGATGGATTGATGATGATGATAGCTTTGTTGAGGATACACAACAATGCAAGGATTGATTTATTAGGATTGATGATGATAACATTGTTGAGGATGCACAACAATGCAAGAATTGATTGATCAGGATTGATGATGATAACATTGTTGAGGATGCACAACAATGCAAGGATAGTGTTAAGCAACACAAGGATTGATATGTTGATCAGATTGATGATGATAACATTGTTAAGGATACACAACAATGCAAGGATTTGATTGATCAGGGTTGATGATGATAACATTATTGAGGATGCACAACAATGCAATAATAGTGTTAAGTAACACAAGGATTGGGAAGGATATCCCAAGATGACAAATTTTTTGATTGGATTTGATTGATCATGATTAATGAAGCTTGGTTTGGAACAAAATTTATTTTGGATGATTTGATGTGACATTGAAGTGTGCATTAGATGCATCTGATATCAATTGTTTGGATTGATGTTCAATGAAAGATGAAACCTGATAAGGAACATCTTCTTGTCAAAAATATTCCTTGGACTAGTGATTTGGATTTTGGCTTACAAATGTATTGAACAATTTGATTTCCTAATGTTTGGATCACTACATAAGTTGGATGATATAGATCAAGATTTATTCTTGAAGCAAGATGTAAATATCTACCCCCAGTGTCTAGCAATGTATGGAATGTCATGGATGGATGCTCAGATAGGTGTATGGATGGATGGATATGGAAAGCATGCAAAAGATTCCAAGGATTATCTTGCAAGAAGATATAATGTTCAGATAAGGAATGCTCATTTGGATAATTCTTCATGGCTTAGATAATGCTGCATAGGATAGGATTAATGAAAATGGCCCATGTCAAGATGTTTACCATAAGCAGGCATAAAGTGTGCACCAAACTTTATCAAGATCAAGATAACTTGAACCATGGATGCAGATGGATGAATGGTTCATGGAAAAATGGATTTATTATGGATAAGATGGATGGAATGTTGGATTTATCATGGAAGGGATGAGATGCTTCCACCTGAAATAGTGCACGTAGATGCTCGATTCTACACATGTTGCCTGTTTGCCAAGTTTTCATCATGGTACCTGCCCAAAGAGCCACCGAAGTGGTTTTCACTAGAGGGTGATTTTTTTCTTTACTGTTTTCAATCTTTTTTTTGATTTTTTTTATTTTTATTTTTATTTTTTTATTTTATTTTTCTAAAATATTTTAAGCTCATGTTGAATCACAAGGTGTTGTTGATGTAGATGCCCTTTTCATAATGTGCCATCAATATCCTACTTGAAGAAGCTACTTTGCTAAGATACGTGCACTTGAATGCAACTTTTGGGATTCTTGATCTACTTTATTGATATCAGGGTTAACTCTATCTCTTTGCATATATCACGATAGAGTGCCTTCTAAATCCTTATGATGAAGAGTCATTGCCAACACATGGTAAATGTGAGAATTGGATATCATGTGTGGAGGCATGGATGGAGTGTACTTAGGGATAGGAGATGGATTGGTTGAAAGTTTGGAACCTTTGACTCTCCAAACTTGGGAAGATGAGCAATGTTGGGTGGCTATGGAAGTGTGCGTCGAATTAGGATGAACTGCTTGATACACTTTGTATGTCGCTTGGGAAGCCTTCATTTTCTATCGTGGACAACTATGATGGATAATTTTCCCTTTTTTTATTTTTCCCCATAGTTTCTTTGACTAATGGAGTTTGATAGGGATAATATTTCTTTGTATGTTTTGGTATCCATGCATACTTGATTTGTCTGATATGCTTCTTGGCTTCTTTTTCTTTGATAATGTCCTTTGTGCTTTGATTCAAATCTTTCTTTTGATGTTGGTCCCAATTTGTGAATGGGGTGATGGGTGGAAGAAGATTCATGATGTGACTGGTTGTAGTATTGGCATCAGTTTCATCATAAGGATCCTTCATGCTCCCTATGTTGACATTTGCTTGAGACATAGTTTCCCCCAGTATTGTGGAAGTAGTACCTTCATGCTTTGAGTCTGCTTGTTTTGAGAGTTCTTGTTTAGAGTCAATTCTCTAATAAATGACCACCGTAGATGATGTTATTTTGATTGGATGCTCTGCTGACTTAGGAACATCCTATTCTATCTAACTGGTTTCCTTGAGTGGATAATGCTAGATATCTTCATACATGATGTCTTCAGTATGGATTTTGGATATATCTAATCCTGATATTGACAACTTTGTTTGGCTGTAGGAATTAATAACCTACTCTTTTTGTGTAATAATATCAGGAGTAAAGGAATCTTGCTCTGAATGAAGATCATCTATGTGTCCATCCGCAGAAAGCATATCATGGGTAGATGGAGGAGTATGTGTTACATGGATATGATCATCTTGCATAGATAGGAGAGTGTCCATTAGATTATTGTAGTATCTTGAAGATACAAATTCCTGATCTTGAATGATTCTAGAGTTGCTTTCGACATGCTTTGGATCAAGTTCTTGACATGGGTCAGTTTCAAAGGATGGATTGCTTACAAATGGTTCTTAAATGTCGTCATTAGCCATGGTAAGTGGTTCAATATCCTCAAGTGTCAAGTTTAGGGTTCCTTTAGTATATGTAACCATGAGGTCAAAGGATGTCAATATGTCTTAGAAAGGACCATTGCTAGACTTTGGTGAAAGACATTGATCATGCTTTGGCATAACTTCTCGAGATATGTCCTCTAACTTATAAGGCAATGTAGAGACATTTTCAACATGATCATAGGTTAATGGATCATTCATTATTTCAACAGGATCAAATAATTCTAACACTCCTTGAAATAGATCACTAAAAAGTTGCTCTTGATGTATGGTGAGTTGATCATCAGATGGGGTAGAAACATCTTCAATGTGCTCCTTAATTGAGAGATTTTGAACATTGTTTTCAGCAATTGTGGTGGAGAGATTGTGAATGTCTTCAACCATAGAGTCAAGTGATGTTGACATTTCTTGAATTGGATCATTGTTGGGTATTGTTGGTGGATTTTGATCATGATTGAAAAGTGATTCCTGACATATGTTGATTTGATCATTGGATGAAGTAGACACAACTTCAAGGTGCTCAGTGATGGATTGATCTTGATCCTTGTTTTCAGTAATTGTGGTGGGGATATTTTCAATCCTATCACTAGTGGTTGAATGCTCATCGTTATCCCCAATATTTATCATTCTTCGTGTTTGTGCTTGTGTTTTTTGGGTAGCTTGAGAGACTTGGGCAACTTGAAAGGATTTTTGCACTTGTTGAGCTTGTGTTGCTTGTTGTGTGGCTAGATGATATTTTTGGATGGCCTTTTGGTAGGCTTGGTGTGCTTTTAGTGCAATGTTATATTGTCTTTTTGTATTTGGTTTTGGTGGTAGTGGTGGTGGATTTCGAATAGTGCTTGTTGTGGTGATAAGAGGTGTCATCATTTTGATGATTGTTATTTGAGTGGTGGATGGTGTAATTGATGTGATTGGTCCTTGAGAGACCATGTTTTGAGATATTATGCGAGTGGTTGATGATATTGTGATTGCTTGTGCATTTGTCATCTATTGTTGTGATGTCGACGACAAGTTCTGAAAGTTTGGCATGATGTTTTGATTGATGTTTGGGATGTTGGTTTGATTGATACTTGGTAAAGGGGGAAGCCCTAAGCCAAGGAGTGGTGTGGTTGATGATGGCAATGGTGGTTTTGGAATCATGTTCGATGTAGTGAAAAGTCGTTGAGATACATTTGGAGTGATCATGAGGGTTTGAGATATGATGGGTGTGATAGGGGTGGTTGGAGTAATCGAGGTGATAGGAATGGTTAGAATGATCGAGGTGATAGATCCTTGCGATACCATATTTTGATTTGTCTTGGATTGATGTTTTCATTTGATTAGATAACACCTGTTGGTGTGATGTTGATGGTATATTCAAAGGATTTGATGTGATGGCTTGATTGGTGTTAGGTGGATTGTTTTGTATGGAGTGATTTGTGCTAGGTAAAGGGGGAAGCCCTAAACCACAGAATGATGTTGATATGGGTAATGGTGGTGGAGATGTCTCTT
This sequence comes from Sequoia sempervirens, assembly GCA_007258455.2. Lineage (NCBI taxonomy): Eukaryota > Viridiplantae > Streptophyta > Pinopsida > Cupressales > Cupressaceae > Sequoia > Sequoia sempervirens. Next base: position 67,690,596 of record VDFB02000013.1, on the reverse strand, counting down.
AGCGCAATGACTCAACTATTTTGGTAAGTGTAGCAATTTTATCTCACCAAATTTGATCTTGATTTCGATCTTGATTTTGATCTTGGATCCCTTGATATAGTTGATTTGGTTTTTGTTCTAGTAGATTTGGGATGCATACTTGTGGTTTTTGAATGGGATCATGGACAAATTGATTTTGAACAATGTTCTAATTTGGGATGATGTTCAGATTTGGCATTATAGGTTGAAACTAAACATTGTTGGTGTTGGGAATCACATTGCCTTGATTTAGGTAACTTTGATTTTGCATGGTGTTACCTTGACTTGGATAAATACATGGAGTAGTTAACCTATTGTTTGGACATTGAACAATATTTGTATGATTCGCAAACATATTTATCCTAAAGTTTTCTGGATTCATGTTTTGTAAAGTTGTACCTGGTACATTCTCATTTGGCATGTAGGGATTTTGTGGGATGATGTTGGTCGTTTGAAGACTCGTGCATTGATTGTTTGGTGGATAGACTTGTAAGTTTGGATTTAGATCTACCATCGGGAAATGTGTTCCAATCTTTGATTTGGGCATACTCACACTTGTTTTGCCATTGACATTTGTAGAAGGTAATGATCCCATGTATGGATTGTCTAAGTGTGATTTTTGATAATCAATCGGCATTATAAGGCTTTGAAAGTTCAATTGATTTGGATTACTCATGATGTATGGATCAAGTTTGTATTCCATGTCCTCCTTTTGTTTTGACCTTGTTGCAAAAGTGACCTCTAAGGTTCTTAGGAATAATGACGAGATGAAGGATGAAAGGTGTAAATGATATGAGTGTTGAACATTTGGGAACTTTGGATCAATGCTAGACTTAGGGCTTGATTTTGATTTGTTTCATTGGATAATGAAATTGTAAACCCTAAAATGTAAGATGTTATCTTAGGATGAACTTGTTCAAAGGATTGCTGATTTAATTAAATGTATGAGAAAGGATGCATTCCCACACACCTAACTAAACAAATGATTTTGATTTGATTTAAGGATGTACCCAAGTCTAGATAATGATGTTTCCAAAGTTCTAAAGTTTTTTGTGGGATGAAGATGATAATTTTTTGGGATGGATGAAGTGTTTGATTTGATCCTAAATGAATCTAGGAAGGACTTTTTTACAAGACCAAGATAGTGAAGAACATGATTTTTTTCTAAGAGTAATTCAAAATCAAAAGATGAATGTTTGCATGAAAACCATATGACCAAAAGATGCCAAGCACATATGTGGGGTCCAATTGATTTAATCTTTTCTTTATGGATTATTTTTACCACAAACATGCTCTTGATCAGATTTTGAATCTAGATGTCTAATGTCTCAACTTTCCCCTTATCCCGCAAAGTGTATTATGTGGAAACCAAGGAAATTTGAGGCAAGAGTTACCTATTGTTGACCTTAGTAGGAGAAAATTGAGATGAAATCCAAATGATTATAAGCCTCTAAGGATACGAATCCCAAGGGAAAGCAATAACATGTGAATTTGTTCAAGGATATTTTCCTCTCCTAAAGGGTTTTCAATTTTGATGATTCATTGAATGTTGGTTTCGATGTTTTCGATCAAAGCACTATGTTTTCAAATTGACTCACAAGCAATATAACATCCTAGCTCAATTGGTATGTTTTTCTTGGTGGGCTTGCCTCATGCCCTTCATAGTAGAAGAGATGATTTTACATGCAACCAAGGAAAAAAAATAAAGGTATGTTAAGAATGAAGTCTTAACCTCTATATTTTAACCAATATCGGAAATGGCAAGTAAAATCTTGGAATCTAAGTTCCAATGCACCACTTTAATAAACTCAGTAAATGAGTTAATAGGTCACTACAAACAAGGGTTTTATTTCAGACTTTTCATTCGTGAATATTGACCCATATGGTGAGAGTCCCCTTTTGGATCCATCTCATCAGAACCAACCACGTGATATTGGCGTTTACTCCAATACCCACATTTATATCCCGGTTGGAAATACTTTTGGCTTTAAAGTGTTACCTGTTGAGTTGTTCCCTTGGGTGAGTACTTTTTCCCCAAGGTAGGCCCTCTAAGATAGACAAAAGTGAATAAACTTATTCATAGTTCAATCAAACCTTGTTTAGAAATAAGGGGAGAACACATGCAATAACCTCACTCACAATCACACAAGATTTTGTTCAATTTTTAAACCCGAAATCAAGTGTGGGGGTAATTAATTACATAATTTATTGTCACCAAAATCCTTTTGATTCTCAATATCACCATGAGGCACAAGAGAAGTGCATATGTCTTTTGATGATATTACTTTGTGTAAATAATTATAAAACAATAAAAGACACATGTTCGTTTTAATTCCACAAAGCAATGATGAATTTGTTTTAAGCACCAAAATCAAGTGTGAAGTTTGTTTGTTAAATTTTTAGACCAAATTGAAATCTAGTAGGTGTCTAAGGTTCAATTTTAGCCCAACTTTGAAAGAAAATAAAACAATGATTTAGTTGTCCTAAAACAGAAAATGGAAGTAGAAAATGGATATTCTAGACCATTATGATGAGCATTTAAAAATTCTTTTTTAGATTCAGGTTCAATGCCCAACTTAAATTTTCTTTATTACATGACAAAAAAAACCTCCATTGTTTCTTGATTCCAACCCTGCAAACATCACAAAATAATCACAAATAAGAATTAATTCAAGGATTTAATGGGTATTACAAAGCTTAGCACTAAAAATCAGCCTTTATGTACCCTTATAAAAATAAACAGATTTTGAGTAAGTGATAAAGTGTGCATCCCTTTGAAGGCAGATCAAAAAGTTTATTTAGAAAAAGTTTTTATTGACTTTGAATGCCCGAGCCTATGAAGTCACCCTGCAACTATAGGCCTGCCCAATATATTTTGAAACTTGACAATTATGAGTAAGCAACTAAGAAAGTAAATGCAAATCTTAGAGCATTTATTGCATTAAATCAATTATTTGAATCTACATATGATAATAAAGCCTATATGTGTGAATGTGACTATCTTAGTCTTAACAGTAGAGACCAGAGTAGCTACATTAAATAAGGAACAACAAATGACAGTTAGATATGATGGTAGCTTGTATATGTATGAAAGAAGAAACAACTAACATACAACTTTGCACACAAACCTTAAATGCAAACAAGAAACTCCAACCACATAAAGTTTTGAGTACAAATACCAACTATTTATTAATTTTTTTAAAAGGCATAGCAAGGCATCAAACTCAACACACTTATTCTCATTGGTCATTCAGTACAATAGAAAATAAATTATTTCACCATTCAAAGATGCCACCTCTTAATGCCCAAAGACATGAATTTCAATCGCCCCCTGCACAACTCAAAATCAGATAATTAAAACCAATGAATCTTCACAAGTAAAGATTTTGATTCCTATTTACTTAAGCTGGCAGAATATCATAAATTAATCAAAAAAATGCATGTAAAACTAGAAATGAGTGACTTCAAGATAAATGCAAACGACTTTCGAAATAGGGTAGCTGGTGGCAATTATGAACTGGAGAATATTTGAGAGGATTTGTAGCCAGCCCAAAAGCAATACACTCTACAACAAATGTACTCAAAAAAGGAAATTCAAAGGAGAATGGTGTGGGGATAAGCAGATGAAAAAAAAGGATACCTCTGCTTGGTAGTAAACAACATAAATCTTATCAAATAAGTGCATGATAAAGACCCTTCCAAATAGAAAATTAAAAAAAAAATTGTCTTGAAGCACCGTACCCATCATTTAATATCTACAAGTTTTTTTCCTATGAGCAATAAAGAATGCGTTGTCCTGTGTCAATAGTTTACCTGTGAAACTTTTGCATTTCTTTTCATATTTTCTTTAACTATCTCTTTTCTTTCTTGGTTCTTACTATTGATTGAATCACTAATATTTATTATCATACCAGCACGTCCTTTTGGTAGACATTCATGCAAAAGTTGAAACATAGAGCAGGCATGCTGAAATAGAAATAGCTATGGCTATTTGGTCGGTGAACTTAGAGTGCCATCACTGGATGAGATTGAAGGTGAAGATGATAATTTGTTAGTGAAGGTGGCAGGCAGTAATGAATGGTGAGTGGTGCCAAAATATAATGGTTCTTCTCCATAGTATTAGCTCGAATGGCATGATACACAATTGTCTTAAGATGTTTTTGAAAGGAGGCATGGTACATTGCAGAATTTATTGACCCAACAACTTTCCCTTTATGCCATCTTCACATTCTTCTGTATCCTTCACAATTATTGGCTGAACAAAATTGATATTTTATTGTATGTTACATCAGATCTGACTATTGTCTCGAACAAAGTTTATGGTGCGGGAAACTAAAAGAAAACTAGCGAGCATAGATGGTTACTATCACAATTGCTCAGCTAGAAGAATGCATCAGCCGATCATTACTTTTCACAGAACATCTACCACAAGAAACATCTCCAAGCTTATACAAGCACATACGTGATTTGGAGATAAATGTGCAGACCTGGGATTTTGAAACGCACAAGTTGCAAGATAAATGCACAAACCTATGGATTGGGAAATACACCTACTCAACACCATTCATGGGTATTCCCTCAGCAAATTAACATTAATTCCTATCTAATGTCGTTGCTCCCTATCATTGCATCAGTCAATTTCTGAAGAGAAACACACAGTTTACTAGTGCGCATAGCTTAAAGAAAATGAGCAGGAGTAAAGAGTCTCTAGTGGGGGACTAATGACCTTGCGTGTTGTGTTAAGAAGAACATTAGAGATTCCATCACATCTACAAAACTTCTCATCAAGCTATATCTAAGTTTGATATGATATATAGAAACAAACAGTTCATATGAACATATGAACCTGCTGACATAGATCTACTCAATCATGTGGATTTATGGGCCCTAATTAATGTGAGTCAATGCTTATATTCAACTCCATTCTAACCCACCTTGATGCAAAGTAATGATCCAAAACTTAAAATAATTCAAAGTATAGACCAAGTATGTTATAAAAGTTGCAAACTTTTAAAGCATTGATCTTTCAATATTCAGGCTGAGCTTCTTTGCTACGTAGATCCATGACATCCAGAAGTAATTAAAATAATGAAAGACACGTACAAGCTTGAAAAGGAATTTCAAATGAATGCAAGATTTGGCGAATGCAAAGAACATCAACTTGTAATAGGTTTGATGCTTAATAAGTGAGGTCGATGCATTTTTTAAAATAATGATCTAAAGTGAACTAATACATAGAATTTTAAGCAATGAAATATTGTGAAATTTATTAAGATAACAAACAAGATGGTGTTAGACTACCCTCCTTCTAGCACCATTATGTGGATGTGAAAATCTGTAAATGGTTAAAATTCTAGCATACAAAGCATGATTAGTATTTTAAAAAAAAGCCAACAATCAACATCCCTATGAAATAACTCAACATGCCTAATTTTGCAATCAAAGCAACAAAGGATTAGATAAACAAATTGAAAGAATACAAAAAAACATGGAGTAACTTATATCTCATAGTGGATTGGTGCTTCTGTAGAAAGAAGCCCTTTCCCAATCCTTGATAAGCTCAAATGTTGCAATGCTTTGAAGATAAAATGAGGTGGACAAAATTAGTTCTCAATTGAAGAGAGCAACTTTGCATGAGGCTGTAGATGAAATGCTAAGATTGTGGAGGATTTGACATATGGAGATGATCTTTAATTATAGAATAGAACGATATAAGAATGCCAAAAATGGAGGATGTGGGACTAAAAACAATCCAATAAAAGAGGCCACTTGTCAACTTGTGATAGGTTGGAGGAATGAGCACATTTTGGTCAATGTGCCAAAGAGGGGGAGATTCAAATTTGAATTTGAGAGTTAAATGTTGAGTTTGACTTTGCAAGAGACATGTAAGAGCCATGAAAGAGCTCATAAATACTTTTTTGGATGTACATGTCCACTTGTTTTTGAATTCAAACTTGAGGGAATATTCCTCAAAGATGCCATGTTGATAGAAAATGTTGATTTTAGAAATGAATTAAAATGATTTATTGGTGCAAGTGGAAAAAGCTAGAGGATGTGATGGGTGGTTAGGTTAGGTTAATCAAGATTAGATTAGCTTAGATGATGTTTAGATGAATTTGACCCTTTTGACTTAAATATTTTGATTTATTTAAATCAAAAAGGGATGGAAGGTGATTTCATATTTAATTAAATAAAGGTTTGATTTATTTAATCAAAGAGGGTGATGTTAGGATCAAGTTGTTTTATTTAATATAAGTTGGTGACTTTAGGAGATTAATAAATAAACTTAATTTATTCAAGATGAATGGATGAATATGACCTAATCAAATGCACGATGCTAATTTTGCATGTCTACAATACCTATGTGGCATCTAACCTTATATATCCACCTATAAATAATCCATTGATAGGTCCTTCCAACACATACACACCACCACAATATTCATGTCCATCTCAAACCACAAGTAATGACCCTATCATTAACCAACTCCTAAAAAACCTTCCATCCATTCAACGTCAAGTTTCCACCATAAATAAAAATAAAAATGGTCCACCTTCATACTATGTCAAGGGTATGTGCAGGATCATCATGGAAAAAATAGGCCCTCAAGGGTATACGTAGGATCATCATGGAAAAAATAGGCCCTTAAGTGGCAAAAAATTTAGAAAAATCAGAGTTAGAAAACTTGACATAAAAATTTGAATAAGTTATCTAAGGTGATCACACAAAGTTGGTTTACAATTTTTGGGAGGAATTGATTTTTGCTGAAATCACATATTTTTAGAAAATATAATGATTTAAGCCTTAAAAGGATCCATTTAAAGAATCCCAATTGAATAGGGTTTGATCAAACTACCTTAAATCAAACCTCCTTGGATAGAACCCCGCTAGTTTTAAACCATACCTCTAACAAAGTCTCATTTTCACCTATCAAAATGCTGATAAAAACCACTTTTGATTTACCTTTTGGGGGATCAAATGAATTCATTTAAAATTTATTTTTTGCAAGTATGTATTCCTTATTATAATCTTCCCAAAAAGTATAATTTTAAATAAATATAATTTTATTAGTATATTTATTTTTTATTTCTCGTGAATGTAGGTTTTTCACTGAAAATCAAGCTCTTTGTTCTACACATGTGGAAAATAGTAAATTATTAAAAAAAAATTAAAATATTAATACACCAGATATTGAAGTCCTTGATCCAACAAAGAAAAAAAAATGAATTTTGATATATACAAAAAAAGTTACACATTATACGGTCGCGCTATGTCTAAATTATAATTGGTTTGAATTTTAAACATGATTAAAGAAAAATATTTAATAAAAAAATATCTAACCAAGTGGAAGCACTAGATATCAGAGTTATGACTCTAAATTTGAAAGATTTATAATTTTATCCTTCATGGAAAAAAAATTATGCGTTATACGGTGAGCATCACTTTTTAAAAATGTTGTTTTCTGAAAAAAACTAGTTTTCGAGGGAGATGGAAAAAAAAGTGCAATCTGATTCCAAAATTTTTGAAAAAAATATATTTAGAATCTATAGATAAAATTTCACGAAACTCTAGTTTTCATCATCTTCAAATGCCTCACGGTTTAGCTGCTATAGGTGCCAGAAAGTGAAGATTTAGTTAAAAAAATTATATCAGTGTCTAGTTTGGCCAAAAATTGTAAACCACTATTGTGGGATCACCCTATATTATTTCAAAAATATGTAACAATAGAATTTGTAGCAAATTTAATTTGGTTTCTAAACTACTAGGTTTATTTAAAGAAAAAAAAATCTATTTGGTGAAAATTTGAAATTTCAATGCAGTAGTACTTAGATTTTAGAGAAAAAATAAGACGTAGGTGTTTGTTTGACCACCCTAAACACAATAAAATGATAATACTTTTTTTTATAATATTTTAGATATAAGTAGAGGATTCATGTTCGGATGTGATGCATATTTTTTTGTAATTTTTTTCAAAGTAAATAATTAATTATGAAATTTTTATTACAACTTTTAAAAAATATAAAAACTTGTATGTCTGATCACCTTAACTTGGTAAAAAATTCATGAAATTCATTTTGATTTTTTAATATTATAGTATGTGAAGCATAGAATGTGATGCATGTTTTTGATTCAAAAAATGTAATATTGTTTGAAAGCTATAGATTTTTTTCAATGAACCTATCAATCAGGGTTTTATTTGTAATTCAAATAGAAAATGAATAATAATAATTTATTAAATTCAAACTAAAGCATACTTTATATTGGTGGAAAGTTGAGAATATCCTTTAAAAACCCTTTTTATTTCATCAATTTTGGGTAAAAGAAAAGTCATCAGCTGCATACCCTACACATACCCATCATATCGCCACTTTTTGGCCCATCATTATCCTGCACATACCCTCAAGAGCAACCCACTATCTTTGGAGATATTAAGAACTTTGATGCCCCAAGGTATAGAGATCTCTATATATAAGAAATATGGAGGAAAGGGATATCATGCTAATCATGTTAATACCTTTACTACTTTGTGTAGTGAATTTATCCTTGAGGACAAACTTTTGGCTAAGCTCTTTCCCCGATCCCTGCAAGATGTTAGCTTGGACTGGTTTTCCACATTACCAAATAACTCAATTCATTCATTTAATGAACTTTTTGAAGCCTTTATTAACCATTTCCAAGTTCATATGGTTCCTAAAATGACATTAGCTGATTTGATGAGATGTAAGAAAAATGAGGGTGAAAAAGTCACTAACTTTATTTCACATTACCAATCACTTTATTCCCAAATTAGTGTGAAGATTCCTAATTCTCACTTTTAAAATATTTTTATAGAAAATTTACAAAGAAAGATACAAGATAAGCTTACCATGATGAAATTCCCTTCCTTCATGCATTTATGCATCACCCTTTGAGATTATCAAAATTTCGTACGTAGTAGTGAACCAAAAACCACCTCTACCCATCCTAACAAGTTTGAATCTTTAAACCCAAACACCTATCAACCATTCAAAAGACAAAATAAAAATTTCCTTCAACTAAATTCCACCTCCCAACCTACCCAACAATTTGATACCCAAGTAGCTGCTATAAAGAAGAGTAATCCTTATATCTTTAAGGATTTGCAAAGACAAATTACTCCCTTATCCAACACACTTAACAATATCATGACTAAGCTATTAAACAATAACATGCTTACCTTACCTCCTGTTCAACCTCTTAACCCTAGCAAGCCCTTACCTCTGAGCTTTAGAGACAATTCCTATTGTGTATCACCAACAAAAAGGACATTTTATAGAACATTGCAAGTGTCTTAAACATCTTGTACAAGACCTCATTTACTCTAATCATATCCAAATTGGAGGTGTGAATGAAAAAGGTAATAAGTTTGTATCTCTTAATCAAAACTTGCTAATCTTTAACAATCCCATTCCTAACCACAATATTTCATTTGTTAAGGCTAGTGAAACTAAGCCCAATGTGATGAGCATTAACACAAATAATGATAACATGAACAATAATGAAAAAAATGCTATCAATGACGATGAAAAAATCCTATGGATACTAATGATCAAAGTCCTATTATTAAAATGATAGGAGTGATTGACATCAAACCTCATAAACAAAAAACCATAATGCCCATTGACATTAATTTCTCCTTAGAAGAAGCAATAAAAAATGCACCTAATGGTCCTCTTTACATAGCTAGAAGAATCAATACTAGGCCCACTGGGTTGGGATTTTAATTGATCTCATTTGTGGAGAGAATGTGATCATAGAAGAACTCTTATATGTGCATGAACTTACTAAAGATAGATATGATAAACCAAAAGCATGGATAAAAATGCATGATGGTTTTCCTTCTGCTATAATGGGCTTGATCACACTCCCTTTACAAGTAGGACCAAAGAAATTAAATGTACCATTCTCTACCATCTCTCATTTAGATCATTTTCGTGTGAAATTAGGCTACAAAATACTTCACTCCATGAATGTGGTCCCATCCATTGTCCATAAGTGCTTAAAGTTTCCAGTTGCCAATGAAATATTCACTGTGAACCATAGTGGCTTTAAACCTCCATCTTCCCATGGAAATTTTTCCTTAGATTATTTTTGGCTTGATCCCATGGATCGTATAAGAACCCGTGAGGACATCCTTTTCCTATCCTACCAAAAGTTCAAAAAAATGCATAGCCAAGTTATCCCTTGAAAATTTTCCTCCACTCATGATTGAACCTCCACCCCTTGAAGAAAACAATATTGAGCTTAAAGCCCTTCTATCCAACCAAGACCCATCCATCAAAAATTCCTTTCCTATTTCCTACAAAAGACTAAGAAAAAATAAAACAAGTCATAATCTGCCTCCTAATCAAATTTATAAAGCCAAAGAGAAAGTGGTTGAATAATCTTCCATGGTTTTTTTCGTTCTTCCCTCACAAGGAGAAAAGGAACCTAAGGTTGACAAACCCGCTCCTACAAAAATGCAACTTTAAAACCATAATAAAAGAAACATAAATTCTAGAGAGTGCAGGTGTAGAAATCATGTTATTGCTCAAGAGATTAATGAAGAAAACAACATAGAAAATAAAAATCTGAATTTGACAAAAGCAATAAATGATGAGCCTCCTCCATTACTAGAACAAACAAATCCTATGTATCCAACACAACAAGGATCAAAACCCTCTATGGATATTATCATTCATCTTCCTATTGTGGTTAACTTGGATGACGATGAAGAAACTATTAAAATTGATGAGAAAGTGCATAATGAGTTGAATTCGATATTTTCCTCTTCTATGAGCTTAGATGATAACAACCATGATGATCCTCCTAAATGAAGCAATGCACCACATGTTGAACTTGGTGATTCTCCTAGTACAACATTTGATGTCCCTCTCACTAGTGATCTACATTCTACATATATTAAAGAAGACTGGGATGTGGATGACATGTTGGATGGTTTTCTCGCATGTGCTTTACTAGTCTCTATGCTTTTCTTTTTCCTCTTTTTTTGTTCATTGCATGTGTAATGTGATCCCTCGTATTGTTTGATGTTTCCTGTCTATGTGCATTCTTCTATTTTTCTCTTCATTCTTCTATATGTCATAAGCATTTTCCTTTTCACTGATATTTTCATTTCATTTACATTTTTGTCTTGTGTTTTCCTTTTGGGGATGATGCAAGGCGGTGGGACAACTTGTTTCTCTTCCATGTTGACCCAAAATTATTTTTCTTTATTTTCACTCTCTTTATGTCATTCTTCTTGTTCTATGTGTATTTGGGGAATGATGACAATTCCTAGCTCTCTAATATCATTGCAACAATGATAGATACTGACCCTGAATCCATAGATCCCTTATGTGTTTATGAGGGCAACCCTCTTTACCTTTTTCATGTTTTGTCTACTTTAAATCAATTTCTCATAGCATGGTGTTTAGCAATTTCTTTAAAGTGGGGGCATGCATTGGTGTTATCTTGGCATTATTTTGGCATGATCTCATTTGCATTTTTCCTCTTTCATGTTCCTTGATGTGATTCTCTTACTTCATGTGATGTGTTTTTCTGATTGTGGTGAAATTGGGAGTAATGTCCTTCAAGAGATTGATCTATCTTAGCATATTATGTTACTCTTCATGGTGGTGCGACACACTACATTCCATAAGTTATGAATCTTTTATCCTTTGATTGGACCTCTCTTGGAGACATTAGGAAAATTGTCCTATAAGATTAAAACCTCACATGAATGAAGAAAAATCCCTTCGAACATCCCTCTTTCTTTTTGTGTTGCATTTTTGTGCCTTATTAAAGTCATGGAGGTGTGGCTTAAATAATATGGTTCCTTAGGTGTGTATTTTCTTTTTTCATCTTATTAAACTCATGGAGGTACAACTTTGATATGGTTCCCTAGGGCTCACCTAGTGAACAACTAGCTTCACTAGCCTGTGTGAGCATGCATTTTCCTTTTGTCCTTATCATAGTCATGGGGGTATGACTTTGATATGGATCTCTTGGGTCTTACCTAGTGGACAACTAGCTTCACTCTAAGACCTTGTGAGCATGCATTTTATTTGCATAGTGGACAGCGTGTTCCACTTGTAAACCTTTTTTGGTCTTTTAAAATAGCCTAGACCTAGTCCACAACACATTGGACGACTAGTAAAAGCTTGATCCGTTGCATTTTTCTTTTTTCTTTTTCCCTTTTTCTATCTTTGATGGTGTATGTTTGTGATTTGGTTATGGCTTCATATATCATCCACAAGTGTGTTCCTTGGTGCCCATGTTGGTTTTCCATAGAGTCTTGATCCTAGGTGCTTGGCCACCCTCTTGGTTATTGTCATCCTATCTCACTAACATTTGTACATTTGAACCCTTCTTGATTGCATGTTTAACTACTTTAGTGTCAATTTGAAGCAAGTTCATCCTCTCACTAAAGTGGGGGCTAGATGTAGTGTAGGAAAATGCATACCCTTGTATAATCACACTTGTTTGGTCCCACCTTGCTTTATTTATCCCTATTTATTCTTAATTGGTCCTATTTTGCATCCACAATCATAATAAATTATATCTTTTTATGGTTAATCCCAAAAAACATCAAAGGGTAAATGATAATATAATGATTTTGGTTGTGTGTCCCTAATTTTTAGACTAGGACTAAGACATCACCTAGGGCATATTTTTCCTCCAAGGGTCCTTGGACCCCCTTTTCAAATCCACCTTAAATGACCCCCTTTTTGGAGTCTGTGCCCCGAGTTCCATGTCTCAAGACAAAGACACCATCTAGGGTGTCTTAGTCCTCCTTAGGTTATTTTTGGGATTTAATTTCAAATCTTGGTAGGATTTAACCTCCTTTAATTAATGGATTCATATGTTGGCATGTTGTGTTGTAATTTTAGGATATTAAGGATAGATAAATTATATAAATACAAGGTTCTTTCTCTCATTTCTCATACCCAAGACATAAATAATTTTTTGAGAGCATTCCTAAGAGCATAATTGGAGTTCATAAGAGAATTCAAGAGTAGTTCTTCAAGCATTTGAATCCATCATCAAGATTCAAGCATCATATCAAAGATCTTGCATCAAAAGTGTTTTTGAGCTAGCATTTGTGATGTAGGGTTTTGATTCAAGCAACCAATTCAAGTCAAGATCTATCAAGCATTCAAGCTTTTCAATATCCAAATTCAAGCTAGCCATCTCACACAAGTTTGCACATTTCACAATACAAGTCTGGTGAGTTACAACATAGCACTTTGTTCATTCATCATTTCCCTCCATTATTTCATTTCATTCCAAGGTTTAATTATGAACAAGGGGTTTGACCAAGGAAAACCCCCATTTACTAACACTCAAAATATTTTTCCTCTCTTGTTTATTTGTGATTGTAGTTTTAGATTGAAAACTTGAAGATCATTTGAAGTGAAAAGTTGCAAAGTTGTAAAGTTGCATTACAATTTTTTCATCTTCACAGAAACTCACCTACAGGCCAAATCTGAGAGTTTCAGGACCTAAGATCTGAGAAGAAGGAAGTGCAGACCTTGAGCCTCATGATCACACTCAAAGATTATAGAAATTCTAGATGAGACTAAGTCACCTCCTAGGGCATCTTAGTCCTCCTGAGGGTATTTTTTAGAGATTCTTTTAGATCCGATTCTAGCATCTTAATATTCTGCATCTACCTGGAAAACAATAGCGGGACTACGAAAATAGTAAGGGTGTCTTAATCCTTCGTAGCATATTGTGACAACATTTTTTAATTTCTCGAATCCTCATCACATTTCCAAACTTCCCAAGTAGACACATCATAATTTTCTATTGCTTAATTTCATCATTTGCATCCTTCATTTAGCTTGCATTACTAGGTTTTGTGAGTTGAATGTTAAGTTTTCTTTTCCAAGCTTTTGCTTGGTGGTGAACCCCTCAAAGCGTAAAGAACCCCCTCCTAGTTCTTCCTTGTTGACAATTGACTCACCTTTTGAGGTGGATATTCAATCCAATTTGGTTTCCTAGGACATTATTAAGTGGTCGAAGGAGACTAAGGTGGGCATTTCCCCCACCATATTTTATTTTCGCATCACTTTCTATTTTGGTTTACACACTTTTCTAGGTCATTTTGTAGGTCATTGCAACAAACTAGGGTTTAGTGTTGCATCTTACATTGCATTAGTCTTTCCAAGTTCTTACTTGGTGGTGAACCCCTCTTGTAATCTGAAATCATATCCTAGGATACCTTATTGTCATATCTCTCCCTCCATTGGATTGAGATCTCTAAGGTGTGCTTGAGTGTAGCAAGTGTGAAATAGGAACCCTATCTTTGTGTTTATGCCTCTAAGGTGAGGAGTACTATTTTCATGACTACAAATATTATTGAACAAGATCCTATAAAAAAATGTTTGGTTTCATTGATTGAAACTCAACCTCGTAAGGGTTGAACTGAAGAGACTCTTGACATTGCTTTCTCATATAAAAATATAATAAAAAAATGGACCTGATGGTCCTCTTGACATAGCTATCTAAATCAATGACAATCCCACTAATGGGATATTAATTGATCTTGTCTGTGGAGAGAATTTGATCACCAGTAAATTCTTACTAGTGCATGAACTCTACCAAGAAACATATGATAAATTGGAAGCATGGATAAAAACACATAATGGTTTTTCTTGCCCTATGATGGGATAAATCCCCCTTCATTTACAAATAGGACCAAAAAATTTAGATGTCTCATTATCCGTCATCTCGACATTGGACAAATTCCATGTGAAGCTTGGTCATCCATGGCTACACTCCGTGGAAGTTGTCCTGTTGGTTGTGTATAAATGCTTAAATTTTCGCTTTGAAAATGAAATATTTACTATGCATCATAGTGGATTTAATCCTTTATCTTCCTAGGGGAAATTTTCATTAGATTTATTTTGGCTTGAGCCTATGGAACCTATTAAACCTTGAGAAGACTTCTTTTTCAAATCTTATCAAAAGTTCAAGGTGAAATGCATAGAAAAACTATCCCTTAGAAGCATTCCTCAACTTATGACTAAGTCTCCTATCCTTGACAAAACAATGGGTGAACCTAAAGATGGGTATGTGCAGGATCATGATGGGCCAAAAAGTGGTGATATGATGGGTATGTGTAGGGTATGTGGCTGACAACTTTTATTTTACCCAAAATTGATGAAAAAAAAGGGTTTTTAAAGGAGATTCTAAACTTTCCAACAATTTTAATTATGCTTTACTTTGAGTTTAATAAATGATTACTATTCATTTTCTATTTGAATTACAACTAAATTCTTGATTGATAGGTTAATTGAAAAACATCTATATCTTTCAAATGGTATCACATTTCTTTAATCTGAAACATGTGTCACATTCTATGCTTTGCATACTATAGGATTAAAATAAGAAAATTTAATTTCATGAAGTTTTGACCAAGTTAAGGTGGTCAAACATACAAGCTTTTATATTTTTTAAAAGTTGTAATAAAAAAATCATATTTAATTATTTACTTGGAAAAAATTACAAACAAATATGCATCACATTGGGACATGAGTCCTCTACTTATATCTAAAATCTTATAAAAAAATATTATCATTTTATTGTGGTTAGGGTGGTCAGACAGATGCCTACTTCTTATTTTTTCCCTAAAATTTAAGTACTACTGCATTGAAATTTCAAATTTTCACCAAATAATTTTTTTTAAAATAAACCTAGTAGTTTAGAAACTACATTCAATTTGCTACAAATTCTATTGTTACATATTTTTGAAATAATATAGATAAATTATTCAAATTTTTATGCCAAGTTGCCTAACTCTGATTTTTGTGGATTTTTTGCCATTTAAGGGCCTGTTTTTTCCACGATGATCTTGCACATACATAGACAACCAAGACCAACCTAAGAAAGATACTTTTTATATATCCCACAAAATGCCAAGAGATAACAAAATCAATCCCATCACACCTCCTAAGATAAAACAAGTTCACAAAGCTAAAGAGAAAGTGGTTGAACAACCTCCCATGGTTCCTTCTTTTGCTCCCCTTAGGGAAGAAAATAAACCTATGGTTGATAAAGCCACTCCTACACAAATGCAACTTGAAAATAAAACTAAAAGAAAAAAAATTATAGAGAACGTAGGCATAGATGTCATGCTCTTGGTTGAAGGTTAAACAAAGAAAAAAACAAATAAAATCAAAATCCAAACTTGACTGAAGCAATCAACAATGAGTCTCCCCCTTCGCCACAACAAAAGGATCCTATACTGCAATAGGAGTTAAAGACTTCTTTAGATATTATCATTCGACATCCCTTCGTGATTAACTTGGATGACAATGATGAGGTTGCTAAAATTGATGAAGTTCATAATGAAATGAATACATTGTTTTCCTCTTCTATAAGCTTAAATGACAATTCTTTGCAGAAGAGTCTTGAACCTAGTAATGACCCTAGTTCGACACTTTCTATCATCCCTATGGCTAGTTTTCCACCTTATGTATATGATGGACATGATTGGGATGTGTACAACATACTCATAGGTTGACACACGTATGCCTTACTAGTCTTTTGCATTATTTTCTTTTTCCATGTTTTGTGTGTGATTGCATGTGCGTAATGTGATCCTCCATATTGTTATGATTGATGTATCTCTCTTTGTTGCATTCCTATATTTGTATTTACATTCCTCTCTATGTTGTAAACCTTTTATCTTTTCATTTTTCTCATGTTTTCCTTTTGGGGATGACACAAGGCATCAAGACATTCATGTCTCTTCCATGTTGACCCAAAATATTTTCTTTGTTTTCACTCTCTTTGTTTCATTCTTCCTATTCCATGAGTATTTGGGGAATTATGATAGTTTGGAGCTCTTAAACAACATTGTAGCAAGAACACACTAACCTCGAATCCATGGATCCCTCATGTGTTTGGAGTTTAATTTTGGGGGAACCCCTTTTCCTTTTCATGGCGTAGCTTTATTTGGAAACATATGACTTGGCATAGGGATTTCCAAATAAGCTTTCATGTCCTCTTTATTGTTAGAATTTATCATTTTCTACTTTAAAGTAATTTCTCAAGACATGGCTTTTAGCATTTTTTTTAAAGTGGAGGCATACATTGGCATCATTGTTTTTTCATACATCATGTTTCATTATGTAGTCTTCTTACTTCATGTGATTTTTCTTTCACTTTTTTTTGACATTGGGTGTGATGTCCTTAAAGAGCATGATCTCTCTTAGCATATTATATTCCTCTTAGTGGCTTGATGTGACACACTACATCCCCTAAGTTGTGAATCTTCTATTCTTTTATTGGTCCTCTCTTGGACACATTAGACATAATGTTACCTAATTTAAGACCTCACATGAACTAAGAAAAAATCCTTTGAACATACCAAGTACACTTTTACAATTTTAGTTATATGGCCACCTTGCATCACACATTTTTATTTCATGTGGAGCCATCTTGTCTATTCCTGAGTTTCAAGCATACAAATATTTTCTTGTCTCATGGAGCTTGAAGTTAATTCTTGTGTGGCGCCTTAGCAAATTTATCAAGAGGTATGGCTTTTATATGGTTGTGCGTATGGGAGTCTATTTTAGGTGTGCTTTCCCATAGCCACTTTCTTGCAAGAACATATTGGTTGTGTGCTTATGTGTCTCACCCTTTTGGATACTCACCCAGTGGACAACCTAAAATTTTGTTTCCTTAGAGTGAGCATGCATTTTCAGACAAATAGCCTAGATTTGATCCACAATGTGTGGTACAAATAGTCAAAACTTGATCCACCCCTATGTTTTTGTTTTTTTCCTTCACTTTGTCTTTGGAAGTGTATGCTTGTGCCTTGTTGTTGATCCTTATATCATTTTCCTTTGTTCTTTTGCACCTATGTTGGTTTGTCATAGGATCTTGATCCCAAGGGATTGTGTAACCCTCTTGGTCATTGTCATCCTATCCCACTAGCATTGGTACATTTGGACCCCTCTTAATGCGAGTTTGTCTAGTTTAGTGTGAGTTTGAAGCAAGTTCCTTCTCTCAATAAAGAGCAGGCTAAATGTACTATAGGAAAATGTATCCCTTTTCATTTTCACACTTGTTCAGGACCTTGTGAACTAAATATACTTAATTGTTCCTTATATAGGGTGTTGTAAAGCTTTTTCTTACACTTTCACACTAATCTAGGGTTTTATAATTAATTGGGCTTCTTTATGCTTGAATTGGCCGTATTGTGCATCCACAAACCTTAAAGCATATTTCTAAGGATAATCTCAACATATATCAAGTGACCAATCATAAATTAATGATTTTGGATTGTATGGCTCAGATTTAGTGATCTGAGACTCATACACCAACTTGGGTATATGGGTCCCACCTAATTTTTGGGGCCTCAATCTAGATTTCACATAAAATTAAGAATTTCATGCAAAATGTGTCCCAAGCTTGAACTAATGGGACTCATACACCCCAAATGGCATATGAGTCTTGATTAGCTCAGACCTAATTTGAATTCAAATTCTTGGTGGTATTTTATTCTCCTAGATCTAATGTTGGCTTGTAGTGTTGTAAAACTCTAGCATAAACAAGTATAAATACAAGGCTATTTCACATATTTTTCACCAAGCAACTTTAATGAGCACATGTGATCTAAGAATTTGATCATTATAGCAATTCAAGAGCATTCAAGAGCCTTCAAGAATGATAATTGAGCATTTTGGATTATTATTCAAGTATCAAGCATCATGCCAAAGTCTTCATGCATCATGTTTATTTTTGAGCTAACATTTGTGATGTAGGTATCTTATGATTCAAGCAAGCATTCAAGTCAATATCCATATCATTCAAGAAAGAGTCAAGATCCACATTCATGCTATCCATTTCATACATGTTTGTACAATCTTTTTCAAGGGTTTTGTGAGTTGTAGCATCAACATATTTGTCCATTCATCATTCCTCCTTTCTATTTTGTTTCATTTCAAGGTTTGATTACCAAAACAAGGTTTGACCAAGGCAAACCCCTATCCCCTAAAAAAACATTTTTTTCCTCTTTGATGTGTGATTGAAAATCTAGGTGATTTAGGTTGAAGATCCATTGAAGAGTAAGTTTGGAGAAAGTTGTCAAGTTGTCAAATTTGTCATCTACATTGTAAGATTGCATAAAGTCAACTACAAGTTGTGTTTCAGTGATTCAAACCCGGAGATTTGGTAGGAAAGAAGCTACAAGAAGCCATCAGAGGATATTAGAGTTTTAGAGAAACCTTTATATTGGGACTAAATTACCACTTGTAGAATATGAGTCCTAATATACACATTTTTAGATATTTTCTATGGATCCTGATTTAGCAGTTCTAGATTCTAGTTTCTGTCAAAAACCCTGATCTAGGACAAAATCGCCCCTACTAACATATGAATCCCATTGAGCCTCAAAATCAAAATTTTCAACATTTTATACTTTAATTAAAGTATCTTCAGTTTCTAGGTGCACCTCTATCCTTTCTTAGTCTTTTATTCTGCATTCTAGTTTTATAATTTAGGTCATAGTTAAGTTTTGCATATCATTAGGTTTTGTCAATGGGTTTTGCATGTTACTAGTCTTTCCAAGCCCTAGCTTGGTGGTGAACCCCTCTTTAGTCTTTTATCACATCCTAGGACAACCTTTAGCAGATATCTTTCCTTGATTACATCCATAAATTGAGATCTCTAGGGTTTCCTTGAGTGAAACTAGATGAAATAGGAGGTCCCTAAACCCTTAGTTCCATCTCCCAAAAGATGGAACCCTATTTCCTAGCCTTCAATTCTTATATTTGGAAACCTAAAATATCATTTATCATCTATGCTACCTTCATTATCCTCAATGATATTATGTATAGCAATAGTACTAGAAGAACTTGCATTCACACTTCTACAACTAACTATTTCTAAAAATATAGAGTAAGAGTTCTTACTTAGAATTTTGGATTTTTTTTTCTACTACTTTATTGACTTACTTTTTCTCTCCAAATTCCTCCCTATTTGAATAGGGTCTTACTACTGTGACTCCATAGATATTACAAAATCTTGTAAACCCTTTCAGAAACCTCTCATTACATATTATAAAAATAAAAAGAGACAAAGTATTCATGTCTTTGATAACAATTAACACAATATATACATTATTGGAATAGATATTTATTTACAACATAAAATTTCTTCATACATTACAAACTTGACCATAGACTCATGAACTTATGTATTAGATTTTTTATTATCCAAATCACTTTAGGTGCAAGATAACAACATATGTCTGATGACCCTAAGGACTCTAGACTTGAATCTCCAACTCTGAATGTCTCACCTTAGAGGTAGTTCCTTGTTTTATAGAGGTGAAACTAAATTTTACCTCATATCTATACATTCAGATTGAAATCTAATCATAAGAAACTAACATATGCATTGCACTAAGTGAGGTTGTAGAATCTTTTCCTAGAGGTAAATCTAAAAGGGATAAATTTCAATTAGAATTACAAGAAGATAAGGATGACAAAATTAGTTATGAGCCAAGTCGATGACCTACACCTAAATCCTTCACTATTATTAACCTAGGTTCAAGGCTTTGGTGAAGGTATGATTCAAGATTACATACTGACATTGGGAAAAAGAAAAATAATTTAGAAGCTTAGCATAATTGGAAAGCTCAATGG
The DNA here is from genome assembly GCA_007258455.2 of Sequoia sempervirens. NCBI lineage: Eukaryota > Viridiplantae > Streptophyta > Pinopsida > Cupressales > Cupressaceae > Sequoia > Sequoia sempervirens. Next base: position 67,669,917 of record VDFB02000013.1, on the reverse strand, counting down.
TTAATTTTTTCTCAAGAAAATATTGATGATTTGGTAATAGATGTTTCAAATAACCTATCTATATATCCCAAAATTCTTATACCAACTTTTTTAAGATAGAAAAGACTTCTTCCTCAATGATTTTAGAAACATCAGGTGTTGGTAGTGAAACAAAAACTATAACTATATCTTTGCATAATATGTTAAAAATATAGAAAAGAGTAGAATAAATACTTGATCAAGTTCATGATAAATAATATAATTCAAAACATACAATGCAATCTGAAATATCTGATAAAAAATCATTTCTAGATGTAGTTTCAAGAAAACTAGATAAAGTAAGAACTTATGTAAAAAATATCTCATTGAAAAGTTTGTTTGATGTTGATCATCCTTCAATTCCTAGTCAATCTTCAAGGAAGAATGCATCTAAATAAAAAGAACATACAAATGAAATACTAGAAAAATATTGGCTCAATGAAATAGGAATTGTAGTGGAAATTCCTGAACTTGTTTATTCTTAGAAATAGGAAGAATCTAAAGAATATGAATCTACTCTAGAAATAGATCTAGAGATCACCAAAATTTGTTAGATATAAATTTATATTTTGAATCCCAAAGACCAGAGGAATGGGAAAGTGTAGCAAAAATAGAAGATGAGATCATGAAAGAAACTCTTACTACCAATGCACACCCAAAAATTTTGAGGCCACCTTCTACAAATGGATATTTTCTAAACGTTGACCAATTGATAGATCCATATGATGCAATTTTTTCATGGTATAACGCTTTATCAACTTTCTTTAATTCTAGAACATCATGGAATGACTCTCAAAGGGTCTATCATACAATTAGGTTATTTTTTAGGAAATCTTAGAGATTGATGAGAAGGTTTTTAAGAAGATGGTACTTCAACAAGGATTAATGATAGTACTGTAATTGTCATTTATTTGGATATGGGAAAAAATGGCATAGCCACAAATGGTTTTAGTCATTTAAAGTTTTCAATGCTTGATCAATTTTGGGGTACTAAGAAAAATGTGTTAAGAGAAGCCACAAAGATTATGTATAGACTAAAGCTTGAAAATCTAGGTCTCTTGCATCAACATAATTTAGTTTTTGAAAAATGTCTATTTGTAGTAAGGTTACAAAATGATGATACTACTAAGAGATATTATCTTTACTCTCTACCTTGTAAATTGGGTAGTTGGGTAGAAGATTATATAATTGATAAAAGGAAAACTATAGTTCATGATTGTACATTTGTTGATATGAAGAATTTAATTTCTTATAAGCTATAAAAATAGTTTTTGTTGGTTGCTATGAATATAATTTCACAAGAATATGATTCTATATGTAATCTTAAAGAATTTTATAGTCAACCTCCAAATGATGACTTCAAAAGATTTGCTAATCTCAAGAAATTTAAGAAAAATGTGGTTGAAGAACAAAATGTGGATGCAAAGAAAAATATATGGCTAACAAAGTTTTTAATACTAATACTCAATTTTGGGGATATTATGATAGATCTAAATATGCTAATAAATTTTAGTCTACTAGAAAATTTAAGATCAATCTTATCCACAATCAAAAATTCAAGAAGAAAGGATGCAAGCCTCCACCTTAGCTCCTTAAGAAATGAACTGATCAAAAGGTTCCAAGATATATCAAGTTATTTATCTATAAAGGACCTCATTATGCAACTGATTTCCCACAAATGCTTAATCTAGGAACAAAGGTATATGCTGCTTTCCAAGAAAAAAGATCTCAATTTTGAATGGGATATAGTTTCTGCTTCTTATGGTTATTAGAATCTTGAAATTCAATATTATGAAGTAAATATTATGAATAGTTTCTACTTCTTATGGTTATCAGAATCCTAAAATTCAATATTATGATGGATCATAAAACATCATAAAAAATGTATTTTTTAAAAACAAAAATTAGGGGTAAACACTTTTGTCCCAAAGCTATGAACCAATGAGCTCACAAATGGGGGACCTTATCCCCAACATAAGCACTCTAAAATTACACCCGAATGGAGTTTGAACCTTGATGGCAAGAATAAAAACTAAACAACTTAACCATCACACCATGGCACTATTGGCAAATATCATCAAAAATGTTGATGATAGTAAAATTTACATAATTAAATTCAAAAATATAATACCAAAGTTTAATTTAAATGGTTTCATTTATAAATATTGCAGGAGAATTCTTGTTTTTTTTTTAAGTTTCAAAAGAAAAATTAAGCTATAGTATTCTTTTATTGAACTTTGAAATTGTATCAATCTAAAAAAAAATGATTTATTGGTATCTCTAATAAATAAAGATATTCCTTGTGTACACAAAATTTAAAATAATATTATGTCATGTTATAGAATATTGTTTGTAACAACAATATAAAAGTTTATTTTAGAGATTTTTCATTTATAAGTTATGCATAGAAGTCAAACATTGAACCAAGATTTTCTTTTTGGAGTTTCAAAGGAATATATAAATTTTAGTTTTAAAAGTTTTTGTAAAAGTTTTATTTAAAGTCATATCCCTCTATAATATAAATGATTTTTTTATGTCTATATTAAATATATGCCTCATAATATTTATATTGATATTACATGTGTTATTACAAAATATTGTTTATGGTAGTATCAAATTTTATTTTAGATAATTTGTATTTATAAGTTATTGTAGAAATCAAGCACCAATTTTTGGATCAAGCTTTTTTTAAGGTTTCAAAAGAAAATTTGAACTATAGTTTAAATTATTTTTAAAGGATTTCTATAAAGTTGTATAAAATAAATGATTCATCACAATTTGTAATAAATCTAAATGGTCAAAAATCAAATTATTTGTTACATAGAATTAAGACTAAATGTTCCCAAAAAATTTCTAGTTTTTCCATCATTGTTTCCTCTTGAATTAGATTCCACTTCTACAATTTTTTTAGGGCATTGTAGCTGTCCTACAAAGTCTGCATTACACCATTTTACTAGATGCATGAAATCTTCTTCAGTTAATGCTATGAGATTTCCACAATCTGTCATGCTGAAGATTTTGAGATTTCTGGATTATGATTGTGTTTAAATTTTTTAACGTTTCGGATCACACTCAGTGATCCATCATCAGGATGATAAAGAGCTAAGAAGATGATCCATCATCAGGATCTCATCTTCTTAGCTCTTTATCATCCTGATGATGGATCACTGAGTGTGATCCGAAACGTTAAAAAATTTAAACACAATCATAATCCAGAAATCTCAAAATCTTCATCTTCTTCAGTGTTAGCATATTTATATCCCCTAAAAAGTATATTTATCAAACCACCACTATCAAAATATAATTAATTATTACTAACTATATTTTTCATAAATATTGCATAGAAAATATTTGAACTATATTAAATTTCAAACTGTTTGGTTGTGGAATTGCATCCTTTAGATGTTTTGACCTCTTTCTCCTCAAAAACTCCACAATAGTTTTAGTGATTCTGGTAAAATATTTCTTGATTATTTCAATATCAAGTGGAATGACAAGTTCTTGCCAAGAAGGTATTTCAGCAACTAGCATTGGTTTGAAGTTGAGAAGATCTTTCAAAGCAAGGACTAAACTGGATCAAGATAAATTGAGAAAATTGAAGGAGAAAATTTAAAAAGAGGAGGAATGGAAGAAAAATGCAACAATTGAAAGGAAAAGGAAAGAGATGGACATGAGAGATTGTGGGGAAAAGTAGAGCCGATTGGAAGAAGAAAAAAGGAAGCAAAAGGAACTTGAGAGGAAGGGCATGGAGGATGAAGCAAAGAAGAAGCTCTAGATAGAGAGAAATGAAGTTGTTGAGGACTTTGGAGTGCATATGATAGATGAAGGAAAATGCTCAGTCTAACAAACCTGAATCAAAGAATGAAAAATACATGAAAGAAGTCCATCAACATAATGGAACAAAACTTTAGTCCCAAAAGGCATATGTTGGAAAGGTAAACTAATACAAATTATCAATTAAGATCATGTAGTAATCAATTGGAATAGGTAGATAACTATATGTATAATGGTGATAGCTAACAAAAAATCTAACTTGTATACACAATACTTGGAGACTATCTATACAAGGTTCCTCATGTTATAAATGATGTTTCTAAATTTTTTGTACTGCTATATCACAGGTGTCAAGAATGTCAACTAGTGCAAAAGGTACATAGGAAAAAAAGGGTAGTCAATGTTGGGAAATAATGTAAATTCATATAAATCTTCAAAATCAAACATCAATATTGAAGCTTATGAAATACCACCTTATAAGAGTTTAGATGAGAAGGAGAACAATGATAATGTTACTCTAGTGAAACTCATACCACCATGGGGAAGGTAGATGAGGATAATTCATTTTCTAGATGTGTTTTTCTAGGGCTATAAACTTTCATAACTTTCTAACACCTTTTGTATTTGCAAGAAGGAGAACTTGGTTCCACATATAATTAGTCAACAATATATTGATCTTGAATAGATATTTACTAGCAAGAACTTGCAATTTAAATAAAGGTACTTTAGTATGAAGCTATAATATGAGTAGAAAATATTGTATGTCACTATTCATAATTCATTATATTAATGATCTTATATCCTTAAATTTTATAAAATTCAATCTATTATTTTCATGAAAGAGAGATGTAAAAGTGAAGGCTTTTGAGGCTACTAAAGCTATAAAATAATTTGAAGAGAAAAGAGAACAAGAATGCAAAATGAGGAAAGAAATAACCAAAAGTTGTGAGCATGAAAATAAATTTCTTGAGAAATGAAAGAAAGGACTATACAAAGGGGTAAAAGAAGGTGAAGAATCTTAGAATAATAATTTCCTTTAGTATCAAATATTAATAATTCAAAATTTATTTTAAAAAAATATTTTCTTCTAATTCTTTTACATCTAAGATGAATTGAGTTAGAACCTCATTATATTTGTGACATTTTAAAAAAATTCAGAATTCAATCTGTTTCCTTTAGGAAATGGATATATTAAAGTGAAGTCTTTGGAGATTGCAAATCAACTTGAAGAGAAAAGGGAATAGGAACATAGTATTAGGAAGGAACTAGTTAGGTGTGGTGAGCATGTAAATAAACTTGGTAAGAAACCAAAAGAACTACACAAAGGGGAAAAAGGAGGTGAGAGTAATATATCAATATCAAGTGGAATGGAAATAAAAAACCAATGGGATGCACCTTGCTGAAATATCATGCAAAAAGTTCTTCGACCACACAGACACTTTTGAGATTATTGTTGACTTCAAGTTGAGAAGAGCTTTTGAGTCAAAGACTAAACTCAAACAAGATAAATTGAGAAAATTGAATGATAAAAGGAATAAAGAGTAAGAACGAAAGAAAAACATAGCAAATATTGGAACAATTAAGAGGAAAAAGGAAGAGATGGACATGAAAGACCATGAGGAAAAATGAAAGCAATCGGAAGAAGCCCAAAAGTAGCAGAAGGAATTCGAGGAGAAACTTCATGCAAAGAGGGAAGTAAAAGAAAAAAGGTGCCAAGCTCAGGTATCTGCTAATGAGTGTAAGAGGAAGGTAATGGAGAAAGAGGCAAAGAAGTAGTGTCATATAGAGAAAAATAAGGAATCTATTGAGCACATATAATAGATGAAGGAGAATGCTAAGTCAAACAAATATACATTTCAAGGATGTAAAAAAATGGAAGAATTCCATCAGCATAACGAAACAATGCTTTAGGCCCAAAATTCATATGCCAAAAAGGTAAATAGTTACAACTTATGAATTCAATCCTATAGTAATCTTGATTGGAACTGTCAACTAATACTGCATATAATGGTGACAACTAGCAAAAAAATATAACTTGTATGTTGAAAAGTGATGCATGAGTCTCACCACCATGCAAATCATCTTCACTACCATGTGTAGTTTTATGTTTAGACAATTAATTTTAGTTATAGTTTATATTTTGTTTAGAATTAAATAACAATTAACAAGATTTGGTTTCACCTTTTATCTTCTAGCATTCATGTTAAGTGAATAATACATGATAATGCAAGTTGAGTTCCTTCTTTGATGCTATGAAATATTTCTTGGAGACTATGAACTATATTCATATTTTTCTTTAGAATATTTATTTTTTGTGCTTTTGAAAATAGCTATATAACAATTCCTATGACTATTTATTAGTATTGGTCAAAGTTGTAAGTGATTTTATTTATCAATGTTATTTTTATTTTTGTTATAGTTGTTTTCTCAATTGGTTAAAGAATAAGGCTTGTCTAGATTCTTCATATACATGACTTCTTGTAGTTTCTTAAGCACAACCAATAAGCTAAAACAAAGGAAAAACATACATAGAAAATACACAAACACACAACAACCTTTATTCCTCTAAGAATTAAATCAATTACATGTTACCGAGCTCTTTATATATCTTTTTCATTGCATCTTCTTCTACATGTAATTTATCATGCATATTACATGCAAATTACTAACTCATGTAGATTATATATTTAGAAGCACTATTTTTATCTTCATGCAAGATTATAGTTGTTTCCTAATTTTCTCCTCATGCAAATTGGGAGAAGCACTATGCATCACTTTCAAAAACTTCTTAAGATATAAATGATGTTTTCAGCTTAGTTAATGCTACTATATCATAGGTCTCAAGAATGTCAACTAGTTGTACAAAAGGTACACATGAAACATAAGGGAAGTCAATTTTGGGCATTAATATAAATTCACATCAAGCAACAGAATTTGACATCAATATTGAAGTTTATGAAATACCACCTTATGAGGAGGAGGGTTCATATGACGAAGAGGGTTCATATGAAGAGGAGGATGGCAATGATATTGATCTAAGGAAATTCATACCACCATAGGCAAGGTAGATGACAATAAGTTACTTTTTAGATGTTTCATTTGCAAGGCTATAAACTTTCACAATTTCTTGACACATTTTTGTTCATCAACCTTCCCCATGGTGGTATAAGTTTCACTAGAGTAGCATTATCATTATATTCCTTCTCTTCTTAACTCTTATAAGGTGATATTTCATAAGATTCAATATTGATGTTTGATTTTCAAGATTATATGAATTTTCATTATCACCCAACATTGACTGCCCTTATGTTCCATGTGTACCTTTTGCATAACTAGTTGGCATGCTTGACACTTGTATGCAATAGCATAAACGAAGTTAGAATCATCATTTGTACCATGGGAAGCACTGTATAGATAGTCCCAAGTATCTTGTATACAAGTTAGATTTGTTGTTAGCTTTCAATATTACACATAAAATTATCTAATAGTTCCAATTGATTACTATATTCAATCTTAATTGATAAGTTGTACTAATTTACCTTTTCAACATATGCCTTTTAAGCCTAAAGTGTTGTTCCATTATGATGATGAAATTCTTTTATATGTTTTGCATGCTTTGATGTAGGTTTTCTAGACTTACAATCCTCCTTCATCTGTCGTATGTGCTCAATAGCTTCATTTTCTCTCTAAATGATGCTTCTTATTTGTTTCTTCCTTCATTACATTCCTCTCAAATTCCTTTTGCTACCTTTGTAAGCTTCTTCCAATTGCTTCCACTTTTCTTCATGGTATCTCCTATCCATCTCTTCCTTTTTTCCCTTAATTGATGCATTTTTCTTCCATTCATCGTCTTTCTTTCTTTCCTCCAATTTTCTCAATTTATCGTAATCTAATTTAGTCCTTGCTTCAAAAGCTCTTCTCAACTTCAAACAAATCGCAGATGCAAAAATATCTACCTAGGAAGAGCTTGCCATGCAAATTGATATTGAAATACTCAATAAATATTTTACCATAATCTCTAAAAGTGTTTTAGATCTTTTGATGCGAAAGAGATCAAAACATTTAAAGGGTGTCATTCTACACCCAAACGGTTAGAAATTTAATACAATTCAAACGGTTGTTGTGCCTGGATTGATGACAAATACAATTAGTAATAATTAATTATATTGTGGTAGTGGTAGTTTGATAAATGTACTCTTTAGGGGATATAAATGTGCTAACGCTAAATTCAAGCAGAAACTATGATGGAAAAGCTATACTTTTTTTGGAACATTTAGTCTTCAATCTATGTAATGAATAATTTGAATTTTGAATATTTAGATGTTTTAAATCTGAGTACATGAGGCATAGATTTATTCAGACTACAATGAAACATTTTTTTTAAACAACTTTATAGAAATCCTTAAAAAAATAAATTTAAAACTATAGTTTAAATCTGCTTTTGAAACAAACAAAAAAGCTTGATTCAGAAATCAGTGCCTAATTTTTTCAATAACTTATAAATAAAAATAATCTAAAATAAGCTTTGATACTACTTGTATTGTTGGAAAGTGTACTCCTTTACATTTTCACACTATGTTTGGGTCCCTTAATTAATTGGACTTAATTAATCCTCTAATTAGCCCTATTTTTCATCTACAAGCCTAATTAATTACAATTTTTGAAAGGGGATTCATAATTTAATTAATGCAATTATCATTTTTAGCACCTTGAAATGAATGGATCTTAATAATTTATGTCAAAATGGGTCCCCTTTAAGATCACAAATTCAAATTTTAAACATGTTTTAGGCATCATCTTAAAGTCCTAAATTTATGTTTTAAGTGTAAGCTTGTAATGTTTAATTTTTGGTAAATTTCAAAAATTGGCTATAAATAGAAGGTCTTTTTATCAATTCAAAACAAGAGAATCAAGATGGAAATTTTCACAAGAGATAATATTATTGTCAAAGGTGTTCAAGAGCAGGTTTCTCAAGTATTTGTTGCAACATTCAAGATCTCAAGCATCATGTCAAAGTTATCAAGCATCATGCATGTTTTTGGAGCTAACATTGTGATGTAGGTTTCAAGTTTCAAATCAAGATTCAAGTATTAAGCTCACATCATCAATCAAGCAATTTCATGCAAGATCAATACCTTGGAGGTTTTAGCCCTCCAAGGGTTTCAAATCAAGGGTTTGGTGAGTTAGAACTTAGCAATTCTTCATTCATCATTCATTTCATGTTTAATTACCAAAATGGGGTTTGACCAAAGAAAACCTCCATTCACCAAAAACAAACATTTTTTTCCTCTTGAGTGTTTTGTAGATCTTAGGTTGAAGAAGGATTAAAGATCTATCAAAGGAGAAAAATTGTAAAATTTTCCAAAGATGTCGTCAAGCCATGGAAACTCACTTTCAAAATTTATTTCCAATGTTCCGACTGTGAAACTCAAAGGAATTGAAAGTGCCAACATAGGACCAAAGGACTGTGAAAGAAGTTTTTCACACCCTATAGCTAGATCCATTCGCCCTAGGGTGAATAAGTCTCAGAGGAAACTCAACAATAGCATTTTGGTGATAGGTGCAAAATTGCCTAACCTTCTCAAGTGTGCCAAAAAGTTGTAGGTTTCATTAGATTAAAGTTTAATTTAGTGATTTCAAGTGTTACTTTGCATTTTTGGGTTTTTTTTTACTATTTTTAGTATTTCTCCCAAAAATGTTGTTTCAACAAATTTACCCCATCCTAAGTCATGAGGAAAAGAGTAATATCTCCTTCAAAGTTGACTCACCTAAGGGATGAAAGTCAATCATGACCTAAGGGATCTCTTTTTTCCTAATGAAATAAGGAAGATATATGCACTATATCCCCCTTTTTGTCTTCATTAGTGATTTGCACCCATTTTCTAATGTTTCACTACTATAAACAATATTTTGTAACAACATATAATATTGATTTAAATATCATTAGGCATAGATTTATTACAGACAACAACAAATCATTTTTTTATAGAGGGATATGATTTTAAAGAAAACTATTACAAAAAAATTTAAAATAGAAATTTAAATCTACATTTGAAACTCCAAAAAGAAAAGCCTAGTTCAGAAATCAGTGTCCAACTTCTCGTACATAATTTATAAATGAAAACTATCAAAAATAAACTTTGATACTGCTATAAACAATATTTTATAATATGACATAATTTATTATTTTAAATATCATGTAGACAAGGCATAGATGTTTTTATACAAACAATAGTAAATCATTTTTTTAGATGGATATAATTTTAAAGAAATCTAAACAAAATACTGTAGCTTAAGTTTTCTTTTGAAGCTTCAAAAAATATCCTGAATTCTTATGCAATATTTATAAATAAAACTATCTAAATAAAACTTTGATAAATTTTACTATCACCAACATTTATCATGATCTTTTATAATCCATAATCATAAATAAAATAATGGAGAAAAATAAAATATAATCCCAAATATTGATTACATAAACTATCTAAAATAAACTGAAACTGTTGTAAACCATACTTTATAACAAAACATGGCATCATTTGTCCTTTATTCACCTCATAAAACCATATAAGTTATTAACAAAGGGTGGAAAAAGTTAGAGGGGGATATGAGGAAGAGGAACGGAAGTCAGAGTTGTAGGAGAGTACACCAACACGCCATCTATACAATTCACTTCTTTATTTCTCTTTGCGCGCCAGTTAGAAGGGATTTGAAGCTTATTAACTGGGCTTAGGTCTCTTCCCGAGGGCTTAAAGGGTAGCTTGTTATGTCCTTGAAAGCCATCAAGAGCGTGCAAATAAACCTTCATTTTGTGGAAGTTTGCAGGATTATGCGTTCGCTTCAGCAAAGGTGAGCTCCTGCTGTCTAAGGCAATCTCTACTCTTAGGGAAGCCATCATGGAATGCTCATTATATAATTGAAAAAATCAAGATCACTAGCTCTCATCAAGTCTTTTCCGAAGATTTGAAATGGTGAATGGACTATCAATGAAAAGGGTAGAGATCGATTGCTATATTCCATGGCAAAAAAATTATTGTAGAGAAAAACCAGTTACTCAAACTCTCCTTCGATTGCTTCATTTGATTTAACTTGTCTGGTTGCAAAAAAATTCTCTTGCTAGGCTAACTGAAGGACCCATTTTTTATATATAAACGTATTCAGACTTTGTAGGACAGCTACAATGCCCTAAGAAAATCGTAGAAGTGGAAACGAATTCAAGAGGAGACCATAATGGAAAGACTAGAATTTTTCAGGAGCATTTAGTCTCAGCACAATTAATGCTCATTGTATAGTCGAAAAACTCAAGATCACTAGCTATCATTAATTCTTTTCCCAATGTTTGAAACGGTGAATGGACTATCAATGAAAAGGTTGGAGATCGATTACAATACTGCATGGGATAGGAATTTTTGGAGAGAAACAACCAGTTACTCAAACTCTCCTTTCTATGCCATGCAAGACTCTAGTTCTCTTCTTCTTTTACCTCTTTTAACTGATTTGCGCCTTCTTAAGTGGGAATTATTTCCCTTTTTCTAATATTATTTCAGTTCATTGTTCCAACATTTAGATGCTCAAATCTTCCAAATTTGAAACTCGATGTCCCAAAAACATATTTTAGAAAGGTAAGTGTAGACCCTTCGAATGATTTAGATATTAGATTTAAATAAATCTAATACACAAAATATAATTTGCTAATTAAATATATGATTTTTTATTTCTATTCAATTGATACTAAGCCTTGAATACATATAATCAATAAAGCAAGTGGTGATGATGTTATGCTTATGAGTGACTACTGAAGAAACTAGGGTTGTGACAAGAATTTATTTTGATTGATATATGTCATTTTTTTCTTTATATTTATAGTTATACAAGCTTATAAGATGATAATAGTTTATTCCCTCTCATTATGATTATTATTCCTATATATACATGCTAACTCCAAGCCTATAGATCCCTTTGTTATCTTCATGTGTTATATCTTGTTTCCTTCTCCCTCTCTCTCTATCTTTTTTATCTATCACCATTAATTTAGTTTCCTCTACCTATCCCTCTCTCACACACACACACTTTCTTTCTCCATCTCCATCTCTCTCTCTTTCCATCTCCCTCTATCACTTTATCTCTCTACCCTCTCTCTCTCCTTATCTCACTCCCCTGTTCTTTATCTCTCTTCCTCTTTCTATCTCTATCACTCTTCTACTTATCTATATATACCCCCTTCTCTCCACTCTTTCTTTCTTTCTTAGTAGAGGTCAAACCATCTTCATTTAACACATACAAATTATTTTAGAATGAAACAAAACACAACCACAAATGATCTGGCTGTGTACATATTCATTAAAAAACTTTTTGAAACCATGACAAGAGACTTACCTCAATATTCTTCTACACACATTGTCTCATGGAGTCAACAATGCCAATGAGATTAATGGGAAGATTTTGCAAGACAGCCTCACCATAGTGGTTTCTTCAATCTATTTAGAATAAAAGAATAGTTGATTTAAAAATGTTGGGGTTTTAGATCTACGAGATTCTTGAGCTCTCTATTATGCATGTATACAAAATTTGGTAGTAGAGACCAGACACATGAAATAGTTTCCAAAATGCCACTTACCCACCAAACAGCATCACAGCCCATTTTAAAAAAAAAAAAAAAAAAATTGTTTAAAACCAACATTAAGGAATGTCTTAAATTTTCCCCTGCTCATTGATCATTTGTTGAAATATTTTTTGTTCTATTTTTAATAGAAAAATCAGGAAACCCCTAGAAACACTATGAGGGGTGAACTCCAAAAAAGAGAAACTAGCAAAAATGATTTTTTTTAAATCAAAACTTTGCAGACATTAGGAAAAATAGTTTATTTTTATTTTGACAAGATTTTTGAGGAGAAAATTATTTGGTAAAAATGGGGCAAAAACATAATTCTGCACCTATACAGGCATGGACTAATAACCTTATCTGCAATTAAGATTATACGTGAACCATCAAACAGAGATGCACTTACCTATAATTCATTCTTTTGATCTACAACTTCCTTTCATCGTCAACCTTCCTCCTTTGCTTGGCATTCCCCACTGTTTCTCCTCCTTTTTCCTTCTTTTGGAATAGATGGCGGCCTTCTTCTTCTTAGAACATTTAGTCTCAACATAATTAATGCTCATTGTATAGTTGAAAAACTCAAGATCCCTAGCTATCAACAAATTTTTTCTCAAGATTTGAAACAGTGAATGGACTATCAATGAAAAGGGTAGAGATCGATTACTATACTCCATGAGATAATAATTAATTGGAGATTAAAAACTAGTTACTCAAACTCTCCTTTCTATTCCATGCACGACTCTAGTTCTCTTCTTCTTTTACCTCTTTCCAGTGACTTGTGCCTTCTAACTGGGAACTATTTACCTATTTTCTAGTACTATTTCAGTTAATTGTTCCAACATTTAGATGCTTAAATCTTCCAAATTTGAAATTGGATGTTCCAAAAATGTATCTTAGAAAGTTAAGTGTAGACCCTTCCAATGAATTAGATTTTTATGTAATTTTCTAATTAAAGATACAAATTTTTATTTCTTCTCAACTCATACTAAGCCTTGGTAATGATGCTATGCTTATGAGTGATTAATGAAGAAACTAGGATTCTAACAATAATTTATTTTGATTATTATATGTAATTTTTTGTTTATTTTTGTAGTTATAAAAGTTTATGAGATGATGACATTTCATTCCCTCTCATTATGGTTATTTTTCCTATATATGCATGCTAACTCCAAACCTATAGATCCATTTGTTATCTTTATGTGACATTTCTTGTTTCCCTCTCCCTCTCCCTATACAATTTTTTAATCTATCACTATGTTTTATCTATCATCCATCTCCTTCTTTATCTTCTTTATCCGAGGTTCTAATCATAGAATTCTCTTCTTCTTCTTTCTATATATATATATATAGGTAACTTTTCTAAATGTTCTTCCCCATTTCCATCTTCCCCTTTCCTCGAGATGATTCACTATTTATTTTGTCTTTTTTCCTCTCTCTTACTTTCTCCTTTTGAGTCTTTCGATTCTTTTCTTTTATCTTCCCAGTCTCTTTCTTTCTTCCATTCTCCTCTCCTCTCCCTTTTCTTCCTTTCTATCTATCATTCTATTCTCCCTTCCCTCTCCCCCCCCGCTCTTATATATATCTATATTCTAACCATTTATTTATGTTGTCTTCTCACTTCTTATCTTTTCACTCACTCTCCCTCTTTTCTCCTCTCACTCTTGATTCACTTTTATACCCTCTCTTTATCTTTATCTATCCTCCCCTCTCTGCCCCTCTCCCTCCATCGCTTTGTATCTGTCTAGTTCCATTGTCTAAACATCAATGCCATTTTAACTCATGTCTAGATGTATATTCTATTTTGCATTTTCTAGAATCCTTTTCAACATATTTATGCTAATTACAATGTTTACAACTTTAACAAATACAAAGCCTAGCTTTTTCCAACTTCTCCAATATTCTAACCTTTTATGTACAAGATGTCACTTAATTTTGATTTGTCCATTCTATCTATTTATGTATTTTATACAAGATTAACATATTATGTTTTATCTATTCTTTTTTCTTCATTCTGTTTTCTTGTGTAACTCAGCGGCTAATATAGCTAATACAATAGATCTCTTAGTGAAAATTTAATGATGAAGATTTGATTTTGAATAGATCGTGGTCGTATCCCTCCCATCCACCATATAGTAGAATAGAAACATATACCATACTGGCTTGTAATTAAAACTCATACAAAACCTCTCATCATATTAATCCCTTTGTATCTTCAATCACGATCAACGATTAACACTGTAGCTCGTACGAAGCACAAATTGAAGTTAAATTAATGGAAATTAAATGCATATGCTAGAAGAGAACAAAGAATGCCACTGAATAAAAAAATATAATAAAAATGTCCGAACATTCGCACATTGGGAAATTCCTTTCCCACGTCGTTCTAGTAATTAAAATGGGACATGCCAGAAGCTCAAATAAAAACAAACATAAATTTCATCATACGCCAAAATATAAACTCTACCTCTAGATCATTGCTCTGAAAACAGACTCAGAAAATATAGACATTAAACAGTTTTGCAATAACCTACAGTACATCATATGGTGGTAGTCTCAAGAGTTGAACAACCTACATCTAGAGAATATTGCCTTACCTATTCATGAAGAAAATAAGTGACAGTAAAATGACTAGAATGAAAAAATAAGCATGAAAAAATTACAATCTCTTTTAGAAGCAATGCACCCAGGTCCGGAACCTTTAAGACATTGGTCCTCTTTTTACATATAATTCCATGATCGAAAGACCGGAGATTATACACGAACCATCAAACAGAGATGCACTTACCTGTTAGTCATTCTTTTGATCTACCTCTTTCACCGTCGGCCTTCCTCCTTTTCTTGGCATTCCCCGCGATTTCTCCTTCTCTTCTTGATTTTTTTGCAGCCGATGGTAGCCTTCTTCAGCAGATGACCCATTTCTGAATTACGAATGCATTCTATTTTTATAGGGTACTTGCAATGTCTCAGAAAAATCGTAGAAATAGAAAATAATTCACGAAGAAACGAGGATGGGAGATTGCTTGATTTGATTTAACTTGCCTGGTTGCAAACAAATTCTCTTGCTAGGCGATGCGAAAAACCCATTTTTTTAATAGAAACGCATTCAGACTTTGTAGGACAGCTGCAAGGCCCTAAAAAAATCGTAGAAGTGGAAACGAATTCAAGAGGAAACCATGATAGAAAAACATGAATTTTCCGGGAACATTTAGTCTCAGCGCAATTAATGCTCATTGTATGGTCAAAAAGCTCAAGATCACTAGCTATCATCAATTCTTTTCCCAAGATTTGATACAGTGAATGGACTATCAATGAAAAGGGTAGAGATCGATTACTGTACATACCCCATGGGATAGGAATTATTTGAGAGAAAAAACCAGTTACTCAAACTTTCCTTTCTACGCCATGGAAGACTCTAGTTCTCTTCTTCTTTAAACTCTTTTCATTGATTTGCGCCTTCTAACTGGGAATTATTTCCCCTATTTTCTAGTATTATATCAGTTAGTTGTTCCAACATTTAGATGCTCAAATCTTCCAAATTTGAAACTGGATGTTCCAAAAGCGTGTCTTAGAAAGTTAAATAAGACCCTTCGAAAGACTTAGGTATTAGATTTAAATCTAATCTAATACACAAAATATATGCAATTTCCTAATTAAGGATAGGAATTTGTATTTCTACTCAACTCATACTAAGCCTCGTGGTGATGATGCTATGCTTATGAGTGATTTGTGAAAAAATTTTTTGATTGCTATATCTAATTTTTGTTTATATTTCTAGTTATGCAAGCTTATGAGATGATGAAATTCCATTCCCTCTCATTATGATTATTATTCTTATATATACATGTTAACTCCAAGCCTATAGATCCATTTGTTATCTTCATGTGATATGGCTTGAATCCCATCCCTCTACTTATATCTTCTTTTTGTCTATCACTGTTTATTTATGTTTCTCTCCCTCTCCCTCTCCCTCTCTACTCTATCCTTCCTCTATCTTTATCTCTCTCCCTCTCACTATATCTATCACTCTCCCTCCCTATCTATATATACCCCCGGCCCCCTCCCCTCCCTCTGCCCTCTCTCTCCTCTCTCTCTCTCTTCTATATATATATATATATATATATATATATATATATATATATATATATATATATATATATATATATATATTTCACTTTATCCTTCTTCCTTTCCCCATCTATCTCCTCTCCTCTCTTTTTTTCTCTCTTCTCTTTCCTTCTCCTTTCTCTCCCTTTCCTTTTCCATCCCTCCTCTCTCTCTATCTCCCTTCTTCCCTCTCTATATCTCTATCACCTCTTTATCCCTCTCTCTCCCCATCCCCCTTTCTTATATCTCTATCTCTCACCATTTGATTATGTTTATCGCTCTCTCACTCTTTATCTCTATTTCTCACTCACTCTCCCTCTTTCTCTCTCTCCCTCTTCCTCTTTATCTCTCTATCTCTCCCTCTCTTTATATTTCTCTATCCTCCCTCTCTCTTTTCCATTCTCCCTCTACCCCTTTCTATCTATCTAGTTCCATTATCTAGACATTAGTGTCATTTTAGCCTATCTAAGACCCATATTTATACAAATGTGTCATTTATAGTTGTCTAATGTGCATGTCTGGATGTATATTCTATTTACACCTTTCTTGGATTCTTTTTAACATATTTATGATAGTTACAATGTCCCTTTGTTACAACTTAGCAAATACAAAGCCTAGATTTATCCAACTTCTCCAATATTCTAACCTTTATATGTACAAAATTTCAGTTTTAGTTTGCATTAGTGCATTTTGTCCATTCTATATATTTTATTTATTTTTATACAAGATTAACATATTATGTTTTTTTTCCCTTCCTTTTTTCTATTATGTAATTCAAGTCCCTAAGGCTTATTATATAGCCAATAAAATAGACAAGATAACTTTAGTAAAATTTGAAGTTTACTAGATTTGGTTTTTGAATAGATGTTGGGCTTAT
The DNA here is from genome assembly GCA_007258455.2 of Sequoia sempervirens. Classification (NCBI taxonomy): domain Eukaryota; kingdom Viridiplantae; phylum Streptophyta; class Pinopsida; order Cupressales; family Cupressaceae; genus Sequoia; species Sequoia sempervirens. Next base: position 67,652,542 of record VDFB02000013.1, on the reverse strand, counting down.
CCCATCCATACTAGAAACATATATCATTTTTATATATACTTAGTTCCCCTATCTAGACACTTGCAACATACACATTACCCCTTTAGTAAAGGGAATCTCTTTTTGTTTCTAAATGTGGATAATCAATTGCCTTAATACTTTTTCAAACCATATAGTTGGTAACATTAGTGCATCCCAATTGCATTTGATTGCTTTTCCTTACAAAATCTCTCCTCAAGTCTTAGTCCATGTTTATTTTCTTCCTCTTTCAAAATTTATGTTTCTAAGTTATGCCTCTTAGCATATTTTTAGACTCATCTCTAGTGCATGGAGTAGAAGAGACTAGTTAGACCAATCAAAAAAGTCTCCCCTACATCAATCCTAACATGTCATTCACAGGAAAAAATCAAAATGTCCAACATCTAAGAAAAATTGTAGTATATAAAATAGACAAAAACAATAAGCATAAATAATACATAGTACTTATGTGGAAAAATTGGTAAAAAATACTAGGAAAAAAACTATGAGCAAAGATATTTCATATTTTATTTCTCAAGAAATTTTCAATTACAACAACCTTAAATAGTTACAAAAAACATGACTTCAACTGATAATAATCCATCTAAGTTGTAGAGTCCTTTTTGAAGAAAAAAATTCTAAAAATAGAAAGTGTGGTTGGTACAACTATATGTCAAACATTTGGAAAAACTACCAAAAATAAAAAAATTCCCAAAAAAATTCCAACATTGCCAGAAATTCCTTCAGCATTAAGGGGGCTATGTTAACCCTCTAGGGCCCCCATCACTATAACCTTAAGTTGTATAGATATCTATCACTACTAGAATAATAATCAAATTGACTTCATATTCCAACACAACACTCTATATTTGAAGCCTATATTACATATAGTAATTACTCATAGAGCTCTACTCTCATTAATCTAATGTTATAGATGAGACTCAATCAAAAAATAATACATCCTACATAGACTAATGTTCCACTATATTGAACCACACATATTATTAGTCTTCCTATCAATTTAATGCCATGTAAGGACACAACACAATCATTCCTCATTATCCATCCATGATTCCTAAATTTCAAGCCTTAATCAATACTTTTAGTTTGAGCTATGAATGAAATTTGTTAAGATATGTGACATTATAATTGCTATCCTGAGTTGATTTATGTGTATCCATGTTCTTTTTAATGTCTTCTAGAGGACATGAGGGAAAAAATATTTAATATTATTTTTCTATGACAAGTTATAATTGCATTCAAAGAAGTGGACCCACTATAATGATAGTTACAAAGAATCCTAGGAGCATATTCTTGTTCGGTATCCAAATTTTGGGTGAAGACCACCCAAAAGTGTATGCTCTTGCTTTTTATTTGTATGTTATGCTAGGTCGAGTGCCCAAGCTTGCATGTTGTCGGTTGAGTCATCATAGCCATCAAAGAGCACTTGCTATTGGTCAAATTTCATTGGCTATGGGTCATGCACCCATGTGAAGGCCATGTGATCATTTAATATTTTTCACCATGCCTGTAGGCTATCCACTAAGGGGGCATGGGTTTTTCCAAATGGTTTTTTTTTTTTTTTTGGGATACAGTTTGTGGTATTATCTTCCAAAAAATTCTATATATTGGAGCATTGAGATGGTTGTTTATAGAGGATTTTTACAAGTTGTTAGAGTGTCGAAGTGCTGCCAAAATTCAAAGAGGAGTATTGTATCAATTCATCTCATTTTAGGCTTAATACAAAAGTTACATCTCTTTGGGTGTGGAGTTTTTTCTTGTAAAGGTTTCTCCACATATATCTTTTTTCAATTTTTATTCTCTAATTGTGGTATTTTTCTTTCATTGTTGCAATTTTTAATAATATAATCTCTTTAGATAATCTTGCATACATAATTTTAGATTTTCAATGACATATTTAATTTCATATTGCTACAAGTTTCACCTTGTATTTTCAACATTTGTTATTATAGCTAACAATTTTGTTAATAGGGGGATGCCTTTCTTTTGAGTGTTGAAGATTTTTTGGTTGTAGAGGGAGCTTGTACATTGTGGGTTTTGTAGATTTGTGAAGAATATTGTAAACCATGGCTTCTACCTCTCATCTATATATTGAGAATTTCAATGAAATTGGTTAAAAGATCTAGAAGTTGAAGATGGAAGATCTACTTGAAGAGGAGATCAATGGCTGGTAGTTTCAAGTGAAGAAAAACCAAAATCAATGTTTGATGAAGATTAGAAGAAAATGGAAAAAATGTATGAGGAACCATTTGATTTTTTCTTTCAAATTTCCTCTCCTAAATGTTTCAAAAGAATCTATTGCATTCAAGTTGTGGAGGAGGATGAGTGAAATTTACCAAACTAAAAGTCTAACAAATAAATTGTATCTCAATAGATGTTTTTATTCTTTGAAAGTGAAGGATGGTGATTCTATTGTAGAACATTTAAATACTTTTAATATGATTATAATTTAGCTTGAATCTATATACGTTAAGATATAAGAAGAAGGTAAATATATTTTTTTGCTTTAATCTTTATCCAAATCTTGGGAAAATCTAATTGTTTCCATAAGTGGTGGTAGTATGAAACCAAAGATGGATAGTCTCATTGCTATACTTCTTTTAGAAGATATGCAGAGAAATTCCATGATCATGGTCTCCAAAGATGCCTTACATGTACAAGGAAGTTCCAAAGAAAATGGAGGGCCTAAAGGAGACAAAAAGAGAGGCAAGTCTAAAGGACATTGTAAAAGCCCCAAGAATAGTAGAGTAAAGCATTGGAATTTTGGTAAGAGAGAAAATGAGGAGTGTAGAAACAAGAAAAAGAGTTTAGATACTTCCACAAAAAATCCTTAAAATATGGTGATTCTGATGCTTTGTTTAATTTTTCTAACCCTATTAGTGATGATGTTTGGATTTTTTGTTCAAGTTTCTCCTACCATATGACTCCTCACAAGGAGCGGTTTACTTCATATTTAGCTTATGGTGGGGGAGAGTTTTGGGTATGTGTAGGATCATTATGGGCCAAAAATTGGCGATATGATGGGTATGTGCAGGGTATGGGGTTGATGACTTTTTTTACCCAAAATTGATGAAACAAAAATGGTTTTTAAAGGATATTCTCAGATTTCCACCAATATAAATTATGCTTTACTTTTTTTATTCAAGGGGTGAACGCTTTTGACCAGAGCTATGAACCGGATACAACCATTCAACAATACCACCCCAATGGGGTTTGAACCTTGGTGGCAAGAACAACAATGCCACCTATAAACTATCAAACCATGCCAATACCGCATAAATTATACTTTACTTTGAATTTAATAAATAATTATTATTAATTTTCTATTTGAATTATGACTAAAGTCATGATTGCTAGGATGATTGAAAAACATCCACAACTTTCAAATGGTATCACATCTTTTGAATCCAAAACATACATCACATTCTATGCTTCGTATACTATAGATTAAAAAAATAATAATAATAATTTATGAATTTTTGACCAAGTTAAGGTGGTTAGACATTAGAGCTTTAATATTTTTTAAAATTTGTAATAAAAAATTCATAATTAATAATTTACTTTGAAAAAAATTACAAAAAAATATGCATCACATTGGGACATGAGTCCTCTACTTATATCTAAAATCTTATAAAAAAATATTATCATTTTTTTGTGGTTAGGTGCTCGATAGACACCTTTTATTTTTCCCCTAAAATTTAAGTACTATGATTGAAATTTCAAATTTTCACCAAATAGATTTAAAAAAAACCTAGTAGTTTGGAAACTACATTCAATTTTCTACAAATTCTATTCTTACATATTTTTGAAATAATATAGATAACTTATTCAAATTTTTATGTCAAGTTTCCTAACTTTGATTTTTCTAAATTTTTCGCCACTTAAGGGCCTATTTTTTCCATGATGATCCTACACATGCCATTTTCCTTGGTGATAACAACATGAAAAAAATTGTTGGTAAAGGAAAGGTAAAGTTGTGTTTTAGTGATGGAAGGGTTAAAAACATTAATTTTATTCTACATATTCTAGTACTTGTGAGAAATTTTCTTTTAATATCCATGTTGAATGATTTTGGAATGCATGTGACATTTGACAAGTTTGGTTGTAGGTTGCTAAGGGGGATTTTTGTGAATGCTAAAGGATATTGGATTGGGACTTTAATTAGGATTAAAGCCTCCACTTTTTGTAACTCTGCCAATGTAACTAGCACTGAAAAATGCATGTATGTTGTGGAACCATAGATTGAGTCACATAAGTGAAAAGGGTCTTAAGACCTTTATGAATAAAACGTTTGTTGACTCTATTTCTAATTATTTTTTTGGTAAAAATGATTTTTGTGAGAATTGTCTATTTGGTAGATAGAATAGATCATCATTTCCTAATGGGGATAATAAAGTTAATTGATTATTAGAGATCATTCATTCAGATGTGTTTCGACTAGTGGATATTGAATCTTTTTGAAAATCTCATTATTATTACTTTCATTGATGATGTCTCAAGGTACACCTAGTTTATTTTATGTATGCACAATCTAAAGTTTCAACTAAGTTTAAGGAATTTAAAGTCTTAGTTCAGAAGAAAATGGACTATAAGATAAGGGTGTTGAGATCTGAAAATGAGGGTGAATTTTGTTCTAGGGAATTTGATAAGTTATGTAAGTATGCATTTATTTTTCATAAAACTACTACTCCTTATACACCCAAAAAAATGGGGTAGCAGAAAAAATTAACTAAACCTTGATGGAAAGAGTTAGGAGCATGTTGAGTAGTGCTAAGTGTTGTGCATGTTTTTCACACATGCCTCATCGAAGGTAGGGACCCCCTTTTTCTTTTCTTTTTTCTTTTCTCTTGTTGGTTAGTGTTGCTCTAGGTTTTGGGCCCCTATTTTGGGGATACTAAAAGGAAATAGAAAAAAGCAATGGAAAGTACTAATCAATGAGCAATTGTTTGAAGGAAAGATATTATCAAATAGATTGAAGTAGCCAAACCAAGCACCACCAAAGTAAAAGAGACACAAGAATTTGTTAAGGGGAAAAAATAAGAAAAAACCCCAATATTATGAATGGAGGAAAAATGCCTAAAGAATCATACAAAGAGAGAGAGCTTCATCCTTAGCTTTATTGCTTGAATCTTCAAAAATGAAAGGAGAGGCACCTCAATAAATAGAGAAGATAAGGAGGAGTTAGAATGTAACTCCCAACTCAATGAATGCCACCATTCATCTATGTGTGTGCAAAGTGTCACCTCTTAAGGAGGTGGATACAAATATTCCTTAATAAAGGAATTAAATATAAGTCATCCTCACACATGTGTGAGATGACAAAAAAAGAAAAAGGACTTGTAAGGATTCCTTTGGAATATTCCTACAAGTTAATAAATAATTACAACTAAAGAATAACCTTTACCAAGTAAAAGATTAATCTTCTAACATGCCCCCTTAAGCTTTACTTGGGGAGGTTACATCAAAACCTTCAATGGGTTGTAATCCAAGATTTTTACAATGAAATAGAAATTTATCTTTACAAAAATCTTTGGTGAGAATATTTGCAACTTGATCTTCACCTTTACAATACAAAAAAGAACTTTTCTTTTCTTCAATTTTTTCTCTAATGAAGTGATGTTGAGGAGCAATGAGCTTGGTCCTTGCATGAAAAATTGGATTATTTTCCAAATCAATATCACTTTGACTATCACAATATAAAGGAGTAGGATCCATTTGAGGTAGATCCAATTCTGCAAGTAATCTTCTTAACCATAGTGCTTCTTTTAATGCATTTGTGCAACCTTTATATTCAACGTCTGTAGAAGAAAGAGATGTAGAATGTTGTTTCTTACTATTCCATGAGATTGCACCTGATCCAACAAAGAAATAATAACCACAAGTGGATCTCCCATCTTTGGAATCACCTCCTAAATCTAAATCAGTATAATCCTTTAAAGAAAAATCACAATTTGTATCATAAAAAATACCAATATTAAGAGTACCTTTAACATATCTTAAAATTCCTTTTTCAAATTTAATTTGAGTTTGTTGTGGTTTAGACATAAATCTAGAAATAATTCCAATACTTTAGGTGTTTTCCAAATTTGCATACCCAAAAAATAATAATGTAATAGGCCCAAATCACTGATTTGAAATTGTTAATTGAGTTGATACTTAACAACACTAATCAAAATGTTAGAACTAGAGGCGATAATTAAATAATATACAATAATAATCACAATATTATTTTCACTATGCTTAATATATAAATTTGGATAATTTTTACTTCTAATGAAACCATGAGATAGAAAGAAAGCATAGACCAAATTATAAAATGTCAATATATAAACATAGAAATAATAGATCTAGGTTTCCTCTCACTACATTATTCTATTGTAAAGGGAATTGTATCAAGATTAATAATAAAGGACTTTGAAAAATTGATCTTAAAGATGGTTTAAAAAAAAAACACATTGCCTTCAATAATGAAACAAAAAGGTTTCAAGAACGTGATCTGCATCAATCAAGAAAATAGATCTAAGTTAATCATAAATAAGTAAGTTTGTACCATCAAAGTGGATGGAAATATTTTCCATGGGTCCCAAAAAAACCTTCAATGAGACTTGATAAAATATATGATTCATTATAGATAGGGCTCCCTATGCAACATTACTGTAAATGCAACTAGCACATAAAATATGTATGTAAAGGCTCTATGGAGACTTGATAAAGTGATTAATTTGAAAAACATATATAGATGGAATAAATCCATCAAGAAGGAAAATAATCCAATGAGATTTTAAGTTTCAAAAATATATAGATGAGATAAATCTATCAAAAAGACAAATTTACCAATCCTGCATAATAAAAAAAAACTTCCCTTTATCAAAATAACATAATTGTAGATGAGAAGGAAACACTGGGTTTGTTTTAAATATTGTAATAGATCAAGCCTTAGGTAGAGAGAATGATAATTTCTCACAAAGTGGGATAGAAAGATCTCAGAGATATATTTAAATATGAAGGGGCACAAATCAAGCCACCTTGAATTAAAAAAATAATATTAAAAAAAATTGTGATGGAATAATGAGAATTGAATACTATGACATAAAGGATTATTAAGTATAAATAAGTCATTTAAGATTATATTCATGCATTCATGACTACATGAATATCCACTTTTCATATTCCAAATATAATTGAGTAAAACAAGTACACTATTATTGGGTTGATCAAGTCCAATAATAAAGTACTTGTGAGGTTATTTAAAAAACAAACTTTTTATGTGAAGTAACATGTTGAGATGCGCCTAAATCAATAACCCATTAAAAAGGTTTAGAAACATTAAAACTACATGTAAAAGCATGTCTACATGGATTACCATTGTTATGAAACTATTGATTATTTTGATTCATAGGATTTTTTCTCATTTTTCTTTTTAAAACAAGTATTTTTCCAATGGCCATCCTTATTACAATAAGTGCAATGTGGTCTCTTAGAAGAGTTAAACTCTCTAGGATCATTGTCATTATTATAATGAGGTTTAAAATTTTGGTTATGATTAGACAAAAAGGCATGTTCATTAGACTTAAGAGTACCAAACTAAATTAACTTGGTCTCTTCTTGTCTTAATAAATCATGAAAAATATCATAAGTTAATTGAGTAGCTAAAGGAAGAATACCTAATTGAGCATGAATATTAGTAATGAATTGTTGAAATTGTCTAGGAAGACACTTTTTAAGAATAAGATGAATTAATCTAAGATTATCTAATTTTACTCCTAAACCATTCAATTGACCATTTAAAGCATCAAATTTCAATAAAAATTCATCCATAGATTTAAAATCAGAATACCTCAAACCTTCAAGTTGATCTCAAATTAGATTTTTTCTTAATTCATTTGTACTATCATAAATTGTTTTGAGTTTGTCCCATGCTTCATAGGCATTTGTGCATGTCCCAATATGAACATAAAGTTTGGGTGTCATTGAGATTACCTATGAGGCCAAGGGCTTGTTCATTTTTAAGATTATATTTTTTGATTTCATCTTTGGATGCAAATAAACCTAGCTTAGATTTAGGATTTGTAGCTACATCTAAAAGATGTTTAAATCAAAAAATGAAAGAAATGTGAGTTTTCCAAGAATGATATTTAGAAAAATTTAACTTGATTTCGAAAATTAAAGTTGACATTGTAAAATATTTTAGTGCACAAAAAACTTTACAACTTTAAGAGAAAAAACTATTGTAAATAGATGCTTCAAATATATATATATATATATATATATATATATATATATATATATATATATATATATATATATATATATATATATCATCTTGATTGAATTAAATCTTAAAAAAGCTTTGTTAAAAATAAATTTACCTAAATTTAGAACAAAATAAGCCTTTTTAGATTTTTTTTTAAATAACCTATTTTCTTTAAAAAATAAAATTAACTAATATAATTATAAAATATAACAATTATAAGAACTTAAAATTAATTATAATAATTTAAAAAAAAAATCATTTAAATAATTAAAAAAAATCTTAGATTTTAAAAAATTACTTAAAAGTAAAAGTTCTTACCTTAAAAAGTAGTTAGGCCTTTTTTTTAAAAAGGTAATATTCCTTATTTTAAAAGCTAAAATGAAAGATTTAAAAAAAAAACTTATTCTTTGAAGATAAGGGAGCCTCAGGTGAGAATAGGCGGGCTTTTTTAGATTTTAAGATAAAATAGAAAAAATACAAATGCAGGCTTTAAACAATTTGAAAAAAAGATTTAGAAAAAGATTTAATGAAGAAGGGAAAGATTTGGACGGGGGAATAAAGAAATTAGGATTTCGAAGAATACTAAGCACGAAGGGAGATGGCGGATGAGCAATGTAGGGTAGGTGCAGAGGTTAAGGCTAAGGTTGCAGAGGCAGGGGAGCGGCGGGAGGGCCACAGGTAGAGCGAATAAAGCACCAACAAAAGGGGGGTTCAGCCTAAAAGTGGGCTGAAATCCTACAAACTTTGAAGAATTTTTTTTTTTATTATTATTATCATTAGTTATAAAAAACTTTTAATACTATTTTGAAATAAAATCTCTACAAAAAGAAAACATTAGGGTTTAAGATTTTTTTTATTCATTTGATATAAATATGAAAAAAAAGAGAGATTATAAAGGAGGGTTTTGTAACCCTTTAAAAAATAGGGGTTTTTTTTTTTTTGAAAAGATAAGATTTAATAGATATTTGATTAGTTTGGTAGATTTTTTTTTAAATATATATATATATTTTTTATTTATTAAAGAACAAATATGAGCTAAAATAGGGTTAGAGCCCTAAAAAAAATTGATTTTTTTTTAAATGTAAAATATAGTGAATTTTTTTACAGTTTTAGCGTAATATTGCAAACAAATTACAAACTAATGATTTGTTCTATTTTTTTGAAAAAAACCCTTTATTAGAGGGTTTTAAATTTTTTATGCAAATAAAAACCATGCATGCAAAATATATTGCTTTGAAATTTGAAAACAAAATAACTTCTAGAAATCTTTAGATAAAAAAATTCCTGCAAAGGGTTAGAAAACTATTATTAAACAAGAAGCAAGATTAGACTGTTTGGCTCTTCTCCTCCTCTCTTAGAGTGCCTCCAATGGTGTGCCTAAGAACTTGGTAAACCTTCAACAATGTAGCTCACAAAAGATTAGTAATACCAAGCTCTGATACCATGAAAGGAAATAGAACAGAGCAATGGAAAATACTAATGAATGAGCAATTGTTTGAAGGAAAGAGATCAAAAAATAGATTGAAGGAAACAAACCAAGCACCACCAAAGTAAGAGAAACATAAGAATTTTTTAAGGGGAAAAAACAAGAAAAAACCCCAATATTATGAATGGAGGCAAAATGCCTAAAGAATAATACAAAGAGAAAGAGAACTTCAACCTTAGCTTGCTTGCTTGAATCTTGAAGAATGAGAGGAGAGGCACCTCAATAAATACAAGTGAGAAGGAGGAGTTAGAATGCAACTCCCAACTCAATGAATGCCACCATTCATCTATGTGTGTGCAAAGTGTCACCTCTTAAGGAGGTGGATACAAATATTCCTTAATAAAGGAATTAAAAATAAGTCATCCTCACACATGTGTGAGATGACAATTGTAGGGATTCCTTTGGAATATTCCTATAGGTTAATAAATAATTACAACTAAAGAATAACCTTTACCTAGTAAAGATTAATCTTCTAAAATCCATCATACTCAAGTCATTCACTCAATTTTTGTAAGGTTTCAAGAATTTGTAGAAATAACCTTGTAGTTTTCTACCTTGCAAAAGCCGCCTTATCCTCTATAGTTTGTGGGTCTTTAGCTATGAGTTTCCCTTTCTGGACTTCTATTTCAGCTTCATCATTCCCTGCAGTGTTTCTTCCTCATCCTCCCACAATGGACCTTCCACGTCTTGCTTTTTCATGTCATATTTTTTAACAAAATTTCCCCTTTCAACTTCTATGTTGGTTTATCCACACTTTAGTGCCCACAGTCACATTCTCCGTGAACAACTTAAGCCCCCCACATCCTTGAAAATGATGTATTTTGGCTTGAGGCATGCTTGCCATATTGAATCAAGCACAGTTATGGTCACCAAGCAATCATCTATCATTCACGCAAGTCTTGGCATGACCCTATATATGATAGGTGAAATAACATGGGAAATCATTAGAATACTATGCGTTAACAACAAATCTATCCATGGTAATGTCTCTATAGCAACGTGCTTTTCAACTTGAACAATGTACATTCTCGTATTATAGCCTTCTCATTGTGAATTTAATAGGCATCTCCTTACATTGATGACTTGATCTTTTGATTCACTTACATGAAGATATGTTGCAAGTATCAAACCTTGGCTTGAAACAAATCTTTCATTGTAGGTTTCATGCCCACTTATGCCAATGGAAGTACCCTTGTAGGCTTTCGCTTCCTCAATTTCATTTCCTTTTGCAGCATTGACTACATAGCTACCCATATTCTTTTTTCATATATCATTTTGTGGGATTTAACTAGGTGAAAGTCGTTATCTACTTGGTTGTCCCAAAACGGTGTTTCTACATAGCGTTTCCACATCATTTTCTCGTAAGACTTATTTATACGTCTCTCCAAAGAATGGTCATTATGATTTGTATATTTTAAGTGATGGATGGGTGTTGCAAATAGCTAGATCTCCTTGGTGAGGCCCATAGTATAGAGGGCATAGACTCGATTTTAGGGATTCATTTTCTTTAAGATGATCAAAGGTGATATTATGGAGTGTGGAATAATGTTCAAGGTCCTGTGCAATAGGTGAATCATATGCAATTGTTCCAAGATGATTACATTTGCATAACATTTGCTGCACCTTGTCCTTCCTCTGAAGGATTTGCAAGATGAAGAGTACCCACATTCTAGCAATGGTAGAGTTTCTTGTGTGGAAATCCATATCCACACAGAATGGAAGTTGTTATCATTTTTGTGGGATTTAACTAGGCAGAAGTTGTTATCTACTTGGTTGTCCCAAAATGGTGTCTCTACATGGCATTTCCACATCATTTTCTCGTAAGACATATTTATATGTCTCTCCAATGAAGGGTCATTATGATTTGTATCTTTTAAGTGATGGATGTGTGTTGCAAATAGGGAGATATCCTTGGTGAGGCCCACAACATAGAGGGCATAGATTGGCTTTTAAAGACTCATTTTCTTTAAGATGATCAAAGGTGATATTATGGAGTGTGGAATTATGGAGTGTGGAATAATGTTCAAGGTCCTATGCAATAGGTGAATCATATGCAATTGTTCCATGATGATTGAATTTGCATAAAATTGGTGTGCCTAGTACTTCCTTTGAAGGCTTTGCAAGATGAAGAGTACCCACATTCTAGCAGTGGCAAAGTTTCTTGGAATTTGAATGGGAGAATAAAACATAAAACAAATAGATACTTTATATTGATCAATCCAAAACATTACAGACTGAGCTTCAGCTCAAACATCAACTTCTACCATCATCTTATAGCTCTATAGAGTTGGACTCATCTGAGAGTGAGTACAAAGCAAAACAGACTAGCCAATATATAAACAATCAAACACCGATAGAGTAAAGATCAATACATGTGTGAAAACTATTGATGAGTCAGCAAATAGGTTGGAGCAATTAATATGCAATCAATTCAAATCCTTACCAAGATTTCTTTCACTGTTTGTCTTTAATGTTGAGATTGAGTGAGATCTAAAGCTGATTCAGAGAGGACAGGTCCAATTGGGGAGTTAATGAAGTAGTTAGGATTAGATATTCCAACACTCCCCCTTAATCACAACTACGAATTCCAATTACTTTGTTGATTCTTTTCCATTGATGCTTCGACATCTACAACCTTCAAATCTTATGGATTGAACCTAGGAAATCTTAGTTTTCCATTGGGATGCTCTAACTATGAGCTCTTTCTTCTTGACACTAGTCAATTGTGGGTTCAGGTGTGATACACCTGTTTTCTTCAACACCTCCCATTGAGCTACACTGCTAGTTCTTGGGGATCCTAACATCGGTTGGCACTTTTCAACCACCTTTGACAACTTCTCTTTTCTAAATTTGTGACCTGCTTAATAAAGATTCACCTCCTTCCAATGCTATAGCAACATCAAACTTCTTTTACAAATCAATCTCCTTTCTTGTATATTGGCTGATCCTCTTCACAATATGCATAAGCTCCTTGTTTGATTGTGCCTACTCCTCCTCCGAACAGCCTGGTAGATGTTCTAACGTTGACAAAACTCCTATGCCTCCTTAGATTCTACAAATTCAAAACAACCGATCATACCTTTGCTGCACCTATGTCACTTCTATTTTAACCCATTGATGGTTGAGAATCCTCTTGACAACTTCATAAATGTTGGTGTATAAACACTTGCCCTAAGTTGTTTATACTAACTTAACCATAGTTAGGCGAATTCCTCACATGCTCTTTGATTATGTCAAAGAGGTTAAGTTGTTTAGGAGATGTGTCAACTCAATGGACACCTCACACTATTCCCATGGATAGTTGGCTATTCTCATGGATAGTTGCACTATTCTCATGGAGGGTTTCTCACCACCTATCCCTGTGTTGTGGAGAATTGGGTATCCAATCTCTCCTATCTATATCCTCGCATTTCTTGATACATTTGGTCGATTTAATTTGTAATCTCGTGCTTGTTTGTCTACTCCACGATCTTGGTTTCATCATGGTATCAGAGCATTGTGGATAGCTTTGAGCTGTTCCAATCAGTCTGGACAGAGCTCGCACTAGGAAGAGTTGCTCGGACCCGAACCACCCACGCATTTGGGAGAATTGACCCAAGCCTTTGGAGGCAAAAGAGGCACAGATTTGAATGTGCATTTTTTTTGTTATTGCTGAGCCGCGAATTTTAGTTTGGGAGGGTATTCTTCACTGAGCCCATGCATTTTCCCGCCGACTCTCTATTTCACTGGTTTCCCGTGAATGTGAAAAACCCCTGTGGCATTTTAACCAACGCTGGATGGGTTCTTTCATAGTGTCGAATTGGAAAAAGAAGCTCATGGTGGAATTTGATGGGTCGATGGAGAGAAGCTTCATTCGCAGTAGAAACTCCTCCCTCAATCCTTGTTCTTCAAGCTGGGCCCATATATCTCTTTTCTTCCCAACCAAAATCCTCCATAACCGCATTGAAATCTAATGCAGTTTTGAGGGGAAATCCTCTGAAAAGCAATGCTCCCACCTTCTTCAGTTGATCGTTAATCCACTCTTTTTTGTTTTCAATAAAGTGGAGAAAGGAAGGTAACATATTAGATTCCTCCTTATCATCTTTTGGGATGAGAAATCTGTAAGAGGAGAAATCGCTACCTGCTTGAGAAATTTGTAGATTGGAGGACATGTTTTATGCGCTTAAAGGAACCTGTGCCCTTCATTTTCTTGTAGGCCCGATTACCCCTTTACAAGTTGTGATTCATGCTTTGGAGATCTATGCGTAGTCAACATTATTGCTAAATTCATTGTCTACGTACCATACCATTTTGAGGAACCGACCTATCTGCAGTCAACCCATCCCATCGATTGGCTCATTGCCTGAATCGGCATCCATCTCCTCCTAGTCGGCATCCTAGCTCCAGCAAAAGCATTCTGGAATTAAGGGGTCTGTGTTTGGAGTCACTGTAAAGTGAACAAAGGCTGATTACATTTTGCCAGAGGCAGAGCTCTCACGCAACGCCACTCAACATCTTTTGGTTCCCTCCAATGGCCTCTCAACCTCCACACAACTCTTGACTCAGGCTTCACCTTCTTGGGCGCGCAGGAGAGGCATCCATTGGTCGCCCTTATCCCAGCCTTTCAAATGCCTAAAGCTGAAATACAGTTAGAAATATGTATTGCGCGTGTGATGGAAGAGATCACCGTTTGAACCTAAGGAGTCGCGATTCTATCAACAACTAGCCATACTGACACTTGCATCTGGCAAGGGAGAAAGTAGCAGCATGAGATGAGTTGGGTCAGAGCAATGTGCTATGGTACGAGTGTCAAATGTGCCCACACACTGGCATCCACAACAATCGCGTGGATCACACAAGCAGTGTCTTCATAGCTGTCAACCCCTAATTTCCCATTTTCCCAAATCTCATAGCTGCATTTGCAACTTCCATGTTCTCATACGTTGTTCACCATTTGTGTGCAAATTTTATACTTGGTGCTTGCCAGAGTCTTCTTAAAGACTTTGGCTTCCTCTTGTGCAGTTATATTTAGCTTTTTGGCATTAATTGTCGTTAAAACTCAGCTATCAAAGAGGAGGGGTCTATTTTGTATTTTGTCATAATTGACAAAAGGGTGGGAGGGTCATGTAGAATAGTCTAACTGTATTCAGAAGATCAGATTCTATATCTAGTTACCGGGTAGTTGTATATCAACCCAATCTAGTTGAGCAAAGCAGAATATGTACCAACTGTAATTTTGAGCATTCGAGAGTATCCTAAAGGTACTCGTGCAGTGGTTTCTTTGACTCTGGTCTATATCCTATTGCAATATAAGATCAATCACATTCCTTTTTCTTCCTCTTCACTCCCTTTAATGAGTGACTTGCTTTTTGTTTCTCTCTTTAGGAGGAAAGTTTTTTTCCAATGGGTTTTCTTTCTTTCTTTGTTTTATGAGAGTTACTTTTGTAAATGAGTACCTAAAATGGTGCACAATCGGGACTCATATTTAATAAACTCACCTAAGCTATGCTTAAGGGGGGTGTTGTTGTATAAACACTTATCCTAAGTTGTTTATACTAACTTAATCATAGTTAGGTGAATTCCTCACATGCCCTTTGATTATGTCGAAGAGGATAGTTGTTTATTCCACGCATGCCCTTTAATTATGTCAAAGAGGTTAAGTTGTTTGGGAGATGTGTCAACTCAATGGACGCCTCATGCTATTCCCATGGATAGTTGGCTATTCTCATGGATAGTTGCACTATTCTCAAGAAGGGTTTCTTGCCACCTATCCTTGTATTGTGGAGAATTGGGTATCCAATTTCTCCTATTTAAATCCTTACATTTCTTAATACATTTGGTCAATTTCATTTGCAATCTCATGCTTGTTTGTCTACTCCACAATCTTGGTTTCTTCAATAAACAATGGTGAATTCTTGATCTTCAATAGTTGTGGCTTCATCTTCAATATCAACGATCATCCAACAACACAACAATTAGCACCTTTGTATCTACAAAACAACAAAATATAATGATATCCCTTTTACTCAAGGTTTCTATTACAATTTTTGTGCCTATTTTTGGTGGCTTCCTTCCTACGCAATGATGAATTTAACTATGGTTGTGCCAATTATCATTTGCACAATGATCTATTGATGAGCTTCAGCTCAAACTTCTCCCATGTGACTTCACACCCACATACTTATTTCTTTGCCAATTTCCTTACTTCATAAAAGCATTGGCCTAGTGCACATTTCGTGCCATGGTGACAAGAAGATCTATGTCATGTTCTACAACTGCTATAGTGTTTGTAGTGGGCACGACATACATTCTCCACAACTTTTAATTGCTACAATAGTTTTGACGCAAAACACCTTCAATCTACTCTTTACTCCTCTTGTGGTTGTGGCCTTATCAAATCTTCTTTGACTACAAACTCTCTTTCAAATTGGGACGGCTTCATACAACTATGGAAATCTGCATTTCTCCTTGATGATCTAAACACATGTGACTTGTCTCCTACGATTTGCAAGAACTAATGACTTGAAACAAACTGGGACCTTTCAATGCTAAGCTTTGACTATTTCCATTGATTGACTTTGGTGACTGCTTTAATCCTTAAACAACAACTTCATCTACCCTAATTTTAGGCTAGCGGCTTTTCCATTCTTCAGACAACAACAGAAAGAACAAATACAACATGATGAAGAACGACAAGGGAGCAACATAGCAAGCACTAGAAAAATATGTGATCTTCATTGGGGAATGACTTCCCTTAGTAGAGGCTAAACAAATAAATGATTTAGGTTTTAAGTCTGTGGCCTTTACAATAGCATGGTTCATGTGAGATTTGTGGTATTTCTCAAGCAATGAAACCAATCGTGTGTCCTTTACTCATCATTCACCAAACTCCACTATTTGCATCACATCATGATTCACAAACATAACTATAATGCTTGAATGCAAGACTTTGATGGATTCTAGGACAGCCTAGGGCTCTGATACCAGTTATTGGAATTTGAATGGGAGAATAAAACAGAAAAAGAAATAGATACTTTATATTGATGAAGCCAAAACATTACAAATTGAGCTTCAGCTCAAACATCAACTTCTACCATCATCTTACAGCTCTGCGGAGCTGGACTCATTGAGAGTGAGTATAAAGCAAGACAGACTCAACAATGTATAAACAATCAAACACTGACAGAGTAAAGATCAATACATGTGTGAAAATTGTTGATGAGTCAGCTGATAGTGGGTAGAGGCAAAGAAATTAAACAGAAAAATAAAATATTTGTGTTGTTGCACAATAACCAAATTCCTCATTCATATTGCTTGCATAAAAATGATTTTCATGAGTCCTTTATATAGCAGAATTTAGATACATTTAGAAAAATCTAGAATATAGGCCGACATATTATATTTTTATTATTTTACCTTGGCCAACATAAAATAAGTTTCTAGAATTTACCTAACCCTAGACTTCTAGAATTTATCCAACCCTAGCTGACATAAAAATAAAAATAAAAAGCTTAACCTACAGCTGGTAAAAATTACCAGAATATTCTAACACTCCCCCCTAATTTCTACCACAAACTATATCAATATTTACAATTCCCAAAACTCCTCTCAAAAATTCAAATTGGGCTTGTGCTAAAGCCTTTGTAAATATGTCTGCAAATGGTTCTTTAGATCTGCAATGTTGTAGATTGATTTCTCCATTGTTCACTAAATCCTGAATAAAGTGATATCTAGTATCAATGTGTTTTGTCCTCTTGTGAAAAACATGATTCCTTGATAGTACAACAGTGGACTTGTTGTCACAATAGATTATAGTTGGCTCCTCTTGTTCATGCAATAGATCCTTCAAGACTCTTTGCATCCACACTACTTGACATGTTGTTGATGTTTCTGCTACATACTCTGCTTCTGCTGATGAAATTGTCACTATAGGTTGCTTTTTTGATGCCCATGCTACAACACCTATTCCAAGATGAAATGTGTATCCAGATGTACTCTTCCTATCATCAATACTCCCTGTAAAGTCACTATTTGTATATCCAACCAACTGAATTTTATTTGAAGTAGAATACAATATGCCATAATTCATAGTTCTTGCAATGTACCTCAATAACCTTTTTCTTGCTTTCCAATGTGATTTCTTTGGTGAATCCATGAATCTAGAAATCAAACTAACTCCATACATTATATCTAGTCTAGTTGTTATGAGATACATCAAACTACAAACCAATTTTTTAAATATAGTTGAATCAAAATCATTCTCATTATCTTCTCTATGTGCCTATTGCCACAGGTGTAGAAATTGGACTACAATTTATCATTCTAAACCTTCTCAAAACATCTTTTGCATATTTATTTTGACAAATGAAAATGCCCTTATCATTTTGTGTGGCTTCAATGCCAAGAAAATATTTCATCAATCCCAAATCTATCATCTCAAAATCCTTCTTCATTGCTGATTTAAACATGTCAATAGAAAAATTACCTGTAAAAATCAAATCATCAACATACAAGCAAACAATTAAAATCTGACTTTGATCATTGACTTTGGTGTATAGAGTAGGCTCACTAGTACTTATGTTGAATCCATTGCTTATCATGTATGAATCTATCCTGTTGTACCATGCTCTTGGAGCTTGCTTCAATCCATAAAGTGCCTTTTTTAACTTGTAAACTTTGTCTTCATAACTTTTTATTTCATATCCTGGTGGTTGTTGCACATAAACCTCTTCTTCTAAATATCCATTCAAAAAATCTGATTTAACATCCATTTGATAAACCTTCCAATCATTTTGAGCTACAATAGCTAGTACCATTCTAACAGTGTCAAGTCTTGATACAGGTGCAAAAGTTTCATTATAATCAACTCCATAAATTCTTGAGAAAATCCTTTAGCTACTAGTCTCTCCTTATATTTGTCAACTTCTCCATTTGCATTATACTTAGTTTTATAAACCCATTTTACACCAATGCAATCTTTTTCCTTAGGAAAATCAACTAAATCCCATGTATCATTATTTTCAATGGATTCCATTTAATCATTCATTGCATTAATCCAATGTTCTTCCTTAATTTCATCTTCAAAATAAATAGGATCTTGAGCAAATAAAGAAAAGTTTGATTGCAAATCTATCATATCTCCTTGATAATAAATTTCTTGCAAACTTCTAGTTTTCTTGCTTTTAAGCTTTGATCTTAATGATGCAAGTGTAGGATTTGAGTCGTCACTTACTTGTGGACTTGATGATTCCCCTTGCCCAACTTACCCTTGTGTGTTACCTCCTTGTGGACATCTTGATGGAGTTCCAACTTGTTCATTTGATTGATATCCTTGGTTTTCTTGATCTTTTTCTTCTTGTTCATTATATGGCAATGTTGCAACACCTATAATTGTCTTGTCTATGTTTCCATCCCAAGATTCTTCCTCTTTGAACACAACATCTCTACTTACAATTACTTTCTTGGTTTTAGGATTAAACAATTTATAGGCCTTAGATTGTTCATCATAACCAATAAAAATGCATTTTTCTCTTTTATCATCCAATTTACTTCTTGTTTCCTTGGGTACATGTGCAAATGCAATACAACCAAATATTCTAAAATGAGAAACACTATGATGCTTACCATTCCATGCTTCTTGTGGAATCTTGTCCCTTACGATCTTTGTTGGACTCCTGTTTAGAATATAAACTACACAAGCTACTACTTCAGCCCAATACTCATTAGGTAGATTCTTTCCTTTAAACATGCTCCTTGCCATTTCCATTATTGTTCGATTCTTTCTTTCTACAACACCATTTTGCAGAGTTGTGTAACTTGTAGTAAACTGCTTCTTTATTCCATGATACCTGCAATAGTCCAAAAACTCATTTGACTTGTATTCTCCTCCTCTATCTAATCTCAATACCTTAATGGGTAGGCCACTTTGTTTATCAACCAATGCTTTGAATTCCTTGAACTTTCCAAATGCCTCATATTTATATTTTAAAAAATAAACCCATTTTTTCCTACTAAAATCATCAATGAATGTTAAAAAATAAATGCTCCCCCCTAATGATGGTGTTTGCATTGGACCACATAAATCAGTATGCACAATTTCTAAAGGTGCCCATGCTCTATATGACATTCCCTTTGGAAAAATTGCTCTATGATGCTTAGCCAAAATACAACTTTCACATGAACTTAATGGTGCTTCAATAGGGGGTAAGCCTCTTACCATTTCTTTCCTTTTCAATAAACAAAATCCTTTGAAGTTTAGATGACCATACCTCAAGTGCCATATCCATGCTTGATCTTGACTTGATGCCTTGAAACTTGCTTCAATCTCCTCCATTAATTCATTTTTCATTTGAAGTGGGAACATTCTGTTAATTGTCATTTCAACCTTTGCAATCACCTTATTACTAGGAGGAATATGAAATATAGTGCACACATTATTTTCAAAAACAAAACTATGACCCTTTTGAAAAAGTTGTCCCACACTTATGAGATTATGCTTCAAACTAGGTACAAAATAAACATCAGGAATGAAATTCTTACCAAGCTTTGTCATCACATTAATTGCACCTTTACCCATAACTTCAACTATATTATCATTGCCCAATTTAATTTCTAATTTCACTAAAGTATCCAAACTTTCAAACAAGTCTTTATTTCTTGTCATATGATTACTACAACCACTATCTAGAAACCAAATGTTACTTGAAATTTCTTGAGCTATATGACAACTAATGAACAATGTCTCATAATTACTCTCAGAAAAACTTGTAGTTTGCTTTCCCATATCAGCTTGCTTCTTTCGACATTCATTTGCAATATTACCATACTTCTAGCAATAGTAACATTGAACATTCAATTTTTCATACCTTTGTGATGCTTGATTGTTATTGCGTCCCCTTGAATTGAAACTTTGATTTCTCCATCCTTCTAGATCTGGACTCTTCCTTTCTTCTCTTTGAAAATTGCTTCTTCCTCTTCCTCTTCCTCTTAATCCTAGATTTCCTCTTCCTCTGTCTCTGCTAAATGTCATTTGTGCTTTGAATGCACTCTCCAATGAGGTATTATTATTCCTATTCAATCTCAACTCATAATTTTTCAAAGTACCAAACAAATCATCTATTGAATATGTTGACAACTCCTTATTTTCCTCAATTGGCACAACAATAGTATCAAATTTAGTAGGAAAACTTCTTAAGATCTTTTCTACAACCTTTTGATCTATTAGTTCATCACCATTCATCCTTATTTGATTAACCAAATTCATAACATGATTTTCAAATTGATCTATTGAATCAGAATCACTCATTTGCAAGTTTTCAAATTCTTTCCTAAGTGCTTGCAATTTGGCAAGTTTTACCTTACTTGTACCTTGATATGTTGTTTCTAGAATATCCCATGCTTGTTTGGCTATAGTGGCTAGCTTAATCCTTTCAATGACTGAATCATCCAATCCTTGTCCAATTATCTGCAAAGCCCTTTTATTCTTTTTCATGTTTTCACTTAGCTTATTTTTTGCATTAGTGCTCAAAGTAGACTCATCATGTGGTTCTGTATAACCATTTTCAACTATTTCTGATAAATCTTCCAAATTAAATTTTAATTTCATTTTGTTTGACCAAGTATCATAATTTTTACCAAAAAATATTGGAATTTGAGTTTGCACACTACTTGATGCCATATTTTAAAACAATATCTGTAAACCCTAAATTTCTTTTTTTGAATAATCTGCTATCAATATAAAAATACAATATATAATAAAACTATAGCTTATTGAATTGACTGACTAATCGGCAACTTTTTGCTCACCAAAAATAAACATGCAACTTTAGCAATCCTCAAATCTGCTCTTCTTCTGCTAACATTATGCTTCTTAACCTGGCTCTAATACTACTCTGATAGTGGGCAGAGACAAAGAAATTAAACAGAAAAATAAAATATTTGTGCTGTTGCACAATAACCAAATTCTTCATTCATATTGCTTGCATAAAAATGATTTTCATGAATCTTTTATATAGCGGACTTTAGATACATTTAGAAAAATCTAGAATATAGGCCGACATATTATATTTTTATTATTTTACCTTGGCCGACATAAAATAAGTTTCCTAACCTTAAACTTATAGAATTTATCCAACCCTAGCTGACATAAAAATAAAAATAAAAAACTTAACCTACAGCTAGTAGAAATTACTAGAATATTCTAACATCAAAGAATAGGTTGGAGCAATTAATATGCAATCAATTCAAATCCTTGCCAAGATCTCCTTTCACTGTTTGTCTTTAATGTTGAGATTGAGTGAGATCTACCGCTGATTCGGAGAGGACAGGTTCAATTGGGGAGTTAATGAAGTCGTTGGGATTATTCCAACACTTGTGTGGAAATCCATATCCATGGCGCCGCACCACTTCATCCCCACGTCGACTCAAATTGTATTTCTTGGAGAATGAAGGATTCGATTGACTTTTAGAATCATAGCTTATTAGGCAAGTTCGTGGGATCGTGGCAATAGGGGAATTGGCTTAGTACTATTCATTTTTCCCCGCATTTAGGGTGCCGAAGATATTAAACCGTCACCCACCCATAGTCTACAAGAGATCGTTATAATGACAAATGTGTCTCGGCCGAAAAGGTCATCTCGAGACTCGTGGTATTGGTTTGAATTGTATGACATGGCGTGTGGGTGCTTATATCTCTAATACAAGAGTTACCGATAAAGGATAAAGCTCACAAAGAAAGACTAGGATAGTACTCGGTATAACAGAACCTCGCGCATTGAAGTGTGCAGAACTCAAAGGGAATGATTAAATAAACTTGGAGCCTGGCTATTATAAATCAAGGATTCTTCGCTCGAAGATAATGAATGTCCAAATCACTGAGAGGGTGACCGTGAGTCCCATAGGCCTACTTTCATGATCTTTCTCATTGCATAGCTATGGAAGTTGGCAGTTATCAGTACACAGAGTGATCTCAGTGATTGCTTGGCAAGGATGGTCTTCACATGAATATTAGCCAAAGCAATATGCTTCGGGGGTGACCAAAAGGATCCGAGCGTATGATGATAAATGCAAAAGTTTATTATGTTATGCTTCTGTGGTCCTTGGATGACGTATTTTAATGAGATTTTACAAGCTTCACACTGAAGTGGTGAAAGCAAAAAATATTGTTTGTGAGCCCTGGACCTCTTCATGACGGTGGTATTTTCATGCAAGCTTACGTTGCTCCAATGTCGTTCTTTTTGGTGCCAACCAAACTGCCTCCCGCATCCTCACTGCCTGTGCGGCATTCATTAGTCGCGTCCCAGCATCTCCCCTCTGCACGGTGGGCATGTACGATAGTTCTGCATCTTTTTCCCATATCACATTTCTGTCGGTAACGGGGATCATTAAGATATCATGGTCTAGCTTCTTGCAGCCAATCTATAATTGGCAATGGTGTATTTCTGTGGCGGCCTTTATGAAGTTTTTGGAATGCTTGCCCAGATGATCGTTCTCTATTGGTTTTTGGAACTCTATTTATGGTAACATAGTGCTGCAAGATGGTTGGTGAAGATTGATGCTGATTCATGAAGCCCCGTGCAATCTCGAAAGTTGGTTATGAGGGAAATGTTAGAATACATCCTATTTAGTTCTTCCATGATAAACTTATATATGTGTTGCTGGCGTCCATCGTTTTAAGCTAGAGACAGTGGGCGAATGAGATGATTGACTGCTTGATCTCATCAATGAAATAGGCAGAGTAATAATATTTGGTAAGGAAACTTATCAAAGGGTGTTGGCACTAGTGCTTCACAAGTGATTCCACAGTGACGTTAAATTTTTGAGCAGCCAAACGTAAATGCATTCGCATTCCTCCATAAAGACAAGCGACTCTATGAACGCGATCCTTTACTAGTAATGAATCTCTAAGCATGGGAGGTCGTGGTAAGAATGCATTGTCTTCCAAAGGGGAACACTCAACTAACCCAGTTGCGGGTTTCTTCGTTACAAAAGCCGCCATATCTTGATCCGTCCGAATGACATTGTCTCTCGGCAATCCTACACTGAATTCCTGCCTCCCATTTTATGCATCCACCAAATACCTATTCGATCTCTTCCATTGAGGGGAATCATGTTTATAAATGGAGGAATCCAAACCTACACTCTCCCCCCTTGAGTGAAGTTTCACACATCTTTGAATTTATGGCAGCATCGGCTGTATATTTACCATCCTAATTTCGAAGTAGGCATCTCCAAAGGCAGCATGGCGCTCTAATATTTCATCGTGAAATTGAACGCGCCAAAGGTAGATTTTACATACAAATGCTTGAAAGGGGTGGATGGATACAGATCAACACTAATAAGCAAGTACAAACTCAGCAATTCATGAGTAAACACACAAATAAACACAAGCTGTTGCTCCAAATGTTTGTGTTGAATTGCTTGTTCAAAAATGGTTTACATCTGCCTCTTATATAGGACTTAGAAATATAGGGATGAATCTAGAAACTACTTAATAGAAACATGTAGAAAGTCACTATAGTTGGCCGACCTTATAACACAAAAAAAATATTCATCATAATAAGAAGATTCTAGAATATAGTAGAAATTACCTATTTCCAACACTCCCCCCTAATTTCTACTATCAACTAATTACATCAATAATTACAATACTACATCACAGATTATTCTAGAAAAGTCTAGTATCGGGGTTTTCCTTCCTCAATTTCGACCATGAATGTTGCAACATTCAAATTCCTTTTTCTCTTTCCTACTGTCTTCTTTCTGATGTACATAACTAGATCTCTTGACTATCCAAATCCTTTCTTTTTCTTGATGCCATTCTCTCATTCTTCAACAATCTTCATATCTGATGATGCCTTTGACTTTGTCCAACAGTTGCGATAGTCCTTGAACTATTTAATTCTTCAAATCTTGAATTTGGAACTTCCTACAATCTTGCCATCTAGAGATTTCTTGCCTTGCCATGATTGCTATCATCTTCAAACTTATTATCTATTATGCCTTTTAAAAACCTTGCTTGATTGCCATCAACTTTCACATGCGAACTTTTATACTTAAACAAGTTCTTGATCATACTTGTAATTTTCTGCCAACTTGATCCGTAAACGCATCCACAATCCATTTTCATACAACCTGCAATAGAATCCTTCTTGCACTCTCTATTCCAACACGTCTTTTTAGAATGACTCTTCAAACCACAAATACTACAAGGATGTAAGTCTCAACATCTATCCTTTATATGTCCTTTCCTATTAGAATGACAACATTGCACACATTCCATTTCTTTAACAAATTTGGTTACACCTGTATTATTTCCTTTACCTGTCACCTATCCAAGACCTTCATGCTTTGGCCTCATTATTGGCTTAATTAGCTCTCTCATCCCTTGATCATGCCTTCCTAAACCTTTACCTTTGTATCCCATTCTTTCCATGATCTTTAAACCAACAATTTTTTCATTGTCATTACATCTATTATCATTTTGACAGCTTTTATCAAAAATTTCTTTAGCAAAAACACACTTATCAAATGAAATATTCAAGTCATCTGTACTACATGCAACATCATGAACCAATTTTTACTTCAAACATTCATTCAATTTTATAATCTCCTTCATCTGTAAACTATTTGCTTCTTCTAATTTCTTTAATTTCTCTTCTAAATCATCAACCAATTTCACTCTTTGTTCCAATTCCTCATTCTTTTCCTTGATCTCCTCAAACAATTTTAGCTTTTCTTCAAGCTCATTATTCTTCTCTTTAAGTTTGCACGATTCCTTCACCTGCCAATTATGTACTTGTTCCACAAACTTTAACCTAACCTCTAGCTCTTCAATTGCCTATTTAGAATCACTAATTACATTTAAAAGGCTACAATTTTCTACTCCCATTTCTTTTCTTAATTTTGCCAATTCTTTTTCTAAAAAATCCTTTTCACATTGTAAATTTGTATTTTTTTTCTTCACCTTTATTAATTCTTCTTTTAAATCTTTTTTTCTCTTTACTCTCTCAGCTTTTCCCATTGAATCAAACAAATAATCTCACCTTATTCTTCTTCATGTGCCTTCTAATATCTTTTCCTTTGTTGAATGAAAATCGGCTACACAAATCTGCAATCCAAATTACAATGATGGCTTCAGCTCCCACACTTCTTTCTTCAAATCTGCGGCAGCTGTCAACTCCTTCGGCTTATACAGTGACTTCTTTTTCTTCCTAGGGGGTATTTAACAAAACACTATCTACATTTCACTTGATTTTTTCTCTCTTCTTACCTCTGCCTTGACTAATTTCCTACGAAATGCATACAAATCCAACAAAAGAGACAAAACAGAAAATAGTTCTAGGAAATGATCAACTTCTTTCTTTGCGACTTCAACCGATTATCTTTTCCTTGAATAGCAACTTCTAAAAATGACCACCTTCACAGTTCTCGTGCGGTAGCTTTTATAACATATGCACCCCTTTCCTTCTCCATATAGTGACAGATCTTGGCTTATTCCTTGGAAAATCTCTATTTAATCTGACTTCTGCTACTAACATATCCTTGGATGCGGCATCCTCAATCTCTTTTTGAGAATGATTTTCTTCACAGGCAACAACAATGATCCTAGTCTTCAAGCAGTGAGCGAGCTTTTCCTTCTGGACTTTTTACTCCTTCCAAAAGCTATGATCTTCAACTCTCTGATTTGATGCCCACGTTCTGGAAACACAATCTGGCAGCAACTTCTTTCAATAGCACTTGCTCCAGTGATGGATCTTCACAAACTATTTAACAATAGACTCTCTCACAATCATCTGCTCTTCAGGGTCTTCTACTGTAGGCTGTGATACCAATTTGAAATGGGTGGATGGATATAGATCAACACTAATAAGCAAATACAAACTCAACAATTCATGAGTAAACACACAAATAAACACAAGCTACTACTCCAAATGTTTATGTTGAATTGCTTGTCCAAAAATTGTTTACATATGCCTCTTATATAGAGGACTTAGAAATATAGGGATGAATCTAGAAACTACTTAATAGAAACATCTAGAAAGTCACTATAGTCGGCCAATCTTACAACACAAATAAAATATTAATCATAATAAGAAGATTCTAGAATATAGTATAAATTACCTATTTCCAACAATGCTATCGAATGAATGTCTTTTGGGGAGTTGGCATTAAGTTATTGGTGGTTCAAACGAGAGTGTTGTTGGAGATTGTAATCCCACCTACCATAGCTGAACCTATCACCTTCTTATCCTCTACATTAGCACTCAATCTACAAGATTAAATACAAATAACAAAATAGATCTTCATGACGATTCAAATGGATATTCAATAACTCCTCCAACTTGTCCTTGTCAAATCATCTACAAACTTGAATAGATTGTGGGTGATAAGGAAAATATTATTTTATGTTAGCTTTTCCTCATTGTAGATGAATGGTTTTCTATATAATGTATTCACCTTATATGATGGATCACAGAGTGTGATCTGAAACGTTGATCCAAAAAAGCTTACACAAACTAATCCGGAAATAGCTTCTTTGATATTCTTATGGATTGTGGAAATATAATAACATTGATGTATTCACCTTGTTATTTCTAAGTACTCTCTAGCGGAGTCCAACTATGTAGAGTTGTAAGGAGACAAATGGTAGTATGTTGATGTTTGTTTGTCAAGGAGCACAAGCTCCATCGAAAGTCAGAAGATGTAATGAAGTGTTTGTATGAGTAGAAGCTCAATAAAACCCCAAGTATTTGTAATTTTCCATGTCAAGAGGTTGTAATGGTGTCTGTTTGTGTGAGAGCTCAAGCTCAATATGTCAGGAGAATGCAATGGTAGTTGATTGAATGAATTATAGCTCATCATTTAAAAATGAAATGGTGTTTTGGTTTTTCATTTTTGTGTATGTTTTTATGTTTTCTCCTACCATTGCATTCCTACAAATGGTATCAAAGCTAATGGGAGATGATCATGGGTTTGAGATGGAGCTAAGAGATTGTTGCAGTGAGTTTGTCTAGGTTTGAAAAGTTACAGAAGAGTTCATGGGTAGCTACTAAGAAGAGGTCAGTCCAAAAAAATGTGTGGAATGTTGTTAAGAGAGAAATATGTAGAAGAAAATTTCGTTGTTGTTTGTGAAGAAGACAAGTATGTCAATCTAAACAACCATTGAAGCCACTAGCTATAGCTTGTATCACCAAGTAAGAACCTGCCAGTGAAGATAGTTGCAAGCCATTGAAAAGGCTAAAAGTCTAGAAAAAAAGACTACCACCACAGTTTGGCTAAGTTGGTTCAGGGAAAAGTTAAAGTTGTCCGTAGTTTAGTCAAGGAGATCTTCGTTTGGTGGAGATTAAAAAAATTGCAAAGGTTCAAGAAGATGTAAGAGAGCTCAATCATAAATAAAGATATAAAGATCAAAGATAGTAGTTGGCAAAGCTTTGATTTAAGCTTTTAAAGGTGTTAGAAGAATCATGTCCACAAAGAAGTTGAAATATCCAACACATGAGAAAGTCAGGCCAGAAGATTTTGAGAGGTAGTCTACATTCATTTATGTGAAATGCCTAAGCAAGGAAAATTCATTGGAAGGATCACAGCCTTAGAAAAGGCTGAAATTCCCACATATTGTAAATTAAAAAGCTCCAAAGACAAAGAGGAGAATTGGTGTCCAAGCAAGGGGATCACCTAAATGCGAAGGTTATGTCGTTGTCAAGTAAAATGGATCATAGCATAAGGAAAGAAGGGTTCATTTTGAGGAAGTCATGGAAGAAGTCATCACAGCAAAAGAGTGAAGTTCTCACTACCAACAATGAAGTTTTTTTTGTAAATCAGTGCAATAGTCCAAAGTACAGCTGCCAGTGTTGGAGTTTGCATGAGAGGAGGTCTCTGTTATGTTTGAAGCAATATCACATCATTTGTGAAGTCTGTTTGAGGGAAGGATGGCAACAAAATTGAAGTTGCCACCAAAGATCGCTAGTTGAAGATTGGAGACCACGCATCTAGAAGAAAATAAAGATACTATTGGTCAAAGGTAGTAAGTACCACCATGAAGAGCCCTTAGCAAGAAAATTTAGTTGAGCATCAAAGGAGCTGGCGATGCAGTTGGATTTGTGGAGTTGAAGAAATATTGTTGTGTGCAATTATTGAAGGTCCATCAACCAAGCTACTATTATGAGAAGGCTTCTCAGTTTTTAAAGGAACAGTTGTTTCAAATGTGAGATGTTGAATTTGAAGTTGAAAAAAAACCTTTTTTTCTTGATAGATTGTAGAAAGTTTGAGGAGGCTATATGTGAAATTTTTTAGTTTGAGAGAGAACAAAAGATTGTGTGGAAGACCATTTCTAAATTCTGCAGAATAATGTAAGAAAGAGGAGTTGATAAAAGAGCACAGAAAATCAAAGGAGAACACAAGGTGTCTGTTATGAAAAGATAAGTGTAAAATTTTCAATGGATAAAGAAATAACATGATTGAATGCAACAACATTCTGGATTTTTATAAGCATGTTGGAGGCCAGCATAGCCTACTAGGATACCCAAGCACCAGCAGTGTGACTCTGTGGGAGGTGTTGAAGAAAAACCTATGATGGACTAGTTACCGGAAAGGGCCAGAGCTCATGGTTAGAGCATCCTAGCAGTGTCATGAGATTTCCTAGGTTTGATCTCTAGTATTTGAAGATTTTAGATGCCCAAACATCAGTGAGAAATCAAAAGGGAAATCAAAATTGGTAGTTGAGATTAAGGGTGTGTGTTGGAGATTGTAATTCCAACTACCACAGCTGAACCTGTCACCTCTGTATCCTCTACATCAACACTCAATTTACAACATTAAATACAAATAGAAAAATAGATCTTCATAAGGATTCAAATGGAAATTTCTTAACTTCTCCAACTTGTCCTTGTCAAATCATCTGCAGACTCGCACAAATTGTGGGTGATAAGGAAAATATTATTTTATGTTAGCTTTTCCTCACCGTTGATGAATGGTTTTCAATATAATGTATTCACCTTGTTATTGCTAAGTACTCTATTGGAGTCCAACTCTACAGAGTTGTAAGGAGACATATGGTAGTATGTTGATGTTTGTTTGTCAAGGAGCAGAAGCTCCATCGAAATTGACAAGATGTAATGAAGTGTTTGTATGAGCAGAAGCTCAGTAAAACCCAAGTCTATGTAACTATCCATGTCAAGAGGTTGTAATGGTATCTGTCTATGTGAGAGAACTCAAGCTAAATATATCAGGAGAATGCAATGGTAGTTGATTGAATGAATTGTAGCTCATCATTTAAAAATGTCATGGTGTTGTGGTTTTTTATTTCTGTGTAAGTTTTTATGTTTTCTCCTACCATTGCATTCCTACAAGTGCTAGGATTTTATATTTACTATGTTTTTGAGGCATCCCATTTCCTTGCAAGCCCACTCATCCCTACATTTTTTTTTCAGTCAAATCCAACAATTGAAGCTTATAAAGAATAAAGGGAATTATAAAACATTAAAGGGGTGGAGCCTAACCACATTGCAAAAACTTTGGTTGGCTATGCCATTCATTATCTTCGTGGTCCTTTGTTCTCCACAAAACCATCGCAAGCTGTGATCCCAGCGAATGATAATGCTAAGAGGTTTGCATCAATATCTATTGGAAGAAGATAAATTATTTATGTTCGAACAGTGTCAGCACAGACCAAAGACTTTCCAGAGGCATCCAAATTCACTGTGCACTGACTTCTATCGTCCAACACCATCTAGATAATTCATGAGAAGTCTTGTTTGAGCTGCCCCAATAAATATCACAACTAACTCATGGCTACAGTAAAGCCAACATTTAATATGTATTCACCTATAAATTGAAAGTAATGAAAAAATATCAGCAATGCTCAGATTTCATGGAGTTGCTCTGGTTTATTCTTCTCATGTCTCTGTCATTATCAATGTCTCTATCTTGTGTGTGTCTATCAAAGTGGTATCAGAGCCATAAGGTTAGGATCGCTAGTTTCAAAGAAGGTGTAGGAGCTTTTAGAGCCTACAAGTTGTCCAAAGGAAGAGCAGATTCAAGATAATTCACAATCATTGTTCTTTAGTTCACTATGCAGAGATAAAAGGAGAGACAAATTTAAAGATTGGAGTACCCGCCAAGAGTGTTAAAAAAGGCCAAGTCAATCCGCTATTGCTATATGGAAATCTGCCAAAGTGAAAGAACAATCAAAAGTGTCAAAAATGATCACTATTTTGCAAAAGTTAGTTGCAGTCAAGGTGAAATAAGCAAACCAATTTTTTGGTAAGAAAATTACAGATTAAGAAGGAAGCAATAGTTCTTATGAAGCCATAGAATTTGAATAAGGAAAACTATGTTTTATAAAAGAATTATTGTTTTTAAAGAATCACACTTCTTCAGCCTAATTTCTCTTTTGGAACTTGAATATTATGTCTATAATATATCGCATAAATAAGCTATTGAATTGCAATTTAGAAAAAGTGGAGATTGTGGTTTTTGTAACAGAGATATTGTAAGGCCACAGCCAAGGAAAATTACAGAATTTTAGATGCTAGAAAAGAGAGATCGCTATTTGCAAATTTGAATGGGAAATCACTGATGGTAATGTTGTATGTTGACAAAGCAAAGGTACCATGTTTGAAAGTTATTGATGTCAAAAAATAGAGTGTGTCATGTCTAAAGAAAACTAGGTATTAAGTATCTCTAAGGGATTGCATGTGTCAAGAAGGTGTTGAAAGTTATGATTTGTAAAGCTTGAAGAAAGAATGTTATTGTGAGAAGGACATTTGAAGGTGGACAAATCAAGAGTAGAAATATTGTAGAATTAAAGAAGGTTAATCAAGTATATAAGGTAAGTTGAAATTGTTAATATCTCAATGGGAAAAGTTGATAGAGTAAAGAAAGAGAAAACAAATAATTTAGAAGAAGAATTACTAAAGGTGAAAAAAGAAAATATAAGTTTAAAATGCGAAAAGGATCTTTTAGAAAAAAAATTGACAAAATTAAGAAAAGAAATGGGAGCAGAAAAATGTAAACTTTTAAATTAAATTAGTGATTATACAGAGGGAATTGAAGAGCTAGAGGATAGGTTAAAGTTTGTGGAAGAAATACATAATTGGCAAATGAAGGAATCATGCATACTTGAAGAAAAGAATAAAGAGCTTGAAAAAAAAATTAAAATTGTTTGATGAGATTAATAGAAGAAATGAAGAATTGGAACATACAGTGAAATTGGTTGATGACTTAGAAGAAAATATGGAGAAATTAGAAGAAGAAAATAGTTTATACAAGAAGGAAATGACAAAAATAAATGAAGAAAATGAAAGTTTGAAGTCAAAGAAATTGGTATGTGATGTTTCGAGTAGTACAGAGGATTTGAATTCATCATTTGATAAGTGTGTTTATGATGAAATTGTTTGTAAAAAAGAATGTGAAGATGAACATGATAATGAGTCTAGAGATGATAATGTATTTGATTTTGTAAATGTCGAAAAGAATGTTGGTTTGAGAATCATGCAGAAAATGAGATTTAAAGGAAAAGGTTTGGGAAAATATGGGCAAGGAATAAGAGAGCCCATTCAACCAGTTATGAGGCCCAAGAATGTAGGTCTTGGATATGGTAAGCAAAATATAACTAATGTTGTTAGTGTTACAAGTTCATGCAAATCAAGTAAAAGAATGGAAATTTCGTATTGTCCTAGAGAATGGCATAAGAAAGAGAATTGTTGGGATCTTTACTCTTGTTCTATTTGTGGTATGAGAAATCATTGTGTAAAGTCATGTTGGAATAAATATTCCAACATAGGTTATATGTGTATGGATTGTGGATGGGTTTATGGATCAAGTTGGCAGAAAATTACAGGCATGATCAAGAATTTGTTCAGGTATAAAAGTTTGCATGTAAAAGATGATTGCAATCATGGCAAGTTTGAAGGAACAACAAATACTTTTGGTAAAACATCTATAGATGGAAAGTTTGCAAGAAATTCAATATTGAAGTTTTGAAAAACAAAGGTTTGAGAGACTACCGCAGCAGTTGGAAAAAGACAAAGGCATTATTAGGCATGAAGATCATCAAGATGGCAAAGAAATGATTCGATAATTCTAAAGATTTGGTTGCAACCACAAGAAAAAGAAGAGAAAGAATGACCATAGTCAATGGAAAATGAACAACAAAGGACTTGAAGAATGCTGCCACATTCATAATAAGACAAGAGAATGACATTAGAATTGAGAGTTGTTTGAAGCTATGGAAGAAAAGAATTTGAGGAAGTCCGAAAACTTTGTTAGAGACAAAGGAAAATAATTTGCAAAGAACAATGTTTCATTGACACAATTAGTGATTGTAAATGGGTACCTAACAAGGCTTTAGGCCGGGACCCATCCTTTTAGATTATGGGGGGATGTTTGAAATGATTAGCATAATTAATTTATGGGGGGATGTTGGAAGAAGATAAATTAATTATGTTCAAATACTATTGGCACAAACCAAAGACTTTCCAGAGGCATCCAAATTCATTGTGCACTGACTTCTACCGTCCTCCACCATCTAGATAATTCATGAGGAGTCTTGTTTGAGATGCCCCAATAAATATCATAGCTAACTCATTGCTACAGTAAAGACAACATTTAATATGTATTCACCTGTAAATTGAAAGTAATGAACAGATCTATGTAGTGCCCAAATTGCATGGATTTGCTATGTTTTTAGTCTTCTCCCATCTGTGTCATTCTCAGTGTTTCTATCTTGCATGTGTCTATCAATGTCAATCTCAAATTAGAACATAAAAGGAACGTCTTAGGAAATGAGAGTGCTAACACTTGATGGTATTAGGTAGAAACATTCATTCTACTATGTAGTGTAGTTATAGCTATGAAGCTCATATCCTACTTCAACTTCAGTTTTCATAGTACTAAAAGTGCCATCCCTCTTAGATTGGCTTTATTTTCATCAAATGGTTTGATAGGTGAGAATATGATCATGCTCACTTTGAATAATTAATGGAATATTACTTCTAATGGTGCACCTAAAGGTTTACAATAAAGATACCAAATAAATTGTTAGTTTTTGATATTGAGTATTTACTTGCATGATTTCATATTTGGGTTATGTGGAAATTGTCATACAATGGCTACAAGTTTTCTTACAAGTGGTGTCAAAGTCATGGTTGTGCTTGGATAACCCTAGGTTGAGAAACATATTGCTTAAGTTTGAATCTATGTAATGCATGAGAGAATTAAAGGCATGGAAAGATATGAGAGTTTTGTAGGTTGTTTATTATAGATATGGGGTTTTTAGGTTTGTTGTTATGATGGGTTATTTGTAGATTTGGGGTGTGAGAAATTTTGGGTGAAAAGGGTTTTTTGGCTATGTATTTAAATGAGGGTTTTGTGAGGGAGAAATTAAAAATGACCTATTGGAAAAAAATGGACCTCATGGTTGAATTTAGGTTGGCTGAGAGACGAATTTTGATATATAACTTGCCCTATTTTGGTTATTGGAAAAAATGCAATTTTTTTTAGTAAAATGACCTATTTGCAGGTCATACGGATGGCATTATACTATTTAGAGTAAAAATATAAAATCAAAAGTAAATCCTATCGGAAAGAAAAAAATTGTTCTTGTAAAATAAAATAAAATAAAATAAGTTAAAAAAAATAAAAATTTTGGGCTGGTGGGGGGCGACCCCATCGCCAACCCTATCTTCCCTATGCTTTTAGCAAAGCTAACAAGGGTACTGCTAGCAAAGTTGATAGTACCACTTTTGGCCCTCCCTATTCTTAGAGGTACCACTGACAATAGCCTCTGTTCGACAAGGAGTTTGTCGGACTCGCCAACCTTTGCCCATGTGGGCATAAAACAAAATTTTAATTTTTAAAAAATTTCTGCCTATATTAAATAAAACTATTGGTGATTTATTCAAATGGAGCCTAATATAATTTTTTAAACATGATTTTGACATTAAATTAGATTTAATGGAAATTTTAGGTTCACCACCCAATGAGTGGTGTTGCTTAGGTGGGGTCGCCACTCAGCCACCTGTTTTATTTTTTCTTTGGGTTCAAACTACTATTTACCTTTGAGGGGCATAATTTTTGCTTAGGGTGTCATTTTTGCTCTTCTTGGACTCATTGGAAAGCTGGCTCAGAGCTCTACATTGTGATGCTAGTGATTGTTTGAGATTTCACAATTTTGACAGTGATGCATTGGTAGTGACGGATATGCTTATGATGATTTGGTGATGTATCTTCTTGCTTTAGATGATGGTTAACATGCCATCATTGAGAGCTTGGATTCACAGGTTTGGTGTGAGCTTATGATAGTGATGAGTTTTGGTTGTGTGCATTGTGATGCCATGGGATTGCTCAATATCATGGTTTAGTTGGAGCATTTGGAAATGATGCGGATCCATTGTTGATTATGGATGGTTTTCTTCAGTAGGGGTTGATTGGTGTCATGGAGGAGCTCTTGGATTATGTGTGCCATAGTGAGAGTTCATGACATCAAGTGTTGGAGATGTTGAGGTATTTTTATGACTTGTTGGTTTTGACAAGCGATCCTTAGTTGTAAGATGGTTTTGTTATTATGCCATGGTATACTCTTAATTACGGACTTAGAGTTATAGCATGGTACATGTTATGATGATTTGAGCATGTGATCTTTTGAGAAGATGTGAGATCATGGTGTCATCTTTATGTTCATAATTCTGCAGTTGGAGCTATGATTTTGATCTTGGTTGGTTCTCTTTATATTGAGTACTTTTATTTTCTTGAATTTTAGCATAGATTGATTGGTTACAGGTACTCATGGATATATGGAGACTTAGGTGAGGCTTGGAGTTCTCTTGTGGTTAGAGACATGTTATTGAGATTGTTACTCTTGATGAGATTTCAACAAGAAATCCAAGGAGCCTACACCTTGGTTGGACATGAGTTCAACATGGACCGATGAGGAGAGTGTTCTTGGTTGAGTCATGATGACTTGGATATCCTAGAGGAGCATTCTCATTCCCCACTCTTGGTCTACTCGATGGTTCACTTAAGTGGTATTGCCCATTTTTCTTTTAGGTGTTTTATGTTTATGCTTTGTATTCTCATGGATACAGATCTCAAGTGAGCCATGGATATTTGGTTTCTGTAGGGTTCATTTGAGGAGTGTTGGCATGTTTATCTCCATGTACATGTTGGGTTTAGGAGATGGTTTATTCGGTTGATTTCCTTGGTTTGGGGATGGTTACTATGAGTTTGATCTTCTTGGTTAGAGAGGATTACATCCATGTTGGCATTTACAATGATTCATATGTTTTGTTTGATCTTGATGATTGGACGGTTGGATGTTTTTATGGATTTTGTTATGGGGTGTTGTGGAGAAGATCATACTTGACACAATTGAAATTTAGACATGTATGTAGGAGGACATGCTACAAGTGTTTGGTTTGCAGGTTTTTCATATCATTGTGGATGTTCCTTACTACTACATGTTTACATCTTCTCTGTGATGTTGTTAGTAGACTTAGTATTCCTTGTTAACTTGTGATGGTGCCTTGTCTTTGGAATGTTAACAAATCAACGTGTTGAATGTGCTCATTCTAGGTATGCATTCATCCAGACATTGCCCATATAGTGGGAGCTCCCAAATGTGTATGTCACTCTTTGACAGGTTTGCACATGAATTTTTTTAATTGTAGTTTATGAGTAGATATGTTGATGGCAGCCTTCTAATGACAATTTCCACATAACCCAAAAGAGATAACAATACAAATAAGTACTTGGAATCCACATGCAAGAGAATAGACAACATACCCGTTAATAACATACCCATTAATGATGACACAAGATATACCATCGAAAAACCCTCAAGAGGGAAAAACATAGCCTCCAAAAGCATCCATACTCCATGTATTATTCAGCAATAAAAACCCATTACAATACATCTTCAAACTATCCATGCATTCCATGTGACCAAGCAAGTAACCACACATCCTATGCCATGCTTCAAACCCTCACACATGCACTAGCTCAACCTACCCAACCCTAGACAACTACTCATGTGGTTTTTTTTTACATAAACCATGTGCCCAAAACCATGTACTTACAAAATCATGTGACCCCTCATTTAATATTGGGTATTTTATTAAATTTTATTTTTCCCCAATATTAAATAATTACATTTTACAATTAATTCCCAATGTTACATACAACATAAAGTGGCCCCAATATTATAACTCCTAGTGATCCATGTCCATCTAGGTACCCTAGGTGCACCAAACAAATAATAATAAATTAAAAATTATAAGCATTATGTAAGGTGTACAACACCTAATTCATAACACTAGTGACTAATTTCTTATGGAGAAATTCTTTCTTTCAACAATTATGGACTACGTAAGCCTTGGGTTACTTTGTCGTTTTCTTATGGCTTAGTCATGAGATGTTCCCGCAACTGCTTCCTGCACTGAGTTTTCCACACTCTTCTTTTCATGGAAGAGCTCTTTGTGAAAGCCGTCACTAGTCTCTCCTTCTGAGCGACATGCTATCACAATTTTTTCCGCATTCATCCTCCGCATCAGTTCCTCCATGAACTTTTGCTCAATTTAGGCATGGTCGATTGTTTTGTGGATGTTGAATTCACGCTAGACATTAGAGCAGAGGATTGAAAGCACTTTACATTTTATCATCGATTGATGAGGGCAAACTGAGGGATTATTGAGCCATACTGTTTTGTGGGAGGGTCTATTGTGAAGACCATTGCTCTCGATGTCGTCTGTTGGGGCGTTCCTCTTGCGGATTTCCACACTCGTTCCTCCACAAACATCTTCTTGATGCAGGTTTTGCGCCACCCCATTTCCCTACAAGCCACTTAGTAAGCACAACGATCACTGCATTTAAACTATTGACTGACTATTTTATCATTCATTTCCTACTATAGTGGTCCTGCATTGATGGAAGTGAGTGATTTAAAGCCATCTTGTGTGGGCATCGAACATGGGGAGATGGTGGGAATCGGTGTAGGTATAAAACCATCGGACTAGCTTTATGGTAGATTTTGAATCAATATATGCATAGTTGGTTATATTATGAGAAAACAAAATGATAAACCTTCAGGAACGAGCAGTGCATGACTTTTGTATGGTTTGGTGGGGCAGATCAATTCAATGTTTATGCAGAGGCATCAACATTTATGTATCATGGGATCAGAGCGTCTCTCATTCTTTCGTCACCATGGCTTCTTATCAGTCAGAGTTTGGTCGATTAACTTTTAATGTTGGTGTATGGCTATCCCTAGAATGTGAATGCCTATTTACTTCACATGGTAGGCCGAGCCTCATGAGTTTATAAGGCATCAATTCTCAATGTTGCTGACTCCTGTTATGAAGGTCG
The DNA here is from genome assembly GCA_007258455.2 of Sequoia sempervirens. Taxonomy (NCBI): domain Eukaryota; kingdom Viridiplantae; phylum Streptophyta; class Pinopsida; order Cupressales; family Cupressaceae; genus Sequoia; species Sequoia sempervirens. Next base: position 67,614,446 of record VDFB02000013.1, on the reverse strand, counting down.
TGGTCGCAGATTCTCCACTACTTTGTGCCAGTAGCATTTCTACCTTGACATCCAACATTCTCGCCTCTGCCAACAAAAATGTGAAATCTTCATTTGTGGAACCCACTATATGTGGTGCCATTTGACATTATATTTCCACATGGTATTGAGGCACATGGAGCCCACACTCTATTCCTTTCATCCATCATTTGCAATCGCTTATCTGGAAGGGGGCTTAGAGGGGTCCGCAGACCTCATGCAAACTTGTTTTCTTATCAAACGATAGGTGGATACGGTGCAATGAATTTATGTAGTGCACTAGTATGAAAGCCTTTGAATCTTGGTATTTAATGATATCACAGGGGATAGATTCCTTGAGTGAAAGCACATTAACGATGGATTTCTAAGTTTTTATGCTGCTGAACCTCTCTGAGTAGAGGTGTAAAGCATATGAAGATTTCGAAGGGATCAAAGTGTCTTTGTAGGGACTGGTTGCTCCCTACTAGAAAGACACCATATGGGAATATTTGTGGCCTGAGAAAGTTATTTGTTGTAATTAGTTCCCATTCTATAAATTGATGAGGAAATCTAAATGATATCAATATATGCTCCATCGCTTGAAAGAAGCAGTACACAAGAATTAACTATGGGGAATTTAGAATTTGAAATTCATTGACATTATAATTCTGGTTTTAATGGATAATTGGGTGACTTTAGGTGGCAATTATATTATTATGCGTAATGTTTTATTTCAAATACTATCAACATGCTCATAATCACTGTTTGACTTCAATAGTAATATTTTACAAATATTTACCCTTTGTATAGGTCCCTTTGCAAAATGAGAATCCAAGAGACTAAGGACATCACTATAAGAAAGATGATCATCTGAGACCACATATGTGAACCGTAGATTTTCAGACCCAATGGACTCTCTAACTCTCATAAGGTTTTTCACCTATAGGAGAGAGAGATTAGATCCTAAAATGCTAGTGGGTTCATTCACATTAGGATGGAAAGGGATGAAATGGACACTAAATGCAATGAAATGAACACAACTAATCTAAACAAATGAATTATTAAACATGCAAAACTAATGGAATGCAACTTGTTTGAAAACACATGATGATATGCAAAAATAAACTAAATGAATGAAATGTACAAAACATAAAGAGATGGGTAGAAATTAGAGTGCACTTGGTAAAAATGTGAAGAATATAGAATGCTAGAAATGTTGATTGATGATGTCACAAAATCCAAATAGGACTCATTCGCCACCTGTGGCGAATCAATCCCAATACTGATGAATTTTCCCGAGAACTAGTTTCTGAGCATAAAGAGCTAGATTCTAACAAAATCTTGTTTCAAGCCTCTAAATGGGACTCATTCACCAAGCATGGTGAATCAATCCGCCTTCAGGAATCTGAAAAGTCAAGGATGGAATCTGTAGCTTCAAATCTACAATTCCACCTTCTATAGGTGTCTGCTTCAGAAAATGTCAAGAACGGGTCTAAAAGTGACTTTTACTTGATAATTTGACTTGAATGAAGAGAAGAAGACTTAGACAACTTAGAAATGAAATCTTCAATGATTCTTTAGCTTCTAAAGGACCTAAATCTGTACATAAACAACACAAGAAGAGAAAATATTGATTGTTAAGCTATGGGAGTTTGCCTTAGTCAAACCACTTTTAGGTAATTAAACCAAATTGATGAAACAAATGAAGAAAGCATGCAAAAATTGATGCAACAAATCATGTAGAATCAACCCTTGAATGCTTTAGAATGCTAGCTTGAAGACTTCTAATGAAGAAACCCTAAGTTGCTTGAGAAAATAGATGATGAAAGATGTAATAATGAATTGTAGATGTGTGATTGTTAATTGTTAAGAGATGATTGTAAAATGAGGGTAAAAATGCTTAGTTATAAGAATCTTGTGTCTTAGTAACCTTTCATATATCATCACAGGATGACATCAAGCATAATTTTGAATAAATCCCAAAAGAAATTTGAAATAGTTTGAATTTTGGGTCCAAGGTGGACTCATTCACCACCTATGGAAAATGGGTCCCACCTAGGACATAAACTTAGGTGTCAAGAATTAAATGTAATTTAATGTTATGTGTTGGCGTATCATTCAAAAAATACACTTAAATAAGAATATAAATGTATAAAGGGGTTAAATAAGACATGAGAAAGGTGTAAATAAGGGGAAAATTCCTAGAAATGTGTGAATCTTGATTACAAGACTTAACAACACTTCAAAATAGGACTTGTTGATGCCAAAGAAGGTGATTTTTAGGTGAATTATATCAAATAGAGTCTAGAATAATGTAGAAATGTCTTATAAGACTTCTCAACATATTCACAAGACTTTAGTATTTAAATTTTATTTAATTTATAAAGGTCTAAAACTTAGTGTGTATGCATAAAATTCCTCACAACACCTAAATTAAAGCCTTATTAAGTCCATTTATCATGAATTATCCCAAATCAAGAAAATGGTACTTTTTTCTATGCCACAATATGGAATCATGTTAAAGGAGGTGCACATTCTATTTCAAATATGCTTGAGGGAGATAAATGCAACTACCTGAGGGATCTGCTTATTTGTGTGTTAGATAAAGGGGACCAACTAATGATGGATGCATCCATGCTAAAGAATTAGGAAGGTGACCCTATAAGGTAGGAGGGAGGTTGTTTTATTTTTCACAAAGTGATAATGATCGTCAAGAGTTATCCACTGAAACCCAGGGTGATATGTTTGCTTCTCAATAATGAAAACATGTAAGAAGATTCATCTGATTGGATGAGAGAAGGACTGGAAATACATCAACAAAAGGGCATATTTCAATAGTTTCAACTACAACATCAAAGTAGCTAAATGACAAAATACACTATAGGATGAAATAGGGAAAAGATGAAAGAGTCTATTTTTATATTGTAAAATATTAGGGTTAGGTGAAAATATAAACTAGAATGAATATGGGCCATTCATTTGGGTTTTGGAAAACTATAAATAGGGGATTGCTCCTCATTTGCAAAGTGGGGTGAATTGTTGTAAAGGGAATTTTGCCACAATAAAAGGAAGCATCACATTAAAGTTGGGTGTTTTCTTTGAGTATTCTCATTTTGCATGCATGATTCAGCCTCCATATTTATTTTAGTTGGTTAGTTTCTTGAATAGATTTAATGGTGGTTGTTGTTATAGTATTTCATGTATGTCCAACTCATACTTCTGGCAATTTTTTGATGACAAACTATTGCGTAAAGTTAGTTTGAGCTTGTTTATATGTTTCACCTTAAGTTCAACTATTTGTTCATGATAAATAGGTGAATGTAAAGTCTAAAAATCTGCAAAGATCCCTTGAAGATTGAACTAGTTTTGTGGCACTGTAGGTTTCTCTTGGCTTAGAAAAACTTAGTTTTATGGGAGTATATCTACAATAGCACTGGTTATTATTTTTGTTGTTCATAGTTTATAATTAGAAAGCTTCTCTTAGCCATTTCACCTTTTGATATTTCTTTTAGATTTGAGTTAGTTTAGGATCCAAAGCACCATAACAGTGTCAAATTTGGTGATTGAAGTGAGTTTTAGCTTCTTCTTTTTTGAGTGTGCAATCATTGTTCATTCATTTCCAAAGCTTTGAGAGTCAATTCACAGACCCTAAAAATTCCATGCTTTGTGAACCATAGAGGCCCCTTTGTGATTACTAGTAAATCACATCAACCAATTGAGTTGTTTTTGCATTGTCATGACTTGACACCTGAGATACATTGGGGTAATTTTTTGAAACTCAGTTGCAGATTTTCACCTTTCAAGAGAGGCATCACACTAGTGTGTTGTCTATGTTGAGAAGTGCAAAAACATCCATAAGAACTAATCTTGATAGATGCTTTTGGGTAGAATCTATAAGTACTGCATGTTATTTGGTTAATAGATCTCCTTGTTAAGCTATTGTTGATAAAACTCCTTATGATGTTTGTATAGTTAGAAATCCTATTGTTTCATATATAAGGGTGATTTAGGTGCATACTTTTTTTTTCAAAATTTAAGTGTTCCATATGCTCCAAAATTTAGTGCCATATTGAAGAGCTCGAAAAACTGAATCCAACACAACTTGAATGGGGTCAAACAAAGCTTGTATGCAAAATATATGGCCATTCAAAGTTAACGCTTGACCATACTAATTTGGCAATACAATGATGACATCAACATGTTGATGTGGCAAGAGTAGGTGATGTTGCAAGTGCAAGTGACATGGAAAAAATGTGGATAAATCATGTTTTGACATGTGGCTAATAGGAAGGTGCCACATGGCTCAATGGATGGGTGCCACGTGGCACCCATGGGGCATGCCTATATGTTTGATGGATCAAAAGTTATTGAGGAGGTTTGAACTAGTGGCCACCCCCTCACTAGATCCACACACCACCACTACACCATGCATTATTTTTGGGATATAAAGTGGTGTCGATTTTATTTATTAACCTCATAAAAGTCATTTGGTAGGATTTCAAGCAGTTTTTGTGGGATTCCAAGTGGATTTTGTGGGATTTAAGGGCAACAAAATTTTTTAAACAATAATTAAAGGTTGGATCTCCTATACGTAATATATATCAACTCCCTATAATTAAAATGTAAATCTCTGAAATTAATCAACCCCAAATTCATGGAAAAATAAAAGGGGCTTAAAGTAATCTTTGAGGATTATTAAAAGGATTATTTTGTAAGGCTCAAAATTATAAGAGCCAATAATTAAAAAGGGTGTGAGTTATTTTGAACAAATTTTAGGATTTAAATGTTATCTTAAGGAGGATTATGAAAGCTTTATTATTTAAAAAGGGAGATTGTAAAATCATATGGTTATGAACCATATTAGGAAAATTTGTTGTATAAAAAGGGGAATAGCCTAAGGTTTGGTAAATCATTTTTGATTGAGAAAATTATACTATAACTAAGTGGTGATTGGTGAGAGAATTTTCTTGGAGAATTTTGATAGTGTGTATTTAGAGATTGAATTCAAGCTTGTTGTACTTGAGAGAGGACTATTTTTGTAATTCATTATCATCCAAGGAGACATGAGGAGACTCTATAACAGTTTAAGCCTTTTAAACCATTTTTGGGAGCATAATCAAGGATCGGTAACTCTGTTGGAGAGGGACCTAGAGACGTAGCCATTTGGTGAACTCCGCTATCAATTTTCTATTTCTTGTATTCTCTTTTTGATTTCTCAAAGTTATTATTCACATGCAACAGTCCTAGATCCGAACTTCAGATCAAGTGATATTAGAGCTTTGTTGTGACTAGTGTTTGTAGAGGTGAATGATAACATGAGCGAAGAGCAAGCAAGGTGAAGGAACACTTGTAGAATACAATCCTGAGATTGGTAAACAAAGAACTTTGCAAAAGATGGAAGGATCAAAAGCTAGCAAAAATATTGAGCTTGATGAGAAGATTATTCAACGAGTTTTTCTCAAAATAAAGGTAATGGTGGAAGAACTCTACCAGGAAAGGAAAGAATGGAAGAAGCATGAAGATTAGAAGGAAAAAGGGAAAATACCAAGAGGTGGTGATGAGCCTCTAGAAACTTGGGTTCTCCATCTTCTCCTTCTTCTTCATCTTCTCCTTCTTCTTCTATAGGTTCTCTTTCTTTTGCTAATCCTTTCAAGGGTGCACATAAGCCTAAAATTAAATTGGGTGTAAAATTTGATCTACCTAAGTATTGTGGGGAATTAAATGTAAAGAAATTAGATGATTGGGTTCAATAAGTGGAAGTGGACTATAGAGTTCAAGGCCACGTAGATGATGCTTCTAGAATCTAGTTAGCTACTCCTTAATTGGGAGAAATAGCCCTCACTTGGTGGGAGAGTAGAACTCGGGAAAAAATTTCACATGGTAGAGTCAATTTAACTTGGTCAAAATTTGTTAATGCTCTTAAGAGGAAATTTCATCCCCTAGGCCATATGCAATAGTTAATGATGGACTGAAAAAATTTTAGGCAAGAGAAAGGTCAAGCTATCCAAGAGTACACCCATGAATTCAGGAAAATGGCTATTGCATTGAATGTCCCATTGTACACCTAGGACACTTTGCTTAAGTACATAGGTGGTCTTCACTCTTATCTAAGACATTTTTCTTTTTAAATCCTTGTAATATGGAGAAGTATGTGTACAAGCCACACACTTAGAATTAGGAGGTAAGAGTAATTTCATTGATAAATCTAATAAGAAGCCATCTAATTCTGAAGGTAAATCCAAAGATATAAACAAGGGGAAGAAGAAAACTACAATTAAAAAGAAGGATGATAAACTCATATTCTCTCATTGTGACAAGAAAGGTCATGATGAAGATCACTACTAGCAGTTGCATCCAGAATTGAAGTTGAAACAGGCTCATAAACAAAAAGGTAAGGAGGCCACGAATTATGTTGTTATGGATCTTTGTTCATAGTCTAAAGATGAAACTAAGATAACATCAATGGAATTGAACGGTAAGGCTTCTATTGCTATTTTTTTTTTGCTAGTTGTGCTTCTGCTCCTCAATTCTATGATGTCCCTGAAGATAGGAAAAGAAATGAGCTATTTCACATAAGGGTTGTTGCTAATCACACTAAAATTGACACTCTCATAGATACTGGATCTCAAATTAACTTAATCTAAGAAGATGTCGTAAGGAATTTGGGATTGAAAACTACATTGCATCAAAGACCTTATCCACTAGGTTGGGTTTGTGAAAATAATGAATTCCAAGTAACAAGGAAATGTGCTTTAGAATTCACAATCACAAGTAAGTATATTGGTAAGGTGCAGTTTGATGTGGTTCCACTAGATGTCTTTGGGATAGTGTTGGGTGGCATGTATTTGTTTGATCAAATGGTTGTTTTCTATAAGGAATTTAATAATTATCATTTTTTCAAAGATGGTATTAGGTATATTGTACTTTCACACAAGATTAAGACTGGTAGTTCTTTTGCAAACACAAGGCAATTGAAAAGGGTGATTAATGCAAGTAAATATTTGTCTCTTATTTCTATCAATTCAGGTGTTTCTATACATGAACTTGAAGAAATCAAGGCTAACCATGATCATTTGTCACGGGATACACCTATGCTACAACATGAGAAAACAATAAATAAAAGAATTGATGGTCCAAGTCCTCAACTTATGGTTGAAAATTTGGAGGTTCCCTTGGGTAAAAATGTTCCTTTTGTGAAAGATAGGCATATTGTTGATTCATTCTCTTTTGTATTTTCACTGTTATCCAGCTTGATATTAATCAGTGGTTATTGGTTACTAGCTGCAACACTTGATGTAGATGCTTACGAAAGTGATAGAATGATGTATATGTTCAAAAATATCATTGTAGTCTTGATTGTGTTGATGAGCTAGGTGTACAGATCAATAGATGATATAGGACAAGTGGGTAGGCCATTCCCTCACTTAAGTTCTAAATAAATGCAACTTTGGAGGTCCAAAAGCTCTCTAGTGGGGAGGACTAATCTAGGTGGATAGTTTTTTGTCAAAATTAAAGTGTTCCATATGCTCCAAAATTTAGTGTCATGTCAAAGAGCTCAAAGAACATCTAGTCCCAAGATACAATCTTTGATTTGCCTCTCTTTCTTCTCTCTGATTGCCCATAATTTGACTGTAGACACTAAAAATTGGTCTAGGCCTACGACTTCAATTTCTTTATAATTCATACCTTAATTGTCATAATTAAGTAATCTTAATTATATAATTATATTTCTAAAGTAATTTTTCATTTATTAATTAAATAACTTTAATTATTTAATTAATTCATTCTCACCTTTATTCCAATCTTGATTAATTAAATAAATATCATTTATTTAATTATGTCGCTAATTAACTTTGTCCCCTTTCTTAAATTAGATAAATTATTATATAATTTATCATTATCACATTTTCAACTATAATTGAATAATCATTTTAAAATTAGTTAATTATTCACTAAAATTTTTCTTCAGCCAATTAAATAAATCTTATTTAATTTAATCCTTTAATTTTGAATGTTGAATTAAAGTAATCATTTAATTCAAAAATAATTATTCCTGGAATATTCCTCTGTAATTAGATGCTTGCTCAGTTATCTAATTATTCATTGCCACTTGAGTCAAGATTTAAATTAAATCAGCTCTTTATCTCCTGATCTAATATTTGTCTATTTCTAACGAAGAGAATTTTAGGGTAATCAGTCAGTTATCTAGTTATATTCTTCAGCGTGCACATGTTTATTAATTACATAATCTTATTTAATTAATTAATTCATCTATGCATCTAAACAGACTATCTTCTCACATGCTAATGTTCAACTTTACATGTAAACTCTATTCTTCTGATTTTTGAATAGTTATCACTAAAGATTAAATCATTATTTAATTTAATCTCAACATTCATGTTTTATAACTCATACTAACTCAACCCTAATTCGAATGAATGTCACAAATTTCAATCTCAATCGTCAATTTATCTTTTAATCTGAGCTTGTCATTTGAATAATCAATTTTCTATAAATTGGCCAACCTTTGCCATTATTTCTCCTCCTAAAATCTTATGTGTTTTGGAAGAAATTAGTTTGAGAATCTTCAATACTTCTTCTTTATAATAATCATAGAGCTATACTTGCCCACATATTGAAAATTCGAGGGCAAGAATACTATCATGGTGAAATGGAGAAGGACAACAGAGGTCATTCATGGAACTTTATTGATGCTTGGTGAGATATTTTCATGTTCTTACTTCCCATTATTCTTTGTTGTTTAATGTAGGTTAGTTTTCTTTGAATTTTCTTTGATCTATTTCTTTTATGCTTTTTCCTGCATTACACCAACCATAAAAGTGCATGGCCTTTTAGCATTGTCTTTGCAATCTTCACCTTTTGCTCTTCAAGAATGTCTTCACACTCAAAGTAGTTGTCCAAGGCTACAATCCAATCTAATAATTATTCATCATTCAGGTTCCCACCATACTTTGGAACATCAATCTTTACCTTATGTTTTTCACTCTTAACTACCCTTAAAAACTTTTCCATCCTTTGATCTTTAGGATCTAGTTCTTTGTCCACATCTTCTTCCTCTTCTTCCTCTTCTTCATTTGAATCACTCTCATCATCCTCTCTTCTCTTGCTTATTTCTAGAGTTGCAAGTATTTCTTTCAACTCCCTAAAATCCTTTGCATGTTTACCCTTCAATTCACTCATTTCCTTATCCATATTTTTCAGTTTTGGAGGCATTGTGACTACATTGTCTCTTCACCTTCCACTCTTCCTTCTTCAATTTGCAACTTTCAACTCTCAAAAGGTCTAATCCCTAAGATTTGATACCAAATTATGTAGAGTAGGTTGGAAATAAACTACTAATCACAATTTAAACCTATTGAAACAACTTTGCAACCCTTATAATTCTATCTCAACAACTTTTCACAAATTCACCTAGTTTCGCTAGTACGTCTGCAAACCTAGTTTTCCCTTCAGATCTCACAAAAGGGAACTCAAACTATAAAAAAAAAAGGTGATTTAGACACCCATTAAGGCCTTCAAAAACAAATTAAAATATCTCAAATGACTTCTTTGGAACAATCCTCCCCAACAGCTGCTGCTACATTTTCCTAGACCACCAAATAGGTCCATTTTATAAAGCAACACCCCTTAAAACAATCTACCAACCCTAGATCACTATAGGAAATCATTAACCAAACAAAAAATCCCCAAAATATACCACTCTTTTCCAGAGAAGAACTCTCTAAGATAGCTAACCATGAAACTATCACTTTAAGCTCTTTTCCAAGAGGGTTTAATGAAAATCACCATTCCCATCTTATTCATACCTTTCCAATGCATATAACATGCTTCAATTGACTTTCACAAACTCAAAAAACCTTAAAAAAATTCTACCCCCAAAGGTTTCTACAAGTTTCCATCTCTAACCATCAAGTTTCATCCAAAATACATAATTTTGGCCACTAGGGCATCATACTAAAACCATCAAATAACCTCCACTCTGCAATCTAGGGATCTAAAAACATTCCAAATACCCTACAAAAACTAGCTCCACCCTTATTTGAACAATACTACGGGCCTTTGCACAAAACTTAGCTTCGAGCCATTCAATTTATGCCAAAATTCAAAGAGACTCCTCTAGTACAACACTCCAAATGCCAACAATTTCCTTCCCCTACTCTCAAACCCATTTTAACTTCTATTTCCTACTGTATTGGGCCCATTCCAACCAACTACAAAAGTCACAGTTAGTGCAATGGGCAATTAGACCATCTTATGTCAACAAAACCTTCAAGTATTGATATTTAGACACATTTTTAGATAATGGGCTATAAATCACTTAATTCTTAATGAAATTACACCACACTTTTTGTATTTAAATGATGCTAGAACATAACACCAACCAAAAAAAAATCCTTCAAGCCAATATGGTTTAGGACAAACCTATATAGGCTTGGGAAAAGCATAATTTACAGTTAAAAACATAGAATTAAATTGAAACAAAGCTCTTTTATTTCTTGATTTTCAAAAATACAAAGTCTCTCTCACCCCCTCAATCCTCTCTAGGCTTGATTAGACCTTATAAAACAAAGATAACTGACTAAAACCATCTTATATTATTCATAACTATTGATATTCGATGATTGACTGTTGGTATTCCCATTTTGCAAATTTACAACATTTCCAACATTGCACTTTGAGACTTCACCAAAAATATGAAAAAAGTGAACTCAAAAACTCCTGATTACAAGCTAGGTGGTCTATAGGACCTTATTGATGACAAAAAAAAAAGAATCAACACTAAACTAAACATTAGACCATATTCCTCAAACTTGCACATAGAAACCTTCATGGTGCCCCTGCACCAAACACTTACCATCAACAATCTAATATGCAACAACCTCCATACATTTCCCAACAACAACCCACATATGATTACCAATCCAATTCATCCTATTATCAACAACCACCATCCTATCAATAGTGTGCCTCATCATATTACCAAGCCTCGCCATCACACCAACAAGCCTATACCAATCCTCAATCAGCTTATGTCGAGCAATACCAACAAATACCTTCATATCCACCTCTTCCATCATATGATCAATCCATTCTATCTCCACCACCATCATATCAACAATATGCCCCATATGATCAATCCACTCTAGAGGTCCTCCCCTATCAACACTAGTTAATAAGGACTGGGAAGACATGAAAGCTGCTCTAAAAGACTTACGGGTGGGTACATTAAAGAAATACTTTAAGTTTGAGGACATTTTTCCTTACCCATTTGGCTCATCCCCTTCCTTAAACATTTTAAAATCCCAAAATGTAATAAGTATAAGGGTAATGGTGATCCACAAAACCACTTGCAAGAGCTTTACATGCATTGTTAGGAGGTCCTACATAATGACAATTACCTTCTTTAGTTATTCTGGACGAGATTAACAAGAAAAGCTTTAGATTGGTTCATGGGTCTTCCATGAGGGTTGATCTCTACCTTTTCTAATTTGTTAGAAAAAAAATTCACTCATTTCTCTTTCAGTTTAGATAAATATGTCGACACCTTAGATCTCCTAAAAGACAAACAATGTAATGAAGAAACATTTACTAGCTACCTGCAAAGGTGGTGAACCTTAGCTAGCCATCTTAAGTACACTCTTCCTAAAAAGGAGTTAGTTGGCATATTTTTCACCAACTCCCATCTTGATTTGGCTCATAACTTATGTCTTCACTATGTCACTACCTTTGTAAATGTCATTGAGAAGGGTGCCACTATTGAAAAATCCCTATTTGCCAAAGAGCTCATCAAAATATTTAAACAGGATAAAGAAAAACAATCCAAGGACAAATCACATTGTTGGAATAGCAAAAAAAATGTTGGAAATGATGGTGTTACTAACACTAAGCATATCAAGGTAGCTAATACTTCTCAAAGATTGCAGAATGCCTTTTATCTACCATCAATTAGCAATTTCATAACTATGCCATAAGGAGCACCCCATCCTCCCTCACAGTCCAATCAAACCAATCAAGGGAATACTAAATGCACATTCACTCCTCTAGGAGAGTCCCTAGATGTAGTATTCAAGAGGTTACTACAAGCCAATTATGCAATCACTTATCCTATAACTAAACCTTTTGATGAGTCAAATCCAAATCCCAACTGGTGTAGAGAGAATGAGTATTGTGATTATCACAAGATTAAGGGCCATTCAACTAATAAATATCAAGGACTTAAAAGTTACATCTAAGATCTCATCGATCGAGGAGACATTCTAGTGGATGCAAACCAAGCTACCTCATCCAATTCTCAATTGTAAATATATCAAAATTCCTTTCCTAAGCATAACCAAGGTCCTAACATATCTAATGCAAACATTGGGCCCAATAATAACAATCAAAGCAACTACACAACCAACATTAGATATAACAATGTGCCATATATGTATGACAATATTGTTGTGCACATCACTCACGTGGGCACACGTGTATCCATGACCCATGTCAAAGGAAAAGATCCCCAATGCCATGCTACCACTCATCACACTCACATATTAGTTCTCAGGACTCCCACATCATCTCAACCAGATCTTGTGAGATCACAGTATAATATCCTTGATCATCTTGGAAAGACCCCTGCACAAATATCTATCTTATATTTGCTTAGGTCTTCCCCTATTCATCAATATATTCTCACAAAAGCTTTGTAGGATACACATGTACCAAATTGCATTGATCCTACTCAATTCTAGGCTCTAGTAGGACACTTTTCATATACCTATTAGTTGGGTATTATCCAAAATGATATCCCACCAATTGATCCATCTCACAACCACACATTACACATTAAGGTCCTTGTCACCAAACATAAGGTAAGAGGGTTTTGGTAGATAATGGTTCTTCCTTAAATCTATGCACTTTAGAGTTCATAAAATAGGTGGGATATATTCATGCTAACTTAGATAAATAGACCATCACAATGAAGGCATATGACAATGCAAAAAGAGACTCAAAAGTTATTATTTGCCTTCCTATCTAGGTTAGTCCAGTTCTCCAATATACTACTTGCCATGTCCTTGATCTAGATTTACCATATAACCTTCTCCTCGATTGACCATGGATCCATGCCATGCAAGCAATCCCATCCACATATCATCAATGCCTGAAGTTTCCATATAATGGGTTCAAGGTCATTATCCATGCTGACCTCTAGCCTTTTGAATATTGTCATGCTCTTAAAGCCTCATTCCCACATTCATGATATTGTCTGAGAGTAGAAGTGGGACCTCCTCAGGCATCATCATCCATTCCATCTTCCAATCCATCATCCAATACATCATCCACTCCATCCACCACATCTAATTCTACCATCACAAAAGTCCAAATCATTGATAAGGGTTGTGGAGAGTATGAGATGCGTACATCACTTAATGTGGAAATAATGCCTCCATCTCCCTGTAGTTATGTAAAATTGTCTAAGCCTATATAGAAGGAAGAATCAAAGACCAAAATCATCAGTTTTTCATAATGTGGGTTCCACCACGTTCGAGTCTCCAGGAACATTACAAGATTAGATAGATGAGGACATCATTCAATAGGTTTTCTTATTGATTAATTCAAAGCAGTATATCCTAATGCTTCTAAATTAGAAAAGAAATATAATTATCAGGGGGAGGTCTTGGTGTTGAAGAACATGGAAGACAACAACCCATTGAAACACCAGTGCATCCTAAACATTTGGGTCTAGGCTATGACAAGAAACAAAAATGTTCCTTAATGTCTACTATTACCTCAAATAGGGTTAACTCAGAAGACAATTTTCTTGAGGACATACCTGAAGAAGAGGCTATCATACTTTCTTATGATGATGTGGATCTTCCATCCCTTTTTTATTCCACATCTATTTTCTCTATTAGTCTTTCATTCTTTCACCTAACCTTATTTTTTGGGACCTACGAGGGAGTGCACCAGTTGATATATTTCCTTCTGAGGAAGCATATGTGCATATTATGGGATTGGGGGAAGATGAACACCCTAACTACAAAAATAAGAAAAAACAAAATAAAAATGAGTCATCTAGTGAAAAACTTTTTGAGGCACTTCTTGAATCGACAAAAGTAAAAATAAAGGGTGTATCCACTAGTGAAAAACACAATGAGGTTCTAGAGGATGGGGATGTTCATCTTCCCCTTATTGTAACTCATTTTTCTAAACAGTCTTCGATTTTGAATGAATATACACAAGAAGTTAGCCTAGGCACAAAGGAAGAACCTAAACTCACCTAGGTAGAAAGTTCATTGTCCAAAGAGGAGTATCATGTCATTGTCAACCTACTAAAAGAAGGCATCATCAATTTGGCATGGTCTTATTCTAATATTCCAAGGTTGGATCCCACTTTATTCATCCAGATGCAAAGCCTATCAAGAAAAAGCTCCAAAAGATGCATCCACAAGTGGCCTTGCTTGTTAAGATGGAACTATAAAAATTGTTGGCAGTTGGCTTGAATAGGCCGATTGATTACTCATATTGGATATCAAATATAGTAGCTATGGACAAGCCTAATGGGGGCATTAGAATCTACATAGACTTTAGGGATCTCAAAAAAGCTTGTCTTAAAGATGACTTCCTACTTCCCAATATTGATATGTTAATAGATCTTACAGTAGGGCATGCAACGCTATCCCTCATGGATGGATTTTTTGGATACAACTAAATTAAAATTACACCTGAGGACCAACATAAAATTTCTTTGACTACCCCCTAGGGTGATTTCTGTTACAATTTCATTCCCTTTTTCCTTAAGAATGTTGGGGCAACCTATCAGTGCACAATGAAAGTCATCTTTCATGATCTCATCCACATTATAATGGAAGACTATGTTGATGACCTATTGGGGAAGTCAAAAACTAGAGAAGATCACCATAAATTTTTGAGATAGATCTTTGAGTGGTTTGAGCAGTATAAGCTACACTTAAATCCTTAAAAGCATTTATTTGGTGTCATATCTAGTAAAATATTAGGCTTCATTGTATTCAAAATGGGAATCTAAGTTGATCCAACAAAATTTAAGGCTATAATGGTAATGCCCCCACCTAGAAATCTCGAACAATTAAGAATCCTACAACCTTGGGAAATTGCAGTCTATCAAGCACTTCATTTCCCAACTTGCCTAAAAATGTCAGTCATTTACTCACCTCTTGTGCTAGGATGTAAGTTTCAAATGGTATCCAAAATGTTAGGAAGGCTTTGATAAGATCAAGGAGTATCTCACCAACCCACCAATTTTAATGCCACCCATTCCTAACAAGTGATTACCGCTATATATCTTAGCCACTTAAATTTCACTAGGGGCATTGTTGGCCCAACATGATGAGTCTTCTAAAGAACACACCATCTACTACATTAGTCATGCACTTGTGGGATATAAGTTTAACTATTCTCCAATGGATAAATCTTTCCTAGTAGTTGTTTTCAGTTCATAGAAGTTGCATCACTACATGCTCAGCCATCAAATCAAACTGATAACCAAATTTGACCCACTTAAGTATCTATTATCAAGAACTTAATTAATAGGTAGCATGGATAAGTGGGTCATGATCCTTAGTGAGTTTGATATTGAATATGTGGATTGTAAGGCAATCAAAGGACAAGTCATAGAAAATCACTTTTCTAATGCTCCTCTTGTAGATGCATATCCATTGGTGGTAGAATCCCCTAATGAATCAGTCTTCATAGTCTCAAAATCAAATATGTGGATGCTATATTTTGGTGGGTCATACACTCAAAATGGAGATGGTGCAAGTATTCTTTTTGTCACCCCTCAAGGTGATTACATCCCAAATTCATTCAGGTTAGCATTCAAGTGCACAAACAACATTGCTAAATATGAAGCTTTGATCATAGGCCTTAGAATTGTAGTTCAAAGGAATATCACCCCTCTCTATGTTTATGGAAATTCACAACTCATAATCAAATAGGTCAATGATTTGTTTCAAACAACGGAAGATAAGCTTCTCCCTTATAAGGGGATGGATGATCATTTCAAAAAGTCCTTCTACCATATCCAATTTGAATAGGTCCCCAGATTGCAGATAAACACGACTGATGCAATGGCCAAAATTGGTTCTCTCATAGACATGCCTAAAGATAAAATGGATTGTGAGTTCTTGGTAGAGAAATTATTAATTCCAACAGATGACATTCCCAAAAATGAGATGGTGTGTTAAAAAATAGGTCTCCAATCACCCTAGTACCATGACATTTACACCCACCTATTGATGGGTGTTTTTGTACTTTATCAACATAGAAAACATACAAGTATGCTATCTCTCTTGAAAGGTAATTTTTGGAACTGAGTTTTAGAAATCACCCCAAGGTTTGGGCATGTGCAGGATCATCATGGAAAAAATAGGCCCTTAAGTGGCAAAAAAATCAGAAAAATCAGAGTTCGGCAACTTAACGTAAAAATTTGAATAAGTTATCTATATTATTTTAAAAATGTGTAGGAATAGAACCTGTAGAAAATTGAATGTAGTTTGTAAACTACTAGGTTTATTTTTAAAAAAGAAAATCTATTTGGTGAAAATTTGAAATTTCAAAATAGTAGTACTTAAATTTCAGGGAAAAAATAAGAAGTAGGTGTCTGTCTAACCACACTAACCACAATAAAATGATAATATTTTTTATAAGATTTTAGATATATGTAGATGATTCATGTCCCGATGTGATGCATATTTTTTTGTAATTTTTTTCTGAGTAAATAATTAATTATGAATTTTTTATTACAACTTTTAAAAAATATAAAAAATCTTATGTCTAACCACCTTAACATGGTCAAAACTTCATGAAATTCAATTTTTCCTTTTTTAATCCTATAGTATGTGAAGCATAGAATGTGACGCATGTTTCAGATTCAAAAAATGTGATACCGTTTGAAAGCTATAGATGTTTTTTATCAACCTATCAATCAGGACTTTAGTCATAATTCAAATAGAAAATAAATAATAATTATTTATTAAATTTAAAATAAAGCATAATTTATATTGGTGGAAAGCTAAGAATCTCCTTTAAAAACCCTTTTTGTTTCATCAATTTTGGGTTAAAAAAAAGTTGTCAGCCACATACCTTATATATACCCATCATATTGCCACTTTTTGGCCCATCATGATCCTACACATACCCATCTCTTGGGTGTCAGGTTCTAACAATGCTTGGAATAATTCAATTGGTTGATGTGATTTTTTGGTAATCACAAGGAGGCCTTTATGGTTCACAAAGCATGGGATTTTGGGTCTACAAATGGAGTTTCAAGGTGTTGGAAATGAATAAATAGTGGCTTCCTATTTAGAACAACAAGCTGAAACTCACTTCAATCACCAAGTTTATCATTGTTATGGTGAAATCCTACACTAACAAAGGACTAAAAGAAATATCAAAAGGGAAATGGTTGCAAGAAGCTATTCTAAGTCTAAGCTATGAATGAATAGTAATAATGGAGGATGCTATAGTATATAGACTCCCATAAAACTAAGTTTTTCTTGACCAAGAGAAACCTACAGCTACATAAAGCCAATGCAATCTTCAAGGGGTCTTTGCATATTTTAGATTGTGCATTCACCTCATGAACATACAATTCAACTAATGTGTAGCAAGTAAACAAGCCTAGGATAACTTTACACAACAATTTTTCATCAAGAAATGCCTAAAGTATGGGATGGAAGTTCATCAAATACTGTAACAATAGCCACCATTAAAGTCATTGAAGAAACTAATTAATAGAAAATGAACATGGAGGTTGAATCATGCATGCATAATGAGTACAATCAAAGAAAAAAACCAACTATAATGTAATGCTTCCTTCTATTTCTTCAAAATGCCTCTTTAGAAAAATTTACCACCACTTACAAATGAGGAGAAAACCCCTATTTATAGTTTTCTAAAAGTGAAATGAATGGCCACTATTAATTTGTAATGAGTGGATCAAATTTGTTATAGCTTAGGGTTTCACCTATCCCCAATATTTCACAATATCAAATAGACTATTTTGTCCTCTTTCTATTTCATCATGTAGTCTATTTTGTCTTTTAGCCACTGTAGTTGTTTCATCCTTTAGTTTCCTTCATATTGTAGCTAGGAACTATTGAAATCTATCTCTTGTTTGATATTGTTATAGCATCCTTTCATCCAATCAAGTGGCTCTTGTTATAGATTTGTGTCACTAAAAAGCAAATATGTTGCTCCTAATCACAATGAGAAACTCTTTACCATAATCATGTAGTGGAAAATAAAATAGCTCCCTCTTGCTCCTGATCATGGTGGACAACTCTCTAATGCTTCGACTCTGACTTCTTTGGCAACCATTCATAGGTTAGCTGGTCCTTTGGAAAACTAACCATCTCTCAAGTATATTTGATTTGAAGTATTCTCTTTGGATTTGGTTCATGACACATTGCATTGTAGCCACATCCTCTTGGAAAGTTCCTCCATCCTTGAACTCAAATATTTACTCTTGATATAATTCCATATACAAGCCCTTCATGGAGACATATTTTGAGTGGGAAGTAATATCTCTTTAATCCAACTTTGAGTAGAATTCTCCTTTAGCACAGATCTTTGGGTTGATCCACTTGATAAGTTGTTGATTGATTTCCCTACACAATAACACATTGATGGATTAAATTAGACCCATGAAATATATTCAATCATGAACTTTGAATTATAATGTTACTCCCTATGGCATTGACATAATTTTTTTAAAAAAAATTCCATATAACCATTCAACCAAGGTGATATCATTAGTTAGAAAGCTCTAAACATTTAATCACCCCCTTTGATTTTGGTAGGTTCATGCAATCAATAAGGCACCTTTACAAAACTTCTATGTTATCTTGTGTCTAAGGGAATGATTGTATTACTTATGCATAATTAAAGTACTCTTGATACTAAAGAATCATAATAATAACTCTAAGACACAATTTAAATCCCTAGATGGGATCATGTCATCAATCAATGAGCAATCATTTTAGAAATATCACAGTCCCGCAATGCATAAGATCCTCATTTTGAGTTTTGTAGGCTGAGGAATGTGGGTAGTTGTCGTTCAAATGTTGTCTCATAGGTGCGAGTGATAAACCATAGAAAGATGCCATGGATGAGCCATAGTAACAATGGAAAAAGGACCGAAAAACTATGCAACATAGCTTCCTACAACTCCAACACTATTAACTTAATGTTGACATTCCAAATCATGAGGACAACATACCCAAATAGTAGGATCGTAATGTGAATGTTGGGAAATGCAATTTCTCCCTCAAATGAGATGTATAAATATTAATTAAATTAGAAGTTTTTAGAGGTTCCAACTGGACCAGAGATTAGGAATTAAGTAAAACTTTGTAATGTTCTAGAAGTTATATCTTAGATGTTTGTAGAAACATATCAGTTAATTCTAGATGTTTCTTAAGCCCTCTATAATAGAGGCACTATGTAATGATTTTGAATCAAGCAATTCAATACAAGCATTTGGAGCATCAACTATGTTTATTTGTGTTTGTTTGTTTATTGGTGTTGATCTGTGTCCATCCACCCCTATTAGAGTGGTATCAGAGTCGTAAGGTCAAGATCGCTGGTTTCGAAGAAGGCGTAGGAGATTTTAGAAGCCTACAGGCTGTCCATAGGAAGAGCAAGTTTGGGTTAAAGATTGGAGAGATTGTAGTTTTTTCTTTCAGTATATGAGTCCCAACCAAAGTGAAGCCACAAATCCTGAGAGATACCTATTGCAGATTACATGTGTGGATCATTGTTTTTGAGATCAAGAGAGTAGCTATTGTTTTTCATTAAAAGAAAGAAGGAGATCTACTTCTTTTAATGAAATTGTTGCAAGTAAGGGTTTATTATGTCAAGGATTTCATTTAGTGAAATTACAAAATTGTGAAGAAATCTTGAAGACTGTAAAAGTTGTCATTGTTGGATTATTTTCTTAAAAGAAGAATACACAGTAGAATGGAAGTCAAGTAATAATTGTAGTTTATAAAGGATCTAGTCAGTGAAAGGAGGCTGAAGGTTGAAAGCACACGACGCTGAATAAGGTAAGTCTATTTGTTGGTTCAATGGGAAAATTAGGCAAAAGAGTGTTGAAGGAAAATGTAAATTTAAATTTTGAGATAGATTTTTTAAATGAAAAATTAATGGAAGCATAGAAAGAAAGGTTTGCAATTGTGAATGAGAGTTCAATAGAGAAATGTAAACTTTTAAATAAAATTAATGAGTATAAAGAGAAAATTGAAGAGCTAGAGGATAGGTTAAAGTTTGTGGAAGAAGTACATAATTGGCAAGTGAAGGAATCGAGCAATCTTAGAGAGAAAAATAAAGAGTTAGAGGAAAAGGTAAAATTGTTTGAGGAGATCAAGAAAAAGAATGAAGAACTGAAACAAAGAGTCAAATTGGTTGATGACTTAGAAAAGAAATTAAATAAATTAGAAGAGACAAATAGTTTGGAGATGAAAAAAATTAAAAAAATTGAATAAATGTTTGAAGTCAAAATCTGTATGTGATGTTTCTTGTAGTATAGAGGATTTCAATTTGTCAATTGATAAATGTGCTTTTGCTGAAGAAGTTTGTGATAAAGATTGTCCAGATAAAAATGATAATGTTGTTAGGTGCAATGACAATGGAATGAATGTTGGTTTGAAAATCATGAAAAGAATGGGATATAAAAGTAAAGGACTAGGGAAGCATGAACAAGGAATGAGGAATCCAATTGAGAAAATAATGAGGCCAAAGCATGAAAGACTTGGATATGTGACAGGTAAAGGAAATAATATAGGTTTAACGAAATTTGTTCCACAAGTGCACTATATGCAGTGTTCACATTCTAATAGGAAAGGACATATAAAGGATACATGTTGGGATCTATATCCATGTAGAATTTGTGGTTTGAGAAATCATTCCGAAAAGATGTTTTGGAATAAAGAGTGCAAGAAGGATTCTATGGCAGGTTGTATGAAAATGGATTGTGGATGGACTTATGGATCAAGTTGGCAGAAAATTACAGGTATGATTAAAAAAAAAATTTAAGTACAAGTGTCCAAGTGTGAGAAATGATGGAAATATAGCTAAGTTTGAATGTTAAAGGAGGATAACAAATGGTTTGAGTAAATAGACATCATTGTCTAGCAAGACATCCATAGAAAGTGAGTTTTCAAAAAGATCAAGTTTTTTGTTTTGAAAAATTGGAAACCAAATATTTGAGGGACTACCACAGTAGTTAGAGAAGGCTAAGAGAAAGGCATTATCAGATCTGTAGATTGTAGAGATGGTTTGAAGTTTGAAGACCTAGACAAAGACAAAGGCATCATTAAGTTTGAGGATATCAAGCAAAGAAAAGGATTTGTAAAGTCAGCAGACTTGATAGTCATTAAGAGAAAGGAAATTTATGCAACAGCATTTGAGGTCGAAATTAAGGGGGAGTGTTGTGAAATGCAATTTCTTCTTCAAATGAGATGTATAAATATTAATTAAATTAGAAGTTTCTAGAGGTTTCAGCTGGACAAGAGATTAGGAATTAAGTAAAACTTTGTAATGTTCTAGAAGTTATATCTTAGATGTTTGTAGAAACATATCGGTTAATTCTAGATGTTTCTTTAGCCCTCTATAATAGAGGCACCATGTAATGATTTTGAATCAAGCAATTCAATACAAGCATTTGGAGCAGCAGTTGTGTTTATTTGTGTGTATTAATTCATGGATTGCTAAGTTTGTGTTTGTTTATTGGTGATGATCTGTGTCCATCCACCCCTATCAGTGAACAAGCCTTTTGATAAACATCGAGCATCCCCCGAATTAACTATAAATTGCCATTCGACTTAACATCCCCACCTTTTTATGTGACCATTGATGCAGAATGCTTGATGCGAGAATGTAAAATTCCTATGCCGCCTGCGGAAAGGATGAGTGCGGGCGGCGAGATAGAGTAAGAGTGCACAGATTTTCTATGGATGGGTCGTGAAAGAATGCCACTCCAATAAGGCATAGTGACCAATGGATCCTACAACAAAGAATTCCACAACATGTGGGGAAGATTACACAGGGGCCATATGATAAACGTCGTAGCGACAAAGAAGAGGGATGTGGCCCCCGCATGATCAACCCTACAGTAGAAAGAGCCTCATGAGATTTGGATGGTGATGATCAACAAATGTAGCTTGCAAAACCAAAACTCCCTCGAAGAATCAAGCTGCCCACCTTTATTAACAATCCTTCTTCTACCTCAAACCACGTAAAACACATTATCAATCAGAAGTCCTTGATGTTCAATCTATAAATTCTCTGAGAGAATACCTCCACCTTAACATCTCAATCCTTATCAGCAACTAAGAAGAATCTATAGCAAACGCGAAGATCATTAAATTCCTTTCCATTAGCCATACGGTGGTTGACCTAGCATGAAGGAACCAACAAAGAATATGCCTATGTGGGATGTGGCATAGAATATGTGGGGCTCATCATAATAAAGATTGGCCAGTGTGAATATAGTTCGCAATATTACCCGACTCACTCACATTCCATGGTAGATGCTACTAATAATCGCTTTGCAAATATTGTTATTCCAAATCGTGACTTACTTTGGCTGTGGTTCGATCAACATGGCTGAGTTTTAATTGGAAACTTATAGACTTCAAGAATTTTGAGAAATGGTGGTTTTCAGAGAGTGAAATGCAGGCAACCAGTGTCATCTTGCTGCTGCGGGAGGAACGTGTGGAGAGATTGCCCAGGAATGACATTATTAGGTAGCCAAGTCAACGACGACCTCCATCTAGTTAAAGCCCATAGGGCAGCATGTATAACGAATGGAATGTGGGCAACAACTAAAGAATAGTCGTTTAAATGTTGTCATGAAGTGTAGGTCCCACATGGAAGATGTCTGCTGAGTGAAATGTGAGCAGGGGAGCGGGGAGCACCGAGTTGAGGATGTCACTAGATAATGGTATCAGGAGTATGGATTCCCACACGCAGAATCCCGTAGCCCCATTCCCACAAGACATTTCCTTTAAGCAAATTCTCTCACTTCAAAGTGATTAAACGTTTTAAGTCATGATCATCCTTCCTTTGCAATTTCTTGGTTCAATCATAAAGAAATGGCCCATGAAAGAGTGCATTATCATGGCCCTAACTATAGGCTATCATCATTCATCATTTGTGAGCTTTCAAACTTGGGTGGCGATACTTCCATTAGAGATGGTTTGATATTTGATGGCCACTAACATTAATCCCCAAGTTGATAAGGTTTTCCTTATGTGAATTATCACTACAAATGTATGTTCCTCATAATTATGACAACAGCCGTGCTCAGTGCCACAACACTTGTTTTCAATAATCTCTCCATACTGTCATTGAAAGATTCATTATTCACAATAATTTTTGGTGCTTATGCACTTCTTGGAGGGGGGCCACCACTGTAACATCAACATCATGATTATATGGCCCCTGCACGAGTCTGATTAAGATTGAAAAGCCATGAACTGCAATAAATGAGACGAGGCTATAAATCCATCAACTTTCAGTCAAGTCTTTGATTCCACAATATAATGTGGTGTACCATTCATTCACTCAAATTGTGACAATGCTCCACAATAATTCACTATTGAAGAGATAGTACCAATCTATGCATAGGATGTACAAAAATGTACAACATTGGGATCAAAGAGATCAACATTTTGCAGGAGATCAAGGAGTGCGAGTTGTAGGTGGAATGGCACTGAGTGGGAATATCATGTGGAAAAGCTATTGAAGAATGCTATTGCAAATGACTGAGTAGATGATGACCTTTGCAAGTGGAATACCTACAAAAATGAAATGTGAGAGAGATGACATGGGGGGCCAAAGCATAAATGCCAAAGGAAACAGCCTCAAGGTTCCACCTCCCAACTAATGGCGTTGGTGTTTTCTGTTTCTGCGTAGCGGAGAAGCGATGATATTTTTCATTAAGAAATGATCGAGGAATAATGGATTCCTATAGATAAATGTTTGAAATGGCAGACACGCAAGGGGTTGTCTAACCTACTATCTTGTTGGAAAACTTAGAGTTTTATTTTTAAGGAAACATTACTCACAAGATCCACAAAAAAAAATGGCACAGGTGCTACACCATTAGGAAAATGGTAGTGAGAGGATGATTCCCACAAGGGAAAACCCACATGGCCATGTGGACTTAGAATTTTTTGTTACTTCTCATGTTTGGCTTTATGAAGACCAAGGGTACGGGGACGTACAATGGAAGGCACTCGAGATTTGTCATGGGGATGATATCTAAAGTAACAGCTTTGGTGACAATGATTATCATGCCCCTGGAAACACCTGGGATCTGCCTAAACTACACAAACTTAGCGTGAACAAACATCAAGGCATTGCTAATCAATGAAGATGATCAGGCTCATCAATCTCAAAAATCTTGAACATTCAAACTCAAGGTCATAAGGGTCTATCGTTGGAACATCATCAGCGGGAGAAATGAGTAGGAACTCTACATCAGAAAGGTGTGAACTAGAGGCCATAGGGAATGGTGAAACATGCATGGAAGCTTACAAAGGGAGACCCACATGTGTGGTTCTACCAAGGGTGATAGATGTGGTAGCCATAAGCAGACAGAAACTTGCAGTGCAAATTTTGTAAAGGCTAAAAAGTTGGTGAAACTCGGATAGGAAAATTTGGTCAAGGGGTGTTTGATCATTTTAATGAATTTAACCAACATATTCTTAGGGATAGGAGCATGCAAAATGAGGTGAGTTCAAAAATGACTCATCAGGAGAAAAAATGACCTGGTGGGAGCAAAAATGACCCAACAAAAATGAAAGAGAAGCAAAAAAAAAAGAAAGGGGGTCCCCAATCTGAATGAGGTGTGTGTGCTATAGGAACAACAAATGGAGACTCGGTTGGGGAAATGCTTTAGAGCATTTCGATGAAAAAATAGAACATGAACCCAAAATCTCTAGTTTTTACCTTTATGCTAGTATAAACAAACTGAACACTCAACCAAAGGATCAAAACCATTAGCCAGTCCACCTTTCAATAAGCTGAAAATCCAACTGTGTGCAAATAAATTAATTTCCCTCCTTAAGCCACTATAGGAACCTAATCTCTATTAAGTTTAGCTACATAATTGATTCTAACTCCAAAAGCATCCAAGACATTGTCTCACTTCCAACTACGCATCCATAGCCTCGATGAGGTTATCCTTGTGATTCTCCCAAACATAGCTCTACTACCAACTATACATCTAGAGCCCCGGTAGAGTTATTCATATCGTCCTAAAAGTTGAATTTATTTCTTTTGATTTTCATAATTTTCTTCCTTTTTCTTTTTTCATTTCTTTTTCATTTCTTTTCTCTTATTTTTATTTCAACCCGCAAGTAGTGAAGCTTTCCCTCAAGGTTGAGAATCACAATGGCGCTAAAGTAGAATTTTAGATTTTTCACTTAACTTCACAAAGGAACCTACATGTCCTCTAGATTCTTAAGATGTGTGATAGATGTAAGATTTCAGGATACATCAAGATCAGATGAGACCAATGGCTTATCCACCTCGAGTCAACCATCTAGGTCACTTGACACTAACAGAAGACCTTCACCATCCACTCTAAAAACTTGATTAAATTTTATCAAAGAAATACTTGGAACAACCCCAGGGTAATGAAATGATTGTTGTGCTCGCAAGCATGCCGAGCAACAAGTGAAGGGACCCCACAAAGAAGAAAAGTGGAAGAAAATGAAAGAAAACACCTAAATAACCAAAGAAAAAACAAACAAGGAAACTAATCTAAAGAAACTAGGAAAGCAAGACTATATACACGAAACCTACACTAATCGAACTGAACTATGTATAAGAGATTCAAAATGAATTATGTTCAGATGAAGTGAACTGGCACTCATTCTTGTAAGATTTTACAATGCATACATGTACAAGCAAAAGGGTAACTGTTGTAGTTCTAAATAATGCAAACTTTTATTTATATTTAGAAAGATAAAACTTCATATTGTAGCATTCAAATTCAATAACCCAATCACAAAAAACCAACAATTGAGGTGACTTGTGAAACCCATGGTCAATCCATAAGCAATTTTTCCTTCCTCATTTCCATAATCAAATTGATAAATGCAACTATTAGTATTCTTAGAAGCAAGGAAAGATAGAACCTAGATGTTGTCATGTAGGGGCAATATTATTTAATGGTTCAGATCATGCATTGCATTATTGGTTGTTGCATTTGTAGCCTCAGGCGGATGTAGTGGATGGTGCAACATCCCCCTCACATCATATGCCTACAAACCATAATCAAATTGATCAAGAAATAGACACTGTAAGGAATCAAAATTTTCAAATTCAAGGAACATTCTTCCTAATCTTGGGTCTTCATAAGGCTAAGAAAATGATTCACCTAATCTGTCATCCAAGCTCCCAATGGGATCTACAACATCTATGAACTACTCTTTGAGGAGATACACACTATCATGTTGGTCATCTATGATCCTTGTGTCCACTTGATTACTATCCTCAAAAGGAAACACGTTGTCCTCTCTAATTTCCCTCATGCTGATCTCAATTTGATGATGCTCCATGTCATAAAAATAATTACAATCCTTAGAATGTGCAAGAGGATTGGTAATAGATAGGGCAGAAAGACTCCTTGTTGCATCTTGTATTTGGTATGGTATATCATCTTCATTGGTAGCCTCCACGACATCCCTATTTTGGTCTTCTTCTCTTTGTAGCTCACATGGCACATCAAGATGTTCACTTGTTTCTTCTTTTTCACTAATGCTATAGATTGAAATGGTATCCTCTTCCTAATCTAGGAACTATAATTTTTCCCCATCTAGAGGCTCGAGTGATAAGCCTTCATCACTACCAACCTCTAAAATGTACTCTTTCTTAGTGTCTCCATACCTCTACAACATAATTTCAAGTGGGAAGAAATCAACAATTGAATCGGCTCCTCAAGGGGATCAAAGTATGACATGTGATTTCCCCCTGAAATTCCCCCATAAATTCTATCATTAATCATGTATAAATTATCTACAATAGGGGAGGACTCTCGATGATCGATGGGCAACTCTCCCATTTGATCTGCTTCATTGTTTGGAGGTTCAAGATGGTATTTTTCTTCTTTCATTGTTTTCCCAACAAAGTTTTGTGTTCTGCACTTAGCTAGACTATCTCTTGACTCAGGTTCTCTCACCTCTAGTTCACTCCTTGAAGCACTAGAAGAAGGCCTTGTATTTGATTGTCCCTTTTGTCCTTTAACATGCCTAATGGATTCTTGATACAACTCACATGCGAACTCAGAATGTGCAAAGTCATGAAGCCTACACCAACCCGATAGGAAAAAAACCTCCAAATCTACCTGGTATCTCAGCTTTGACTAGTCCCTCGTGAGCCTTGAAATGAGTCCATCATATTTCTCCAATATTAGATCTTCATCAATGTTTGGCGAAGTATGATAGTGGATTGCTTCTGCTTAGGGTTGTTCCCACTCTGATGGATTTGCCTTTTTGAATGTCTAATTACCTTCATCCATGGAGAAAAGTTCTTCTAATCCCATTTCACTTAAACTTTCATCACTATTCTCTACTTCCCCAAGGCTTTTAGCTTCTTTTTTTTCTTCAACATTCACGTTGGTTGTCCCAACATGCACTATTGTAAATTATCCTGACTCATCTTTTGTGAATGGCCTTTCAACTACTAACTATTTTTCTACTTGAGTGGTCAAGATTGTTCTTCATTGGGAATTGGCTGCTCAATCTGCACAATCTAATCAAAATAGCTCCTAACTTGGTCAATGATCTTTACACATGAAGAGTAGGTGAATTTTGAGTGAGGTGCATTATGCACCCTACACCACCTATACATCAATACTTCTTCCAATCTTAGTCCATCCTCATTGCTTAACTATTCTTGGACCAAATCTTCAAATGCTTTGGTTGTAATATCAACAAGTTCTTCTAGATCAGTAGGAGCCAAAGGTTGGTGCACATCCCTAAAGAAGATTTCTTCCTAAAGTTCCATCTCAATTCTACCCAGAAACGTTAAACACTCCAATTCATTGTGCCTACGAGTCTTAGGAATTATACACTTGTCTAACAACGCAAAGTGTTGCAATGGTTGGTTCAATCTCCCACTCAAATCTTCTTGAAGTAGAGAGATGTTGATCTGCAATTGTTGCTCCATCTCAACTTAGATGTTGGCTTGTCTTCAATTTTTTTGATTTTTTAAAATTTTCTACTTAGGATGAGATCTATCTATCTCAGATTTCACTTGAAGGTACATGCAACTTCCAGCTTTGTAGCATTGTGCTCATCCATGCCATCTTTCTAGTGCAATTTTTTTTGATGGGTGTTTTTACACTTTCTCAACATAGATAGTATACAAGCATGCTATCTCTCATGAAAGGTAATTTCTGCAACAAAGTTTTAGAAATCACCCCAAGGTATTTTAGGTGTCAGGGCATGACAATGCTTGGAATAGTTCAATTGGTTGATGTGATTTGTTGGTAATCACAAGCAGACATTTATGGTTCACAAAGTGTGGGATTTTGGGTCTGCAAATGGAGTTTCAAGGTGTTGGAAATGAATGAATAGTCTGTTGCAAGTATGAGGGAGTTTGGTGGTGTTGTCATTGATGTCAACATAGTACAGTATGTTAAAGATTATGCACGTATAGTTGAGATGATAGAATGAGATTTTGTGAGTACAAAGAGCTATCCTTATGATGTTGCAAATGTGTTGGATTAGTGATTTTCCAAGTGCTTTTGAGAAAATTAATAAAGAAAGTAGAGTTAAGAATGTGCTCTGGTATGTGCCCCGTGTTTCTCCTGTGTTGATCCTATGTTTGTGCATATTTGAAGGTTTTGTAATGGTGATCTAGTGGTGATATCTCCTGAGTTGTAGCTTTTGATTCGATGGGATGTGAAAGTTACATTCACCAGTGTGTGAATTGATCTAGCAGAGTTGGTCTTTTTGTGACTAGGAGAAATGTTTCTACTCTACAATCCTTTGTTGTTCTAGTTTAGAGCTTTCAGATTTGGAATGAGTCTCATACTGGTGTTTTCTTGGTTCTAGAAAAGATGTGTGAGGTTTGGTGATCTGGAAGTCAAGTTTTAGAGTTGTATGTGTTTGTATAGTTTGGATGGGCTGACGGAAGGTGTTTGGTGTTTGAAGATTGTTTCAGTTGCTATGGATGTATTTGAAGGAACCTTAGATGTTTTCTCGTGCATAATGAAGCATGTTGCATTGTTTGTGTTCTATCTTTGTTAGGAAGTGTGTACATCAATGATCATTTATGTTTTCATTAGGTTTGGCCAACCTAGTGTTTACACTTAATTCAAAGAATAAAATTTAATTAAGGAAGCATGTGTTTGATCCAAAATATTATCTTTTTCTCTTGGACAAATTTTTTATTGGTCCACTCTCATTCCTTTCCACCACAAGAATGTTGAGTTTCTGGCATAATTTGAATTTATGAAATGAAGCATATGTGGCCAACCTTGGAGAAAGTTTCTAAGGTTGAAGATGGTATAAATGCAAGTTGAATTGTGAAGAATTAGAGGTAGATGAAAAAGTGACGAAGTGAGCTACAAATCATAAGAGCAGAAGTGTGTGAAAATGTGTGTGAGAATGAGTTGAGGTAGCAGTACTTCATTATGTCAAATTCCTGAAGGAAATGAGCTAAAGTTTTCTAGAATATTTCGAACAAGGCTATGGATGTGCATTAATTTCTATGGTGGATCTTTTGTTCTCTTTTGTAATAGTAGGCAATGAGCCTTTCCTGTTGGACAATGAGTCTTTTCTATAGGCAGTGAGCCTTTGTATTCAAATAGTGAGTCCTCTTCTAGGAAGTGAACCATTGTAATTGGTTTTGCTATCTCTTTATATTGTGAGTTAATCCTCACTGTGGGTTTCCCCTCATTAGGTTTTCCATGTAAAAAAATTGGTGTTCATTGTGTTCATTTTCTTTCTGTTATTTGTGTTTCATGTTCATACTT
This sequence comes from Sequoia sempervirens, assembly GCA_007258455.2. Classification (NCBI taxonomy): domain Eukaryota; kingdom Viridiplantae; phylum Streptophyta; class Pinopsida; order Cupressales; family Cupressaceae; genus Sequoia; species Sequoia sempervirens. Next base: position 67,584,412 of record VDFB02000013.1, on the reverse strand, counting down.
AATAATATAATAGTTTGGTTATGGAATTGATAAGTGCTGAAGTTTTAAGTTTGAATTTTTGTGACAACTGATTCATCCCCCCTCTTAGTTGTCTTTTCCTTTTTAACAATTGGTATCAGATCTTTGGTTCCTTGGTGTAAAGTTTAACCACTTAAGGAAGATCCAATGGTGCATAAGTTGGTGATCCCTATGTTTGATGGAACTAATTACTATGAATGGAAGGCACAAATGAGAGGATATATTACCTCTCTTGGTTTCAAGACTTGGAAGTCTATTGAGACAAAGTATACAGACCCGACTGGTGGTCTTACTACTGTAGATGAGATTTATGCTTATGAGGAAAATGAGAAGGAAAGGTATGCTATTTTCAATGGTTTATCTAAAATTGAGAAAACTAAGGTTCTTTCTTTGGATACTACATATGATGTCTAGAAGAAGTTGGAAGATCTGTATGAAGGAAATGAAAGAGTGAAATTGATAAAGAATCTAGCAAAAAACCATAGATTTATAAATTTTAAAATGGAAGAAGGTGAATATTTTACAAGTTTTTTCTAGAGGATTGAAATGACAGCAAATGAAGTTAGGAATCAAGGAGGAAAACTACTAGATGAAGATATAATTGAGAAGGTCTTGATAACACTACTAGATTGCTACAATGATAAGATCTTAGTTATTGAACAAAAGTATGATCCTAAGAAGTATAGTTTAGAATAGTAATTTGGCACCTTGATAGCATTTGACATGAGAAAGTTGAAGAAAGAAGAGAAGACATAAATGAAATTTAAGGCAATGAAGATTGAAGATGAACCAAATAGTGATGGTTCTGATGACTTGGAAGAAAAATTCATGAGGAAGTTGAAGAAAGGTACTGGAAAGTATAAAGGTATGATGCCCTTTAAATGTTTTAGTTATGGTAATATTCTTCATTATGCTTCAAGATGTTCGAATAGAGATATACATAAGAAGAAAAAGGATTATAAGGATAAGGATAGAAAGGATAATAAATACAAGAAGATATATTATGTTAAAGAAGAAGCTAGAATTTTTTATGATGAATCTGAAAATGAGGGTGATGATAGTGAATGCTTGTTTTTAGCTTTGGAAAATAAACCTATGTCTGCTAATCCTAGAAATTGTGCAAGGAAGAATGTTTCAGAAGATAAGAAGAAATGGATGGAAGGTACTGTGGTCACTATATTTCATGCTAAGTAGGATGAAGACTATTGGGTGATTGACAGTGGATGTTCTAACGACATGACTGGTGATAAGAGTAAGTTCACTAAACTTGAGAAGTATGATGGTGGTTTAGTCATGTTTGGTTATGATTCAAGAGATAAGATTTGAGGAAAAGGTATAATTAGTTTTGATGGAGTACACAACACAGATGATGTATATTATGTAAAGGGTTTGAGGCATAATATTTTGAGTGTTGGACAGATGTGTAGCAATGGTTTTAAACTTGCGTTTTATAATAATATATGTGAAATCAAAAAAGGATCTAGAGACATGTTTGTTGTTGGAAGAAGAAATCATTGAAACATCTATTAGCTGAAGGGAGTTGATGGTCAATGCCTTGTATTGCAAGTCAATGAAAGTTGGTTATGGCACTGGAGAATGGGACATGTAAACTTTGATAATCTGGTTAAGATCAGTTCAAGAGATGTTGTCCAAGGTCTGCCTAGAATCACAAAGTCTGCTAATACTATTTGCAGAATTTGTTAGCTATGGAAATAGACAAGATGCAACCTTAATGGAAAAGAACAATCTACTTCTAGAATGTTGGAATTAATTCATACTGACCTTTGTGATTCGACTAGAATAGGAAACCTTAATGGTGATAGGTATTTCATGCTCCTTATTGATGATTATTCTTGAATGACATGGGTTGATTTTCTTAGATAAAAGACTCATGCTCTAGATAGATTTAAAGTATTCAAAACAAGAGTAGAAAATGAAGTAAATATGAGAATCAAATGTTTGAGAACAGATAGAGGTGGGGAATTCACTTCTAATGAATTTAATACATTTTGTGAACAACATGTCATAAAAGACAATTTTCTACTCTAAGAACCCCTTAGTAGAATGGGGTAGTTGAAAGGAAAAATTAGATAGTACAGGAAGCTACAAGAACCATAATGAAATAATAAAATGTACCAGATGTGTACTAGAGAGAGGCTATACACACTACTGCTTATATTCTTAATAGATTTCAGAAAAGAGGAAACAACACAGACTCCTACTATGAAGTACTTTATGGTATTTGGAAGCAAATGTTACATTAAAAGGGATGATAAAAATCTTAGAAATTTTTATGCTAGATGTGATGAAGGAATCTTTCTTGGGTACTCTACTACTAGAAAAGCATATAAATGCTTCAAAAAAAGATTGGGGAAGATTATTGAGAGTGCTAATGTGAGAGTTGATGAGGACATGTATAAACCTATTGAGATAAGTGAAGTTGAACTTGAACCTGATGATCTTATCTATGAACAAGCACGTAAAGAGAACAAGGAGGAGGAAAAAGAAGAAGCATAGACTAAAGAAGAAGAAGAAAATGATTTGGAACCTATTTCTAAGACTCCTAAGTATGTGAAGAAGAATCATCTAAAGGATTAGATAATTGGAGCCAAGAGTGAAGGTGTGAAGACAAGAAGTAGAGTAGCAGTTGAGGTAAATCTATGTTTACTTTCTAAAATTGAACCTAAGTTTGTAAGTGAAGCATGTGAAGATGAGAGTTGAATGAGAGCTATGAAAGAAGAGTTACAACAAATAGAAAAGAATCAGACATGGGAATTAGTCCCTAGACCTATGAAGAAGAATGTAATTGGTTCAAAATGGGTGTTCGAGAATAAGATGAATGAAAATGGTGAAGTTATAAGGAATAAAGAAATACTTGTATGCAAAGGATATTCAGAAGTTGAAGGCATAGAATTTGAAGAGACATTTTCCCCTGCAGCTAGAATGGAAGCGATCAGAATGTTTCTAGAATTTTTTTCCCACAACGATTTCAAAGTGTATCAAATGTAAGTCAAGTCAGCATTTCTAAATGGTGAATTGGGGGAAGAAGTATACATGGAACAACCTGAAGTATTTTAGTTATCTAACAAACCAGACATGGTCTACAAGTTGAAGAAGGCATTGTATAGATAGAAACAACCTCCCAAAGCTTGGTATGCAAGATTGGATAGATACCTAACAAAGAAAGGATTCAACAAAGGCTCTATAGACAACAATTGCTACTTCAAAGTACAAGGTAACAAAATGTTGATAGTAGTTGTATATGTTGATGATATCATCTTTGGTGGAAATGAAGGAATGTGTTAGAAATTCACAGAAGAAATGTAAAATAAATTTGAAATATCCATGATTGGTGAGTTGAATTTCTTTCTTGGTCTTCAAGTGAATCAAACTAAATAAGGGATATTCGTTTCACAATCTAAGTACATGTAAAAGAGTTGTTAAAGAATTTTGGAATGGATGATTCCAAACCGGTTAGTACTCCTATGGTAACCAGATGTAAGTTGAGAAAAGATGATGAATATGCTAAAACTGATTAGAGAAAATATAGATCTATGATTAGTGGACTGATGTATCTTACTGCAACTAGACTGGATATTATGTATGCAGTATGTTTAGTTGCCATATTTCAAGCAGATCCTAAAGAGGCACATGTTACAGCTATAAAGAGGATATTTAGATATCTTAAAGGTACACTAGATTATGGCATATGGTATCCCAAGGGTGCTAACTTCACCAAGAGTCCTTATATTGATGTAGATTGGGTTGGATGTGTAAACAATTAGAAAAGTACTAGTGTAGGTTCTTTCTTTCTTGGTGGAATATTGGTTTCATGGTTGAGTAAGAAGCGAGACTTGGTTTATTTTTCCACTGTAGAAGAAGAATATATTGTTGCAACATCCTGTTGGACATAGTTTTTGTGGATGAAGAAAAATTTGAATGACATTGGAGTAATATGTGATGAGCCTATTTCTATCTTTTGTGACAACACAAGTGCTATAAAAATTTCAAATAATTCGATTATGCATTCAAGAACAAAACACATATCTATCAAATATCATTTCTTGATAGAAAAAGTGTTGGAGAATGAAGTCAGAATAGAGTATGTGACAACAAAGGAACAAATTGTAGATATATTTATTGAGGCTCTTCTGAAGGATACTTTTGAGTATCTTAGGGAGAGGTTGGAGGTCATTGGCCCTCCAAACTAGGTGCACATGAAGGTGCATTAGTCCAATGAATTCAAAAATTCTTTATTTATCTAGATTGATGAATGAGTCTAGTCCACAGGGGGAGTAGAAATAGGTTTCCATTGTTGAAGTATGAGTTGAATGGGTACACTCCTAAGGGGGCGCTATCAGAGCTTTTGATTTTTTCCATTGATGTCAAAGGGGGAGAGAAAGTCATGTGAAAAAAAATACCAGAGAAAGAGAAGTTGTTCTCCCAAAATATTGTGTGGGATGTTATCTTTGATGGTTTTTCACATCATGTGTTGCCATCAATGACAAAGGGGGAGATTGTTGCAAGTATGAGCAACTTTAGTGGTGTTTTCATTAATGTTGTCATTGATGTCAACATAGTTCATTATGTTGAAGATTGTACATGTATAGTTGAAATGTTATTAAGATGTTGTAAGTACATAGAGCTATCCTTATGATGTTGTAGATGTGTTGGATTGGTGAGTTTCCAAGTGCTTTTGAGAAAACTAATAAAGAAAGAAGTCAAAGTTAAGAATGTGCTCCATGTTTCTCCTATGTTGATCATATGCTTGTGCAGATCTAATTGTTTTCTAATGGTGGTATAGTGGTAATATCTCTTGAGTTGTAGCTTTTGATTCGATGGGATGTGAAAGTTATGTTCACTGGTGTGTGAACTGATCTGGTAGAGTTGGTCTTTCTATGACTGGGAGAAATTTTTCTCCTCTGTAGTCCTTTTTTGTTCTACTTCAGAGCTTGTGGATTTGGAATGAGTCACATAGTGATGTTTTCTTGGTTCTAGCAAAGATGTGTGAGGTTTTGTGAATTGGAATTCAAGTTTTAGAGTTGTATGTGTTTGCATAGTTCAGATGGACTAACAAAAGGAGTTTGGTGTTTGAAGATTTTTGCACTTGTTGTGGATGTATCTGAAGAAACCTGAGATGTGTTATCATGCATAATGAAGTGTGTCGCATTGTTCGTGTGCTATCTTCTTGTTGGGAAGTGTGTAAATCAATGATCATTTGTGTTTTCATTAGGTTTTTTTGACCTAGTGTTTACACTTCATTTGAAGAATAAAATTGAATATAGGAAGCATTTATTTGATCTGAGATATTATCTTTTAGTCTTGGATAAACTTTTTATTTGTCCACTCTCATTCCTTTCCACCATGGGAATGTTGAGTTGTTGACCTAATTTGAATTTATGAAATGAGAGGTATGTGGTTGACCTTGGAGAAAGTTTCTAAGGTTGAAGATGGTATAAATGCAAGTCAAATTTAAAATAATTGGAGGTAGATGCAAAAGTGACAAAGTAAGCCACAAATCATAAGAGTAGAAGTGTGTGAAAGTGTGTGTGAGAGTGAGTTGAGGCAACAGTACTTCATTGTGTCAGATTATTGAAGGTAGTGAGCTAAAGGTTTATGCAATCTTAGACTATGGATGTGTGTTAATAAAGAAAGTAGAGTTAAGAATGTGCTCTGGTATGTGCCCCGTGTTTCTCCTGTGTTGATCCTATGTTTGTGCATATTTGAAGGTTTTGTAATGGTGATCTAGTGGTGATATCTCCTGAGTTGTAGCTTTTGATTCGATGGGATGTGAAAGCTACATTCACCAGTGTGTGAATTGATCTAGCAGAGTTGGTCTTTTTGTGACTAGGAGAAATGTTTCTACTCTACAATCCTTTGTTGTTCTAGTTTAGAGCTTTCAGATTTGGAATGAGTCTCATACTGGTGTTTTCTTGGTTCTAGAAAAGATGTGTGAGGTTTGGTGATCTGGAAGTCAAGTTTTAGAGTTGTATGTGTTTGTATAGTTTGGATGGGCTGACGGAAGGTGTTTGGTGTTCGAAGATTGTTTCAGTTGCTATGGATGTATTTGAAGGAACCTTAGATGTTTTCTCGTGCATAATGAAGCATGTTGCATTGTTTGTGTTCTATCTTTGTTAGGAAGTGTGTACATCAATGATCATTTATGTTTTCATTAGGTTTGGCCAACCTAGTGTTTACACTTAATTCAAAGAATAAAATTTAATTAAGGAAGCATGTGTTTGATCCAAAATATTATCTTTTTCTCTTGGACAAATTTTTTATTGGTCCACTCTCATTCCTTTCCACCACAAGAATGTTGAGTTTCTGGCATAATTTGAATTTATGAAATGAAGCATATGTGGCCAACCTTGGAGAAAGTTTCTAAGGTTGAAGATGGTATAAATGCAAGTTGAATTGTGAAGAATTAGAGGTAGATGAAAAAGTGACGAAGTGAGCTACAAATCATAAGAGCAGAAGTGTGTGAAAATGTGTGTGAGAATGAGTTGAGGTAGCAGTACTTCATTATGTCAAATTCCTGAAGGAAATGAGCTAAAGTTTTCTAGAATATTTCGAACAAGGCTATGGATGTGCATTAATTTCTATGGTGGATCTTTTGTTCTCTTTTGTAATAGTAGGCAATGAGCCTTTCCTGTTGGACAATGAGTCTTTTCTATAGGCAGTGAGCCTTTGTATTCAAATAGTGAGTCCTCTTCTAGGAAGTGAACCATTGTAATTGGTTTTGCTATCTCTTTATATTGTGAGTTAATCCTCACTGTGGGTTTCCCCTCATTAGGTTTTCCATGTAAAAAAATTGGTGTTCATTGTGTTCATTTTCTTTCTGTTATTTGTGTTTCATGTTCATACTTAATAATATAATAGTTTGGTTATGGAATTGATAAGTGCTGAAGTTTTAAGTTTGAATTTTTGTGACAACTGATTCATCCCCCCTCTTAGTTGTCTTTTCCTTTTTAACAATTGGTATCAGATCTTTGGTTCCTTGGTGTAAAGTTTAACCACTTAAGGAAGATCCAATGGTGCATAAGTTGGTGATCCCTATGTTTGATGGAACTAATTACTATGAATGGAAGGCACAAATGAGAGGATATATTACCTCTCTTGGTTTCAAGACTTGGAAGTCTATTGAGACAAAGTATACAGACCCGACTGGTGGTCTTACTACTGTAGATGAGATTTATGCTTATGAGGAAAATGAGAAGGAAAGGTATGCTATTTTCAATGGTTTATCTAAAATTGAGAAAACTAAGGTTCTTTCTTTGGATACTACATATGATGTCTAGAAGAAGTTGGAAGATCTGTATGAAGGAAATGAAAGAGTGAAATTGATAAAGAATCTAGCAAAAAACCATAGATTTATAAATTTTAAAATGGAAGAAGGTGAATATTTTACAAGTTTTTTCTAGAGGATTGAAATGACAGCAAATGAAGTTAGGAATCAAGGAGGAAAACTACTAGATGAAGATATAATTGAGAAGGTCTTGATAACACTACTAGATTGCTACAATGATAAGATCTTAGTTATTGAACAAAAGTATGATCCTAAGAAGTATAGTTTAGAATAGTAATTTGGCACCTTGATAGCATTTGACATGAGAAAGTTGAAGAAAGAAGAGAAGACATAAATGAAATTTAAGGCAATGAAGATTGAAGATGAACCAAATAGTGATGGTTCTGATGACTTGGAAGAAAAATTCATGAGGAAGTTGAAGAAAGGTACTGGAAAGTATAAAGGTATGATGCCCTTTAAATGTTTTAGTTATGGTAATATTCTTCATTATGCTTCAAGATGTTCGAATAGAGATATACATAAGAAGAAAAAGGATTATAAGGATAAGGATAGAAAGGATAATAAATACAAGAAGATATATTATGTTAAAGAAGAAGCTAGAATTTTTTATGATGAATCTGAAAATGAGGGTGATGATAGTGAATGCTTGTTTTTAGCTTTGGAAAATAAACCTATGTCTGCTAATCCTAGAAATTGTGCAAGGAAGAATGTTTCAGAAGATAAGAAGAAATGGATGGAAGGTACTGTGGTCACTATATTTCATGCTAAGTAGGATGAAGACTATTGGGTGATTGACAGTGGATGTTCTAACGACATGACTGGTGATAAGAGTAAGTTCACTAAACTTGAGAAGTATGATGGTGGTTTAGTCATGTTTGGTTATGATTCAAGAGATAAGATTTGAGGAAAAGGTATAATTAGTTTTGATGGAGTACACAACACAGATGATGTATATTATGTAAAGGGTTTGAGGCATAATATTTTGAGTGTTGGACAGATGTGTAGCAATGGTTTTAAACTTGCGTTTTATAATAATATATGTGAAATCAAAAAAGGATCTAGAGACATGTTTGTTGTTGGAAGAAGAAATCATTGAAACATCTATTAGCTGAAGGGAGTTGATGGTCAATGCCTTGTATTGCAAGTCAATGAAAGTTGGTTATGGCACTGGAGAATGGGACATGTAAACTTTGATAATCTGGTTAAGATCAGTTCAAGAGATGTTGTCCAAGGTCTGCCTAGAATCACAAAGTCTGCTAATACTATTTGCAGAATTTGTTAGCTATGGAAATAGACAAGATGCAACCTTAATGGAAAAGAACAATCTACTTCTAGAATGTTGGAATTAATTCATACTGACCTTTGTGATTCGACTAGAATAGGAAACCTTAATGGTGATAGGTATTTCATGCTCCTTATTGATGATTATTCTTGAATGACATGGGTTGATTTTCTTAGATAAAAGACTCATGCTCTAGATAGATTTAAAGTATTCAAAACAAGAGTAGAAAATGAAGTAAATATGAGAATCAAATGTTTGAGAACAGATAGAGGTGGGGAATTCACTTCTAATGAATTTAATACATTTTGTGAACAACATGTCATAAAAGACAATTTTCTACTCTAAGAACCCCTTAGTAGAATGGGGTAGTTGAAAGGAAAAATTAGATAGTACAGGAAGCTACAAGAACCATAATGAAATAATAAAATGTACCAGATGTGTACTAGAGAGAGGCTATACACACTACTGCTTATATTCTTAATAGATTTCAGAAAAGAGGAAACAACACAGACTCCTACTATGAAGTACTTTATGGTATTTGGAAGCAAATGTTACATTAAAAGGGATGATAAAAATCTTAGAAATTTTTATGCTAGATGTGATGAAGGAATCTTTCTTGGGTACTCTACTACTAGAAAAGCATATAAATGCTTCAAAAAAAGATTGGGGAAGATTATTGAGAGTGCTAATGTGAGAGTTGATGAGGACATGTATAAACCTATTGAGATAAGTGAAGTTGAACTTGAACCTGATGATCTTATCTATGAACAAGCACGTAAAGAGAACAAGGAGGAGGAAAAAGAAGAAGCATAGACTAAAGAAGAAGAAGAAAATGATTTGGAACCTATTTCTAAGACTCCTAAGTATGTGAAGAAGAATCATCTAAAGGATTAGATAATTGGAGCCAAGAGTGAAGGTGTGAAGACAAGAAGTAGAGTAGCAGTTGAGGTAAATCTATGTTTACTTTCTAAAATTGAACCTAAGTTTGTAAGTGAAGCATGTGAAGATGAGAGTTGAATGAGAGCTATGAAAGAAGAGTTACAACAAATAGAAAAGAATCAGACATGGGAATTAGTCCCTAGACCTATGAAGAAGAATGTAATTGGTTCAAAATGGGTGTTCGAGAATAAGATGAATGAAAATGGTGAAGTTATAAGGAATAAAGAAATACTTGTATGCAAAGGATATTCAGAAGTTGAAGGCATAGAATTTGAAGAGACATTTTCCCCTGCAGCTAGAATGGAAGCGATCAGAATGTTTCTAGAATTTTTTTCCCACAACGATTTCAAAGTGTATCAAATGTAAGTCAAGTCAGCATTTCTAAATGGTGAATTGGGGGAAGAAGTATACATGGAACAACCTGAAGTATTTTAGTTATCTAACAAACCAGACATGGTCTACAAGTTGAAGAAGGCATTGTATAGATAGAAACAACCTCCCAAAGCTTGGTATGCAAGATTGGATAGATACCTAACAAAGAAAGGATTCAACAAAGGCTCTATAGACAACAATTGCTACTTCAAAGTACAAGGTAACAAAATGTTGATAGTAGTTGTATATGTTGATGATATCATCTTTGGTGGAAATGAAGGAATGTGTTAGAAATTCACAGAAGAAATGTAAAATAAATTTGAAATATCCATGATTGGTGAGTTGAATTTCTTTCTTGGTCTTCAAGTGAATCAAACTAAATAAGGGATATTCGTTTCACAATCTAAGTACATGTAAAAGAGTTGTTAAAGAATTTTGGAATGGATGATTCCAAACCGGTTAGTACTCCTATGGTAACCAGATGTAAGTTGAGAAAAGATGATGAATATGCTAAAACTGATTAGAGAAAATATAGATCTATGATTAGTGGACTGATGTATCTTACTGCAACTAGACTGGATATTATGTATGCAGTATGTTTAGTTGCCATATTTCAAGCAGATCCTAAAGAGGCACATGTTACAGCTATAAAGAGGATATTTAGATATCTTAAAGGTACACTAGATTATGGCATATGGTATCCCAAGGGTGCTAACTTCACCAAGAGTCCTTATATTGATGTAGATTGGGTTGGATGTGTAAACAATTAGAAAAGTACTAGTGTAGGTTCTTTCTTTCTTGGTGGAATATTGGTTTCATGGTTGAGTAAGAAGCGAGACTTGGTTTATTTTTCCACTGTAGAAGAAGAATATATTGTTGCAACATCCTGTTGGACATAGTTTTTGTGGATGAAGAAAAATTTGAATGACATTGGAGTAATATGTGATGAGCCTATTTCTATCTTTTGTGACAACACAAGTGCTATAAAAATTTCAAATAATTCGATTATGCATTCAAGAACAAAACACATATCTATCAAATATCATTTCTTGATAGAAAAAGTGTTGGAGAATGAAGTCAGAATAGAGTATGTGACAACAAAGGAACAAATTGTAGATATATTTATTGAGGCTCTTCTGAAGGATACTTTTGAGTATCTTAGGGAGAGGTTGGAGGTCATTGGCCCTCCAAACTAGGTGCACATGAAGGTGCATTAGTCCAATGAATTCAAAAATTCTTTATTTATCTAGATTGATGAATGAGTCTAGTCCACAGGGGGAGTAGAAATAGGTTTCCATTGTTGAAGTATGAGTTGAATGGGTACACTCCTAAGGGGGCGCTATCAGAGCTTTTGATTTTTTCCATTGATGTCAAAGGGGGAGAGAAAGTCATGTGAAAAAAAATACCAGAGAAAGAGAAGTTGTTCTCCCAAAATATTGTGTGGGATGTTATCTTTGATGGTTTTTCACATCATGTGTTGCCATCAATGACAAAGGGGGAGATTGTTGCAAGTATGAGCAACTTTAGTGGTGTTTTCATTAATGTTGTCATTGATGTCAACATAGTTCATTATGTTGAAGATTGTACATGTATAGTTGAAATGTTATTAAGATGTTGTAAGTACATAGAGCTATCCTTATGATGTTGTAGATGTGTTGGATTGGTGAGTTTCCAAGTGCTTTTGAGAAAACTAATAAAGAAAGAAGTCAAAGTTAAGAATGTGCTCCATGTTTCTCCTATGTTGATCATATGCTTGTGCAGATCTAATTGTTTTCTAATGGTGGTATAGTGGTAATATCTCTTGAGTTGTAGCTTTTGATTCGATGGGATGTGAAAGTTATGTTCACTGGTGTGTGAACTGATCTGGTAGAGTTGGTCTTTCTATGACTGGGAGAAATTTTTCTCCTCTGTAGTCCTTTTTTGTTCTACTTCAGAGCTTGTGGATTTGGAATGAGTCACATAGTGATGTTTTCTTGGTTCTAGCAAAGATGTGTGAGGTTTTGTGAATTGGAATTCAAGTTTTAGAGTTGTATGTGTTTGCATAGTTCAGATGGACTAACAAAAGGAGTTTGGTGTTTGAAGATTTTTGCACTTGTTGTGGATGTATCTGAAGAAACCTGAGATGTGTTATCATGCATAATGAAGTGTGTCGCATTGTTCGTGTGCTATCTTCTTGTTGGGAAGTGTGTAAATCAATGATCATTTGTGTTTTCATTAGGTTTTTTTGACCTAGTGTTTACACTTCATTTGAAGAATAAAATTGAATATAGGAAGCATTTATTTGATCTGAGATATTATCTTTTAGTCTTGGATAAACTTTTTATTTGTCCACTCTCATTCCTTTCCACCATGGGAATGTTGAGTTGTTGACCTAATTTGAATTTATGAAATGAGAGGTATGTGGTTGACCTTGGAGAAAGTTTCTAAGGTTGAAGATGGTATAAATGCAAGTCAAATTTAAAATAATTGGAGGTAGATGCAAAAGTGACAAAGTAAGCCACAAATCATAAGAGTAGAAGTGTGTGAAAGTGTGTGTGAGAGTGAGTTGAGGCAACAGTACTTCATTGTGTCAGATTATTGAAGGTAGTGAGCTAAAGGTTTATGCAATCTTAGACTATGGATGTGTGTTAATTACCATGGTCGATCATTTGTTCTCTTTTGTATCAATAGGTAGTGAGCCTTTCCTTTTGGAAAATGAGTCCTTTCTATAGGAAGTGAGCCCTTGTATTTAGATAGTGAGTCCTTTTTTGGGTAGTGAGCCCTTGGTAGTGAGCCTTTGTAATCATTTTTTCTATCTCTTTATATTGTGAGTTAATCTTCATCATGGCTTTTCCCTCATTGGGTTTTCCACATTAAAAAATTGGTGTTCATTTTGTTGATTTTATTTCTATTATTTTTGTTTCATGTTCATACTTAATAAGATAATAGTGTGGTTGTTGAATTGATAAGTGTTGAAGTTTTAAGTTTGAATTTTTTTGACAACTGATTAACCCCCCTCTCAGTTGTCTTATGCCTTTTTAACATAGTGGTTGCCCACGTAGAAAAACAAGTTGAAATTCACTTCAATCACCAATTTTATTATTGTCATGGTTCTTGAAATCCTACGTTAACAAAGGATTAAAAGAAATATCAAAAGGGAAAGGGTTGAGAGAAGCTACGAATGAATAGTAACAATGGAGCATGCTACAATAGATGGACTCCCATAAAATTGAGTTTTGCTTGACCAAGAGAAACCTAGAACTGCAAAAAACTAGTGCAATCTTCAAGGGCTATTTGCATATATTCAGATTGTGCATTCACCTTATGAACATGCAAATGAATTGGGTATGTGTAGGATCATTATGGAAAAAATAGTCCCTTAAGTGGTGATGAAAATTCAAAAAATCAGAGTTAGGCAACTTGGCATAAAAATTTGAATAAGTTATCTATATTATTTCAAAAATATGTAAGAATAGAATCTATAGCAAATTAAATGTAGTTTATAAACTACTATGTTTATTTTTTTTAAAAAAACTATTTGGTGAAAATCTAAAATTTCAATGTAGTAATACTTAAATTTTAGGGAAAAATATGAAGTAGGTGTCTGTCTAACCACCCTAACCACAATAAAGTGTTAATATTTTTTTATAATTTTAGATATAAGTAGAGGACTGGTGTCCCAATGTGATGCATATTTTTTGTAATTATTCTCCATATAAATAATTAATTTAGAATTTTTAATTACAACTTTTGAAAAATATAAAAACGTGTATGTCGAACCACCTTAACTTGGTCAAAACTTCATGATTTTTTTTTAATCCTATATTATGTGAATCATAGAATGTGACGCATGTTTTGGATTCAAAAAATGTGATACCATTTGAAATCTATAGATATTTTATAATTAGCCTATCAATTAGGAGTTTAGTCGTAATTCAAATAGAAAATGAATAATAGTTATTTATTACATTCAAAGTAAAGCATAATTTATATTGGTGGAAAGTTGAGAATCTCCTTTAAAAACCCTTTTCGTTTCATCAATTTTAGGTAAAAAAATAGTCATCAGCTATATGGGCCATTATATCACTTACATATTGCCACTTTTTGGCCCATCATGATCTTGCACATACCCAACTAAAGTGTGTCAAGTAAATGAGCCTAGGCTAATTTTACACAATAGTTTGTCATCAACAATTGTCAAAAGTATGAGTTGGAATTTCATCAAATACTATAACAATAGCCACCATTAAACTCATTCAAAAAACTGACTAATAGAAAATGAATATGGAGGTTGAATCATTCATGGATAATGAGCACATTCAAAGAAACACCCAACTACAATGCAATGCTTCCTTTATTTCTTCAAAATGCCTCTTTACAACAATTCACCACCACTTACAAATGAGGAGCAAGCCCCTATTTATAGTTTTTCAATAGTGAAATGAATGGCTAGGATACATTTGCAATGAATGACCTAGATTTGTTATAGCTTAGGGTTTCACCTACCCCAAATATTTTACAATTCAAAATAGACAATTTTATCCTCTTCTCTATTTCATCCTATAGTATATTTTGTCTTTTATCCATTATAGTTGTTTCATCCTTTAGCTACCTTTCCACTATAGTTAGGAACTATTGAAATTTTCCTCTTCTCTTATATATGTGTGGCATCCTTTTAGCCAATCAAGTAGGTCTTCTTATAGATTTGTGTCACTAAGAAGCAGGTATGTTGCTCCTAATCCCAGTGGACAACTATTTACCATCATCATCTGGTGGAAAATAAAACAACTCCCACTTGCTCCTAATCCTAGTAGAAGACTCTCTGATGCTTTGGCACTAACATCTTTGGCATGCATTCATAGGTTAGTTGATCCTCCTTTGGAAAACTAACCATCTCTTGAGTATATTTGATTTGAAGTATTCTCTTTGGATCTAGTTCCTGATACACTACATTACAGCCTCATCCTCTTGAAAATTTCCTCCATCCTTGAACCAAAATCTTTACTCTTGATATAATTCCATATGCAGACCCTTTATGGACACATCTTTTGAGTGGGATGTAATATCTTCTTAATCTAGCTTCGAATAGAGTTATCCTTTAGCATGAATCTTTGGGTTGATCCACTTTATAAATTGTTGATTGATTTCCTTGCACAATAACACATTAATAGATTAAACTAGACCCATGAAATATATTCAATCATGAAACTTGAATTATAATGTTACTCCCTATGGAATTGACATAAATTTTTTTGAAAATTTCCATATAACCAATCAACCAGGGTGATATTGTTATTTAGAGAACTTTAAACATTTAATCACCCCCTTTGATTTTGGCAGGTTCATGCAATCAACAAGGTACCTCTATAAAACTTCTACCCGATCTTGTGTCCAAGGGAATGATTGTGTTACTTATGCATCATTTAAGTGCTCCTGAGATGAAAGAATCATAATAATAAATCTTGGATGCAATTTAAATCCCTGTGGGATCACATCATCAATCAAGGAGTGGTCATTTTAGAAATATACCCGTCCCGCAATACATAAGATCCTTATTTTGAGTTGTGCAGGATGATGAGTGCAGGCAGCTGCCATTGGAATGATGTCTCATAGGTGCGGGTGGTAACCCATGTATACATGCCATGGACAAGTCATAGTAACAACAACAAAAGGACCAACGGACTCCACAACACATCTTCCCGCAACTCCAATGCTATTAACTTTGTGTCGACATTCCAATCATGAAGGCAACATGCCCAAGCAGTAGGCTCGTAATGTGAACGATCCTTTTGATAAACATCAAGCATCCCCTAGATTAACTATAAATCCCCATTCAACTTAATATACCCACCTTTTTATGTCATCATCGATGGCATTATGTGGAATGTCCGATGCTAGAATGTAAAATTCCTATGTCACCTACGGAAAGGATGAGTGCGGGTGGTGAGATAGAGTAAGAGTGTAGAGATTTTATGCAGATGGGCCATGAAATAATGCCACTCCAATAAGGCAAAGTGAGCAATGAATCCTACAACAAATAAGTTTACAACATGCGGGGATGATGATGCAGGGGCTGGATGATAAATGTCGTAGTGATAGAGAAGAGGGATGTGGCCCTCGTATGATCAACCCCACAGTAGAAAGAGCCTCATGAGATTTGGATGGTGGAGATTAGAAAATGTAGCCCATAAAACCCAAACTCCCTCAGTGAATCAAGTTGCCACCTTCATTAACAATCCTTCTTCCACTTCACACCACATAAAAGACATTATCAATCAGAGGTCCTTGATGTTGAATGTGTAAATTCTCTTATAGAAAACCTCCACCTTAACATCATGATCCTTATCGACAACCAAGAAGAATCTATAAAAAAATGCGAAGATCATTAAATTCCTTGCCATTATCCATGTGGTGGTTGACCTAGAATGAAGGCACCAATAGAGAATATGCCTGTCTCAGAATGTGGCATAGAATATGTGAGGCTCATCATACTAAAGATTGGTCAGTGTGAATATAGTTCGCAATATTACCGAACTCACTCACATTCCATGGTAGATGCTACTGATAATCACTTTGCAAATATTGGCATTCCAAATTGTGACTTACTTTGGCCGTGATTTGATCAATGTGGTTGAGTTTTAATTGGAAGGTTATAGACTTCAAGAATTTTGATAAATGGTGGTTTGGAGAGAGTGAAATGTGGGCAACCGGTGCCATCTTGTTGCCATGGGAGGAATGTGCAGAGTGGCTACCCAGGAATGATGCTTTTCATCCAAGTGAATGACTGCCTCCATCTGGTTAAAGCCCATAGGGTAGCATGTATAATGAAGGGAATGTAGGCAGTAGCTGAGGAATAATCGTTTTAATGACATCATGAAGTTTAGCTCGCACATGGAAGATGCCCACTGAGTGAAATGCAGGCAGGGGAGCGCAAGATCCCAAGGTGAGGATGTTGCTAGATAATAGCATTGGGAGTATGGATTCCCGCACACAGAATCTCGTAGCCCTGTTCCCACAAAACATTTCCTTTAAGCAACTCCTCTCACTCTAGAGTGAAAAAACATTTTAAGTCACAATCGTCCTTCCTTTGTGATTTCTTATTTCAGTCGTAAATCAACGGCCCATTGAAAGAGATCATTACCATGCCCGACTGTAGGCTACCATTAATCATCATTTCTGAGCTTCCAAACTCGGGTGATGATATTTCCATTAGTGATGGTTTGATATTTGGTGGCCGCTAATATTTCTCCCCGAGTTGATAAGGTGTTATGTGAATTATCGCTGCAAATGTATGTTCCTCATAATTATGACAACGGTAGCCCTACTCAGCCCCACAACACTTTTTTTCGATACTCTCCATACCATCATTGAAAGATTCATTATTCATGAGCATTTTTAATGCTTATGCACTTCCCGGAGGGGAGCCACCACTGTAACATCAACATCATGATTATATGGCTCCTACACGAGTCTAATTTAGATCGAAACCACTCCACCAAAATCCATGAACTATAATAAATGGGACGAGGCTATAAATCCATCAACATTCAGTCAAGTCTTTGTTTCCACCATATAATGCAATGGAGCATTCATTTACTAAAATTGTGACGATGCTCCAAAATAATCCACTATGGAAGTGATAGTACCAATCCATGCATAGGGTGTATGAGAATGTACAATGTTGGGATCAAAGAGATCAACACTCACACTCAACATTTTTTGGGAGATCAAGGAGTGCAGGCTATACATGGAACAACACCGAGTGGGATTATCATGTTGAGGAGTCGTTGAAGAATGTTGTTGCGAATGGATGAGTAGGTGATGGCCTCTGCAAGTGGAGCACCTATAGAAACAAAATGTGGGAGAGATGACGCAGGGGGCCAAAGCATAAATTCCAAAGGAAATAGCCTCAATGTTCCACCTCCCAACTGATGGCATTCGTGTGTTTCAAGTCCATGTAGTAGAGAAGTGTTTTTTTTCCATTAAGAAACGCCTAAGGAATAATGGCTTCCTGTAGATAGATGTCCGCAAGGGCGGACACGCAAGGGGCTATCTGACCCACTATCTTGTTGGAAAACTTACCATTTTATCTTTGAGGAAACATTACCCCCATGATTCAAATAGCGGAACGGCATAGGTGCTACGCTGTTACGAAAACAATAGTGTAGGGATGGCTTCCCACAAGGGAAAACTAGCATGGCCACCTAGACTTAGAATTTTTATTACTTCTAATTTTTAGCTTTACAGAGACTAAGGGTACAGGGGACCACAATGGGAAGGCGCTCGAGCTTTACCATTGGGATGACAGCTAAATTAACGACTTTGGTGATGATGATCCTAGTGCCCTTGAAAACACCATAGATTTTCCTAAACCATGAAAACCTAGCATGAAAAAACATTAAGGTATCGTTATAATCAATCAAGATCATCAAGCTCATCAATATCAAAAATTTGGAACATTCAAATGCTGGGGTAGAAGGGTTCGTCACTGGGACATCATTGGCGGAGAAATAAGGGAGAAATCTACATTAGAAAGGCACATGCCAGAGGCCATAAGAAATGGCGAAACATGCATGGCAGCCCACAAAGGGAGATCCATAGATGTGGGTCCACTAGGGGTGATAGACTCGGTGGCCATAAGCTAATGGAAACCTCTAGTACAAGTTCCACAGAGGCCAAAAACTTGGTGAAACTTGGATAGGTGAATTTGGTCAAGGGTTTTTTTTATTATTTTAAGACATATGACCAAATTAGGCTTAGGGACAGAGGCATGCAAAATGAGGCGATATAAAAATGACCCATCAAGAGCAAAAATGACTAGGCGGGAGCAAAAACAACTTGAGCAAAATGAAACAAGAGCAAAAATGAAAGAAAGGGGCTCCCTGGTCCAAATGAGGCATGTGTGTTATAGGCACAACACTACCTCCACGATAATATTTTACCACTTGATCTAATTTATGACCAACGAAAGTCCTTTATCCAATGCACTTCTCACTACACAATCATGGGGAATACACTTTATCATAGAGGGTATGATGGCATGCTACTTCGATGTCTAAGTGAATTAGAGTCTCGAGTGACATTAAACAAAGTCCATAGTGGTGTTTGTGGGTCCCATACTAATGGGATGGCCTCAAAAAAGAAGCTTTTGAGAGCTAGCCATTATTGGCCAACTATGGAACACAATGCTTGTGAGATGGTCAAGAAATGTGTACCATGTCAGCAACATGCATACCTAATTCATGCTCCTAGACACAATCTGCAACCCATCATTGAACCATGGCCCTTTTCTCAATGTGCTCTCGATTTTATTAGCAAGATTTATCCCCTGTCATCTAATGGCCATACCTTCATAATAACTGCCACTAAATATTTTACTAAATGGGTAGAAGCAATTCTACTTTCCCAAATCATTGGCATTCAAATATCCAAATTTGTCCTCTACCATATTCTCTATAGATATGGTATATCCTCCACTATCATTACTAACAACTGAAAGCCTTTCAAAAACTAGTAGATGCGACTCCTTTGCAAAATATATCACACACAACAACATTGGTCAACTCCTTACTAACACCAAGGTAATGGAATACTTGAGGAAACCAACAAAACCCTCATAAAAATCCTTAAAAAGGTTATAAAAAATACTGGTCATGATTGGCACCTCCACCTTAATCCTACCCTTTGGGAATATCACACCTCCATCTACACTCCTACTAGATCCACCCCATAATCCCTTGTCTATGGAAAGGATGCCATCTTGCCAATTGAATTTGATATCCAATCACTCTACATTTCTTTGAAGAATTTGATCAGTGATGAAGACAATCAAGTAGCATGGTTGAGTCAGCTAGAGCCCCTAGATGAGAAGCATCTCAAGGCCTACAATCATATTCAGGCATATCAACATAAACTTAAAAGAAGCTATAATAAGAAGGTCCTCCCTCACCAGTTTCAAGTTGGCGATCTAGTCCTGAAAGAGAATCAACATACCCAGTATGATTGAAAAAGAAGGGAAAATTTGAAGAAAATTAGTTGGGTCCATATATCATTACTACAAAATATGGTTCTAGGTAATATCAAATTGCAACACTTGAAGGGGAACCCTTGGAGGAACCCATCAATATCATCCATTTGAAACAATTTTATACCTAAATCAACTAGGTTATCCTACCTTGAAAATACCAAAAAAAGGTTAAAAAATCTAGAAAAATAGTAAAGATAAATAATATGTTCTATTGTGAAAACCACTCTTGGTAGTTCCTTAGATAAGTATGTTTGGTAAAAAACTAGCAAAAAGTGCTATTACTAGTGTGATGTAGAAAATTGGACCTCCCTTGAGAAAAGAGGAAATTTCACACATAATTAGTCCCACTTTTGAGTCCCTTTACATCATTTTCCCTTCAAAACAACATTTATAGGCCCCTTAGACCCATTAATTTTGATCTAGAGGCTCGTTTTACCTGAGAAATCATATAAAACTTAACAAACAACATTTAATTGCATCATATCTTAGGAACCCACCTTCAAACAATAGTAGTGGGATCCATTTTCCACCTTGGGTGAATGAGTTCCCTCTGGTGGGACCCATTCACCAAGGGTGGCGAATGAGTCCCCCTTTGAGGGAAGATTCAAATTTGAGCAGGAAATTAATAATTTTAACTTTTATTTCTAGTGAATGTCAGCCTCTTAGGTCTAATTAATGGGAAAATAAGTTGTTTCCTATAAATACTTATTTTAAGTCATTTTACATATCTTTTTGCAATCTTTCATTATCTTTCATCATCTTTCAAGAGCAATTCATAAAAGTCAAATATTCTAAAACAAGTTTCATTATCAAAAGTTGAAGTTTTAGGATAGCAAACTAGGGTTTTTGCAGGTCTTGAAGCTCACTTTTATTATCAAGATCCAACATTGCAAAAGTTTGACAATGGATGCCTATGGTGAATCATGATAAATCTAGGGTGAAGAGGTGCAACTAGCCACTAAATCATGCCTAAGGACTTGGTTTCCTATTGATTCCATCTTCCATTTTCACTCTATCTTTAGATTAAGGTTTTCATTTTGATATTAATCACTTGCCTATCATTTCATTCATCTTATTCACATGTTGTAAATTTTCTAGGGTTTGAGATCTTGCATTACATTGATTATCTCTTGCATGTCCTATTCTAGAGCAATAGAGTAGGGTTTTTGTTATGATTTAGACTTTCCTACTCTTTAACACATCTAAGGCTAGGGTTTTATTAAGATCTTTATCTATTCAAGGTTTAATTTCTAATTAGGGGTTTGACTGAGGCAAACGCCCCATTAGACAAACAATTTTAAGCTATTTTGTAGGAATCTTTTGAGATCTAAGATAGGGTTTTCATCATAAATTGTTGTATAGGTGTCAACGTGTAGAACATAATCTCAAGATTACAGGAGTTTAAGAGTGGATTGATTCACCATGCTTGGTGAATGAGTCCCTCCTGAGGTACAAAATTGGTGTCAGATTCAGATTTGGGATCTAGACTATCAAAAATACCCTCTGAGCACAAAAAGTCTTGACTTGGGACTGATTCGTCCTGGGTGGCAAATGAGTCCTAGTCAACCTAAATTCAAGCTTCATCAATATTTCAAATTGTTTTCCAACCTTGTGTAGTTTTCCAGGTGCACTTATTCTAAGAAACAACTTTTTGTTTAGTCTCATTTGCATGTTCATTCATTCTTTAGAGGTTATTTCCAAACAACACTGTGTTTTCAAACATTGCTAAGAAAGACAAGGATGGTGTGTGTTGGACCTTTTCACCAAATGACTGGACTAAAGCCAACTTTGATGGCATTGTGAAGGGAAATCCGAGGATGGCAGGAAGTGGAGGTGTGTTAAGGGACTCAGTTGGTAACTTTTTGGCAGTTATGGCCATTTCCCTAGGTTCTTAATCCAGCCATGTGGTGGAGGCTATATGATCTTTTCAAGTTTTAAAATTAGCACAAAATCTAAATATAAAACATTAATGGCTTGAAGAGGAATCCAAAAATATCATTGACTGCATCCTAGGTAGGACCCCCCCTCCTAGTCTATTAAGAATTGGATTGAAGATGGTAAATCTATCTTAGTTAAGGTTGAAAAAGTTAAAATATCTCATGTCTACAAGGAAGCTAATAGTGTGGTGAATTACTTTGCTAATGAAGGGGTTAAGCGGGGAGGGTTGAACATGTGGAAAAATTTTAAGAACTTGGGAGCTGAAGTAAGGGCCTTATTAGATTATGATGTTATGCATGGGAAAGAAGAAAATATCTCTAATGATGAGAGGAAAAATGGCTAAGTAAATCAAAATCAAGAGATTTGATGGGGTCGTGTTAAATAACTTAACTGGCAAGAAAAAAATGGCACGCTTTGTGGGTTCATTGTAATGGCTATGTAAATTTGCAATAGGATTTTTGCTTTGGTAGAGATTGCAGTGAGGTGCATGCGAATATGCGGAGGGGATAGGAAAAGAATCGAGCCAAAAAGCTATGAAATGCACACGAGGAATGCTAAGGTATGGAAATAGGTTGAGTGAGGTGGGTTGGCTCCATTCCTAGAAAAACTTCATGGGCCTGATCTTAAGGCCATTGACTACTTTGACAAGAGCTAGAATAATGGAGAAATTATCCTCTTTGGGAGAAAGGTGAAACTAGATGAGCAAATCATAGGAGAGGTGTTTGGAATGTCGATTGAGGGCATGAAATTCTTTCTTGAAAAAAAGTTTTCAAATGAGGCAGTAATCAAATTCTCGAAGAAAGAAAAGGAGAAATTGAAACTGGTCAAAGTCTCCAATACCTATTTCAAAATTGACTCCATCAAGGCGCTTTGGAGAAAAGTGCTTCATGTCATTATGGAGTACATTACCTTGGATGGGAGATTCACTAGGGTTTATGATTATAATTTTTTCTCTCCTCAACCACTTCCGCCATAAGGTATGGATTTTTGTGCCTCATTATTTATTATGTGCATTGAGCAATAGCCTTGAGGACCATAAGAAAAATACCAGGAGAAACCCTATTTTACATTCAGGGCTTATTAGGTTGATCTATGAACATTTTCAAAGCTTGTCGGCCTTATCCAAACCAGTGGCCACCTCGGCATTTGAGGACTATGATATAGTAAATAATGGTTTGAAGAATCATTCTAAGCCTAACCTTGAGAGAATTATAGAAGCCCCTTTGTACCCTATCCTTTCTAGCAAGAAAACCCAACTTCATAAACCCTAGCTCACAAGATAACCCTAAGAAATACCCCAGCTACTTGGCCCTTATAAAGAAACCCACTCTCAAGGGTTCCCCTACCAAAAATTTGGTTTCCTACTTTGCAGACTCTCTGGAGGAAAAAACTAAGGACCTTGAAGCTAGAAGAGACTCCATTTTTACCCTCACTACCTCTGATAGAGATGATGGAACTAGATTCCCAAGCTCCCTTAACCTGGATGATATCAACCTCAATCTAGATCGAGATCACTATGGAGATATCCTAGCCTCTGCTATAAGTGGTGTTGGTGATACTTTTAGGGTTATGAAATGGGCCTATCAATAAATTAATGATCTTAATCTTAGAAATAGGGTTCTAAATAGTAAGTTGGAGGAATTGGAACTAAAATTGTCATCTCTAAACACTGAGGAAGGAATACGAAAAGAGAACAATACGGGGACTGAAGCTGATGACATTAAGGGAAAGTATAAGACTTTGGAAGATGGAATTGTTATAATTAAAAACAATATGAAAATTGTTGTGGAACAAAACCATAGAATGGCAAGGCACGACAACATTATCATTAATGCTATGTCAGAAAAGTTGGAAAAGTTGCAACAGGGCTCGTTGGTTGTTGACCTGGAAGAGGACAAGGATAAAAGCAAGGATGAGGACCTGAGAATATCAAAGAGGAACCATGCCAACCTTAAGAGGAAAGTTCCTCCTACTCCCCAGATGGTCCATATCTTAAAGAGGGGGGTCCAAGAGATGAATGACATGGAAGCTGAGACAACAGAAATTTTAAAGTCCCAAGTTTAGTTGTTGCTGGTTTTTTGTCTGGTCTTTTTGGGGGTCTTTTTTGTGGCCTTTGTTGGTATTTTCTTGGTGGTTACTACTTTGTTATGATGATATTCTCATTTCAGCCTCTCTGTTTATGGATACTTTGATGCTTTATTTCTTTTAGTTTGTAAACTTTGTAGTTTCGAGTCCCTGTAAAACCCATTTTTTCCTCTTTCAAAACCTTTATTTATCATAAATAACATACTTTATAACATATTTGAGTGAATTTGTTAGATTCATTTTCCCTTTCTTTCTCCTTTTAGGTGAAAAACCCTAGAAGTGTTAGAAAGCCTTAGGGTTCCAAAAATCTACAACTCATTTTGGTGAACCTAGCCTTTAAACATAAAGCTATTCTAATTTACATTTGCATCTGCATCTTAGGCATTCTTTACTTTAGTATTTGACATTGTTTTACATCTTTAGGATTCTTAAATATTGCATTAGTAAAAGCATTATTTGGATTTCCTTATTATCTTGCATTTCATTCAATCATTCTAGTATTCTACATTTACATTCTGTTTTTGCATTTTATAGACTTGAAAATCTTCAAAAAAATCTTCAAAAATTTCATATCCTGGGACTCATTCACCATCTAGGGTGAATCAATCCCTCTATAGTATTTCACTAACATTTTCAGATTTCATTTTCTTGCATTACATCTTTCTGTTTTCATTCAATATTATGGCATTTATGGATAGTCTTAGATTTTTACAATTTTTATTTTTAGTAATCTTTTGTTGTCCTTGTAGATCAGCTTACATTGAAGAAACCATAAAAAAATTACAAAAACAATCACAAGGGTCTGTGTAGGATCATCATTGAAAAACAAGTCCTTAAGTGACAAAAAATTTAGAAAAATAAAAGTTAGGCAACTTCACATAAAAATTTGAATAAGTTATTTATATTATTTCAAAAATATGTAAGAATAGAATTTGTAGCAAATTGAATGTAGTTTCTAAACTACTAGGTTTTTTTTTTTAAATCTATTTGGTGAAAATTTGAAATTTCAATGCAGAGTACTTAAATTTCGGGAAAAATAAGAAGTAGGTGTTTGTCTCACCATCCTAACCACAATAAAATGATAATATTTTTATAAGATTTTAGATATAAGTAGAGGACTCATGTCTTGATGTGATGCATATGTTTTTGTAATTTTTTTCCAAGTAAATAATTAATTATGATTTTTTTATTACAAATTTAAAAAATATATAAAAACTCATATGTCTGACCACCTTAACTTGGTCAAAACTTCATGAAATTCATTATTTTTTATCCTATAGTATGTGAAGCATCGAATGTTATGCATATTTTGGATTCAAAAAATGTGATATCATTTGAAATCTATCAATGTTTTTCAATTAGCCTATCAATTAGAATTTTAGTCGTAATTCAAATAGAAAATGAATAATAATTATTTATTAAATTCAAAATAAAACATAATTTATATGGTGGAAAGTTGGGAATGTCCTTTAAAAACCCTTTTTGTTTCATCAATTTTGGGTAAAAAAAGTCGTCAGCCACATGGGCCATGATATCACTTACATATCGCCACTTTTTGGCCCATCATGATCCTGCACATACCTACAAAACACATCAAAAGATCCAATTAAACAAATGATACAATATAGAAATAAAATCTCATCTAAGCTACTTAGTAGTGATGATATTGATAAGTTAGATGAATCCCTTAAGGGCATCCTCTCACTCACTTTATCCTCTAATGCTTGTCATGAGCAACCTAAACAAATTAATGATACCCAATCTCCTAAACCTTTTAGTAGTGATGACTTTGCTATGTTAGATGAATCTCTTCAAGACTTCTTCTCACATAAGCCATCCACTAGGGTTTGTGGAAACCAGCTTACATTACCAATAGTTACAACCCCTGAACCAGTTGATGATAGTTTACTTCTCACACCTTCTAGTCATGATGATCTGCATGAGATAGATGAGTCTCTTCAAGACCCTATATCACCCGATTCATCTAATTTGGTTTGTTGTGAGACTTTTAACATCAAGGATGTTAATGTAATTCAACCTAAAATCATCCTTTATCCACCCTCATATCCCCTTCATCCCTTTAGTCGACTCCACCATGTCCTTTATCCCCTTGACACTAATGTATCATAGCAATCAAGTACTGATATTGTTTCTCACACATATAACACCCAAAACAACTCACAACCCCCACAACCAACCCCATTATCTTTACCTTTACCCAATCTACCTAGTGCTCCTTTTTATAGTATACCCACCAAGGAGTATGATCTTATTGAACAACTCAAGAATGCTCCTACCAAAATCTCTCTTTAGGATTTACTTCAAAACTCACCAAATCATAATAATATTCTTCAATGTACCTTAAAACAAATCATAATTCCTCATGGTACCACTCCAAATGGCGTGGCAACTCTTGCCAATAAAAAGACTCTTGATATTGCTTTTCATCAACATGATCTCCCTCATTTGGAGTTGCATAGTCAAAATGATGCCTTTATGATAATTGGTTGATTTAATTGCACAAGTATCAAACACACCCTCATAGATAATGGTTTTCCCCTTAATGTGTGTAGTGTGAGTCTTCTTGATAGATTAAATGTTGAAAGATCCCAAATAAAACCTAATTCCATTTCTATTCAAGGATTTGATAATATAACAAAGAAACCACTTAGGGTAATTAATTTTCCTATTACGATTGGGGTGGTTGCATTGCAGAATCCTATCCATGTCATGCCTCGTGATATTTCGTATAATCTTCTTTTAGGCAAACCATGGATTCACGAGATAAATATGTTTATAACGATCATATATATCAAATTGAAATAGATCCTCAGCCTGAAAGTTGCTTGACACTTGAAAAGGGGGTTAAAAGTCCTTTAAAAACATTAATTCAAACATCCAATATAGAACCTCTTCAAATTGAACAAAATTAAATAGAATCAGTATCTAAGTTATTTGGTGATGATTGGGGAACCTTAGAATTCACACCCGCCTTTATGGAAAAATACACATTTCCACAAAAGAAAGATGAACAATAAGACCAACCCACAATTATGTCCACTCAAAATTCTAAACAATCTTTTGAAACATCTATCTCCTATAATTTGGATGACAATGCAACATATAAAACAAATTTTGATGAAATAGATTATCAATCCCCACCTTCTCTGCATGAAATGGAGTGCCTTTATGGAAAAGGTTATAAATTTTTCAAACAATTAGGATATAATGGAGAAGGATGTGGAAAAAATGAGCAAGGTATTCATGTCCATATAGAACCTAATACACAAGAGATAAAAACTAGAGTGGGATATTCTTTTGCTAAGACAACTAAAGCTACTCAACGACCATCTTTGAACATCAATGGTATAACAGGTCACTCTCAACACAAACTTATGATAAAACATCCTAATTTGCTTGATCCAACCTTACCGCCTTCATGGGGGTATGCCAATAGTGATGAGGCTTTAAAACAAATGTTAGGAATTTATGATCACCCATCCTCGCTTACTTACATGAGAAACATTTTTTATTCCATTAGTATTACCAAGCAAGAGTCAAGTGAATTACATGAAGAATTGTTTGAATCTAAAAGCCCTAAATCCAATGTACTCCCTTTAGGAGATACACTTGATGTGTTATTGGATATTAATGATAAAGATAAAGTTATTAGGATTGGGAAGTACCTTGATGATGTAGAACAAGAAGATACTACCAATTTACTACATGATTTTCCTAATATCTTTGATTGGAAATACTCTGACATGCTCGGAATTAACCCAAAAATTGTGATGCATAACATTGTCCTTGTTGAAAATGCTAAACCTATTCATCAAAAGATTCAAAAAATGCATCCTAATTTAGCCCTACATGTTAAGGAGGAAATTGAAAAACTTCTTGATGCCAACTTTATTTGACCTATTGATTATTCTCAATGGATCTCAAACATTGTCATAGTTGCCAAACCTGATGATTCTATTAGGGTATGCATTGATTTTTGAGACTTGAATAAAGCCTCTTTAAATGATGATTTTTGGCTTCCTAATATTGACATGATCATGGATTCGACTGCCAGACATGCTTTTTTTTTCATTCATGGATGGATTCTCTGGTTATAACAAAATCCTTATTAACCCTTGTGATCAATATAAAACTACTTTTTCAACTATTTGGGGAACATTTTGTTGGGTTGTGATGCCCTTTGGTTTAAAGAATGTTGGCATAACTTATGAATGTGCGATGAAATTAATATTTCATGATTACATTCATAAAATTTTGGAAGATTATGTCTGATATCCTTGCTAAATTGTTAACATGACAAGACAACGTAAATTTCCTTCGTACAATATTCAAATTGATACGTCAATACAAAATGCACCTAAATCCGAAAAACTGTCTTTGGTGTAGATAGTGCCGTAAAATTTTGGGGTTTTCCATATCTCACAAAAGCATTGAAGTGGATACTAAGAAAATTGATGCAATTATTATCATGCCACCTCCTAAGAATATTTCTCAATTGTGCATGTTATAGGGTCAGATTCAAGCTATCTATCATTTCATTGCCTATTTAGTCGATCACATGATACCTTTCATGCATTTCCTTAAAAAGGGCATCCCCTTTTGAGTGGGATGAGGATTGTACACAAGCCTTTGAGAGTCTCAAGAAATATCTCACTATTCTACCTATTATACAACTTGTAGTGCCACATAGACCATTTATCTTGTATATTGCCACATCAACCCATGCTCTTGTAGCATTGTTGGCTCAAAACGATGATAATGGTAAAGAGCACCCTGTTTATTACATTAGCCACACTCTAACTAATTATGAAACATGATATTAACCAATCGAAAATAAATTCTTGGAACTTGTATTCACTACTAGCAAGTTGCAACATTATTTGCTAAATGCTAAAATACAAGCTGTCACAAAATTTGATCCTCTCAAGTATTTTTTTCAGTAAAACGGGTCTCTTAGGATGTTTAGCTAAATGGGTAATATTGTTGACTAATTTTTACCTTAAATTTTTTTCACAAAAATAAATTAAAGGCCAAGCATTAACTGATCACTTAGCTTACACTCCTTTTGCTTCACCTATTTTTGAGTCCTTTCCTAATGATCATGTCTTAACCACTGAGATTAAACCATGGGAACTATTTTTCAATGGATCTAAGTGTAGAATAGGTTTTGGTGTGGGAATGATACTTGTCCCACTTAATGGAAAACCTATTCCCTTATCTTATCAATTAAATTTCCAATTTACAAATAATACAGTTGAGTATGAGGCCTTGATCGCAGGATTACAAGTTGTGCTATCTTTACACACTAAACATATCAAGATCTTTGGTGATTCACAATTGGTCATTAAAAATATCAATGGTACATATCAAACTAAACATGAAAACTTATCATGAAGATATTAGAAAAAATTGACTCATTCACCATTGATAACATCCCCTATAAAGATAATTGACATGTGGATGCAATGGAAAGTGTTGCTTCTCTCATATCCCCACATGATCCTTCCAAAGATTTTACACATGATCCTTCCAAATATTTTACCTTTGTTATTCGTTCCATCATGAAACCTTCGATCGACACTCCGTTCAAAAACATTTTGGTGATAACTGAAGATGATTCGTGTGATTGGTACATGATACAATCTACAACTATTTGAAAGATGGTACCATTCCCAAACCTACAACAACAAATACTCGAAATTGCTTATGAAAAATTGCAACTAAATATATCATCCTTGCTAGTTCATTATATAGAAGATCATTTAATGGTCTCCTATTGTGATGTCTTAGAGATTCCAAAATCCCTTTAGTGCTTGAACAAGCTCATGCTAGTGCCTATGGCGGTCATTTTGGAGGTTGATCGTCAGTGCAAAAGCTTCTTCGTATGGGTAATTATTGGCAACAAATGGATAAGGATTGTTTCAACTATGTAAAAAAATGTTGTTGATGGTGTTTTTATGCACTTCTCAACATAGGCAGTGCATAGGCGCACTACCTCTCTTGAAAGACAATTTCCCACAATCGAATTGCAGAACACTATCCCAAGGTCTCTCGGATGTCAGGTCATGACAATGCTTAGATACCTCAGTAGTTTGATGTGATTTGTTGGGATCACAAGGCAGCCTTACAGAAATACAAAGTGTGGATGCGAAGCATGAAGTTGGATCTTTGAAAAGGAGTTCTTAGCATGAAAGTAATTATGTGTTGGTTGGAGGTTCAAACAGCAGTCTCAAACTCCATCTGGTTGTTAGATTTGGCTTTATAATGTGCAATGAACCTTGGTATTGTTCAGTTTCTAAAAAAGGGTGGAAAAGAGCGAAGGGGAAGAAAAGTTCCTAAGCCTAAAGCTTGCTGCGAACAGTGATAATGGAGTTCCTGCAATGGACAATTCCTTAAAACAATATCCCACTTAACCAGGGATTTCACAGTATCATGGAAATTGTGCTATCTTCTAAGGGCTACATATTTTTATCCTTCATCCACCACATACATGCATGAACTAAAGATAAGTGTTTGGGGTAGCTTTAATCAAGTCCAGGCTAACTTTGCACAGCTATCTACCTTCAGAAAATAGCAAAAAGTATGGACTAAGGGATCATCAACAGTGTGGGAATTTTCATAAACACCAAACAACATTCCTAAGATTTACCCAAATGCAATAAACAACTAACTAAACAGCAAAGAGATCTAAGCTAAGCATCTAATATTGGAGAAGTGAATCAAATGACATGAGAGGAAACAAGGAAATGCACCAAATCAATGCTATTTCTTATAAATTTCTGCAGCATGTCTTTACAACAACTCAACTCTCACTTTTGCAAATGAGGAGAGTGCTCTATTTATAGTTTCCAAAAAACTAAATGAATGGCCAAGATTCATTACAAAATAGGGTTTCACCTACCCCCAAATAGATTTACAATTTTAAAACATTCTTTGTCCTTTCCCTATTTTGTCATCTAGTGGATGACACTATTGCTTTTTCGTCCCATAGCTAATTTCTATTTTCTTGGCTGTAGCTACTCTTCTGGGAGGTCTTCTTCCTTGGCTGGGCTATCTGGTTGCTCCTCAGAGGCTGCACGCTCTACGTACTTGAGGATCACGGCCTGGAGTTTGTCGATCTCGAGGACTTTGCATCTCAATGCCTGATAGCTCCATTCTTTGGCATTTTCCTCCAGCCGCTTCCAATCTTCATCATACTTCGAGCCCTGGTCCCTGAACAGCTCTGATCGATTGAAGGCACGGGCAGCGAAACTTAGGAAGTCTGTTGTGATATCTCCGGCTGTCCCGTCCTTCATCTTTTCCTCGAAGTATGGCCTAATCTTTTTGGCATCTAATTGTATCGTGGGCATATCATGGCCCGTCATCAACTCAAAATACTGGGTGCATTCCGCCCGGATCTCCTTGATCCACTCTATATCTGGATCCACTTTGTTCTGGATTTGCTCCATCCTCTCCCTCCGGTTGACAAGGTCTCTGCGCCATATGTCCACCAACCAGTGATCTTCCTTCTTCAGCTCTAGCTTTTCTTCCTACGTGCTTTCTGGCATTTGAAGGATGGCCTCAACCTTTGGGAAGGCAGAGTCGTAGATCGCAGAGAAGTTGGTGCAGAGTTTCTTCGTGCTCTCCAGGGATTGGACCAGGTACAGGAACTTGTTGGCTATCTGCACAGCCAAGCTGATTCCCTTTTTTTCGATGCTTATTACCTGTTGGAACCAATCCTCAGTGGTCCTCTCCAAGTTCTTCCTCCTCTCTAGCTTATCTATCTGCTCCTTGGAGAGTAACTACGGTGTGGCTGTAGAAGTAGTGGGCAGGTCATCCACTGAGGACCACTGCTGAATATAATCGGTTAGGGCAGCAACCTGCGCCTTGAGCTCATCCTTGGTGACCTTGTCCTATTTGATTAGATGCACCACCATGGCCACTGACTCCTCCAGATGTTCGACCTTCTGTTCCCTAGTCGCTGTCCCTAGGTCGATTGTAGAGATATTGTAGCTTACTCTAGCCTGGCCAACAGTTGGCATCGCTACTTGTGTTGCTCGGGAGCCAGAAGTGTCCATGGTTATCTTGGAATGGACCTTAGGCTTCTTCTCCTTCTTTGTTACGGTCAAGGATCGAGCCAAGATGGCTTTCAATCTTGACCTCGGGTCGCTCAGAATAGGAGTAGTCCTTTCAAGCTGCTTCTCCAGCCAATCAGGCATGATAGATTTGTCCTTGGGTGCATCATGGCTGCCTTCACCCTTTTCAGTTAGAGGCAAGACTTCTGCCTCCTTTTCCTTTTGAAGCTCTTCCTTTTTTTTGGCAGCATCCTCCTCCTCATCAGAGTCTTGATAAAACACGAGGTGTTTAACGGGTACCTTAGTGGACAACACCCGAGTGGGATCTTCTTCTTTTTCTGCCTCCTCTTCTTTCTTCTCTTCAGCAGCCACAGCCTCGGGGCTCTTCACAATGTGGGTCTCAGCCTCAGTGATATCCTTTTTAGGTTTCTCTTCTTGCGGCTGTCCCTCTTCACCATGTGGTGACTGTTCTTCCTCCCCAACATCCTTTGGCTGCTGAGCCAACTCTTCTTCAATGTCTTCATCGAAAACCTGAATAATTTCCTTGGCGCCTTAGCCATCCTTTCCATCCCCGCTCTCAGAAGAGCTTGTCTCTTCTTCCTCATAGGCCACCTTGTCGATGGTTCTGTGCTCATATTCGGGTTGCTCATAGTAATCATCGGCCTCTTCCTCGATAGGCTTCGAAGCCTCCTATTCCAACTCCTCCAACTCTTTGAAAATCTGCATTATGGCCTCCATGGCCGATGGACCTATTGGCGGTTGTGAAGGTTGAGCTGTTGCGAGGGCTTGGGCAAGGGCTGCCTGGAGAGCGGGGTCCATTAGAATTTATGAGAACTCGGGGGGAAGACTCTGCAGGTGCCGTGTAATAGCCTCGGGAACCGTGGAAAGGGGAATAGGTGATGCTATTGTTGCCAGAGGCAGGGAGGTGATAGGTGACATGGCAGCAGCAGAGGAAGGGGAAGTGGTCATGCTAGAGGAGGAGTCGATGTTGATTATTGACCCGGCTGGGGGTGAAGAGGCAAGGTGAACAGAAATGTCCACCGCCTGTGGAGATGAGGCGACTGCAGCCTGAGAGGTGGGCAACACACTCATCGGGGGAGGAAGGAGCAAGGGAGGCTGCGCCTCTGTGGTGATCACTGTCCTTTTGAGCTTCTTGGAGATGAGCCTCTCGTGTCTTTCGTTGCTTGTTCTTTGGGGTCTGCAGATTTTGTTGTTTCTACTTCTTTTCTCTTCTGGGACCTGGTGATGGGGGGAGACTTGGAAGTCTCACCAGCTGATGGGGAGGCAGAAACATCCTCCGTGGTGCTGGGCTCGCTCTTGAGTGCCTCGTATGTTAGAGTCACCCCCTGTTGCTTCAGTTGAGTGACCCGCCCGTCGACCCACTCCTTGGTGCGAGCTATGATTGATTGGGTGATGGTATCTAGGTTGTTGACCTCCTGCTCGTCCCAGTCGATCGACGGTATTGGCAGGTTAGCGACTACAGGGTACCTTGGGTGCACTATTGTAGACTCGTCTTCTTCGAGCTGGTCAGGCACCTGGAACAGTTGCACTCTTCTTAGAAATAATACCGTCATGCGCATGTAGTGCCTTGCGCAGACCTCCTTGTCATCTTGGCAGTCTGCCCAGAAGTCCTCAATGTGGTATTGGTGAGCATAAGCCGGCCCCGGCGCCTTCCTGACATGGCCATGTGGGTCCATTCGCAGGCGAGCCATGTACCATTCAAAGTTATATTCTTTAAGTTCTTTCTCTGAGTTGTTTGCACATTGAGAGGTTTGAAGTCGATATACGCCCTGGCCAAGGGTCATGGGATAGGGGATCCCTGCTACATGCTTGTTGCTGAAGACCGTCTTAATGTGTTGGAGCTGCCGGGAGAGCTCTAGGAGAATAATTCTGTCGTTAGGGTACCTTGGCAACTTGTTCGGCCGTTCCGTGAATCCCTGGGCACAGATGTAGGTGAATTTGGGGAATTGAATATACAAGAAAGCATACTCCCTTAGGAGTGCCCTAGTGCTGTGGGATACTCTTCTGTCGAAGTCCCCGGCTATCAATCTAATAATATGGCCAATGAAGGCGTCATTGACCCAGCGGTACTCCTTTTTGAAGTAGCGGTATTGTAGTTGAGGGTACCAGTCAAAAGGCTTGAGCCCTCGTTTATGATCCTAATCCGGCACCATAAATAGCCCACTATATTTCCTCTGACCTTCCAAGGAGTATACCAGGTACGAGGTCATGTAGAACTTGGAGCTTTTCTTGACATTTACAAACTGCTTGTGGAAGCAGTTGCTGATGATACTCCCCCAGTCGAATGAGATCTTAGTTTTCACGTCTTCATTTCCTCGTATGATCTGTTCAATGTAGTAAGCCATCCACTCTTGGAAGTAGACAGCTGCTGGGAGGCCCATGACCCTGCTTAGCATAGTCACCAAGTCGTGATAATCTTCTTGAAAATCACTGCGGAACAACTCTTGGGGAATCTTTGCAGTGCTGCCCCGTTTCTCCTTAAGCCAGTAAATGTTAATTGACTTCTTGTAGCCCAATGGATTGGCATCCCATGCCGCCTAACACTGCTCCAAAGTGGGGACCTACATATGTGGGAATGTAGGAATGTGAAACGTCTTAGTGATTCCTTCTAGAGACATGTCGGCGAGGATGTTCCCCTCCTTGTCTACGATCGTTCTGGTGTTTGTTTGGTAGGCTTCTCGGCAAGCCATTACTAATTCAGGTGCTATTAGAGACGGAGGGAAGCCAACAGCCTTGGCGATTCCACTTTGGCGTATCAACCTGGCATTCTTTGTTTTAGGGTCGACCTTAACCCTCTGGGTGAACTCATCTATGTCCACCTGGCCGATATTGGTATCTCAAATTTCTCTCCAGACAGTCAAGACCTTTGACTGGAGCGGCTCACCCTAAAATTGGAACTTCATCTGATCTTTGTCATCTTTTCCCCGAGCGGCTCTTCCAAATTTCTTGCCCTTGTCCTTTTTGGCAGAGGCCCCTGAAGTTCTTGCAGTCGATTCCATATATCCTGCAAGCAAAGGACGAAGTCAGCACAACAAAACACCAATAACATTAATGTTAGTCCATATTATGAGCATCTCATCTAGATAATTATTCAAATACATCATAAATTTTATCCTCAGATGATATCGATTTCATTTTGGAGCATTTGGACAATCCGGGCCCGGAGGGCTGGACTTCCCTGACAGGAATGCTGTCAGGGAGGGAAAACACGACCGAAGGTTCCCGGAGATCCCTGTTGGCCAAATTTTAGTATTTTAAGAGACCCATAATGGAGAACGGCATGATTTAGGACATGGGTCGAAGTCAAATTCTAGATTTGAGTCAGTCTGGATTGATTTAAGGAACTTTGGAGGTCTCATGCCGGAAGGCAGTCAAGGGGCGGCCGTTGGGGACAGCGAACAGCGGGTGGAAGTTCGGCCTAGGAAGTCCGATGTCCGGGGCCCGCGAGGCCAAAGGATGGCTGGTATGAGGCCCGGTTTGATAATTTAGACCAGATGGCATTCGGAGACCCGGGGCCCAGTGGCCGGGAGGACACGAGCTCACAGCCGCCGCATGATTTTCGACCATTTTGAATGGCGGTGGCGAGGAGAAGACCAGAGCCCGGAAGGCGGGGGGCCAACAGAGGTTCGCCGCCGAGGGATTTTGCAATGCACGGTGACAACGGCGGCGAAAGGATGCTCGAGACCCGGGGACTGGGAAACAGATGGGGCCTCGCCGGAAGACTTCACCATTAAAAAGAAAAACGGTGGCAAATTTGATGTGGAGGTCCGGGAGGGGAAACCCGGAGGTCCGGGCCCGAAAGGGCGGACTTCCGTCAGGAGCATTGTAGTTCCGGATTCCGATGGCGATGGAGGGTTTTGGGCCCGGCAAGGACCTTCGCGCTGCGCGAAGAACGCCCACAACGCGGACAAGTCCCGAGCCAGTGGCGAGGGCAATTCCGATGGGTTCCAAAATTTTTGAAGATATGGGTTATTGGCGCGATGGGGTGTTGTTCAATTTTATGCGATTTAATTAATTGTTCATTTTAACGAAATGCCCAAAAATGATCAAAAATGATTGGAGGGCAAACGAGGATGGCCTACCTCGAAAAAACTAGGCGGGGAGGCACGAAATTCACCGAGAATCGACGGATTGCGGCAAACTTCAACGGTCGTGACGATGCCGATTGCAGTGGGCTCCAGACGTTGGCTTTATCAACTCGCTCAAATTCGCAAAGTGAAAATGAAATTGCGGACCATACATTATATACCCTATCTGCCAGTAATGCAATCATTTATTGCACGTACGGCCGTGCCAAAAGGTTGGTGAAATTCAAATTAGGTCAGCGGCGGCGGAGGAGACCTCGAGGCCCAGAGGCTGGAGGGACGCTTGACGACAGCCGCCGCGAGATTTTGCGCAACATTTCACAGCTTCGGCGAAGGTGGGCCCAGGGCCCAGGTGGCAGGAGGCCGGTAAGGATTCACCACCGAAAGGTTTCGCTTCACACGGTGACGGCGGCGGCGAGGAACACCCCAGGGCCCGAGGGGCGGGCGGCCGCCGGAGGATCGCGTCGCAGACGGCGATCCCGGACGGAAGTCCGAAAGCGGACTTCCGGAGTCCGGAAGCAGACTTTCGGAGTCCGAGGCCTGGATGGGCAGGCGCCGCCCGGCAAAACCCAGATGAAGTTTGAACGGCGGACAGCTGGGCGGGCCCTGAGGGGCGGAAGGATGCCCGGGGAACACCGCAAAGGGCGGCGAACGCAAGGGGGAAGCCCGATAAGGGAACCCCGGAGGCCCGGGCCCGGGGGGCCCAGGGCCATCCAGAGCCAAACAAAGCCAAAGGAACCGACGAGGCCCCAGAGGGCAGCAAAACCAAGAGGGAGGCACAGTTGATTTTTAGGATGAAACCTTGGAGCAACATTGACCATGCGGAACACCAAAAAAGAGGGACACTTAAAATGAGGCAACCCCGAAAGACCCGACAAGGCGAAAGAAAAAGAGGGTCCCCGTTCTGAACGGCTGAGGGCACAACAAATGTCACAAATGTCAAGAGCATAGAAACTTGATTCATGCTCCTATTACTGAACTTTGTGCCAATGTTCCCATTTGGCCATTTTTAGTACAGGGATTGGATTTGATTGGAAAAATTGCACCACCTTCTTTTGGTGGACATAAGTTTATCATAATTGCAAAAAATTATTTCATGAAATGGGTGGAAGCTATTCCTCTTTGTTCTACAATAGCTGAAGTAATTTGTCGATTCATATTGGATCACATAATTATTCACTTTGGTCTCCCTTCCATAATTGTTTCAGATCATGGAACCCCATTTAAAAATAATGAAGTTCAGGAATTCCTTGAAACATTCAACATTCAACATCATTTTTCAAGACCATATTATCCCTAATCTAATGGACAAGATGAGAATACTAATAAAATTCTTGAACAAATCCTAAAGAAAACTATCACTCAACATCATAAAGATTGGCATAGGAAACTATCTTATGCACTTTGGTCTTATCAAACTAATCTTTGCTCATCAACATGACATACCCCTTATAGTCTTGTTTATGGTTCTGATGTGATTATTCCCTTGGAGTTAGAAATTCCTACTTTGCGATTTTCTCTCGAAGATATCTTTGATTAGTATTATCTTTAACCCCCTTGTGAATAGTATGATTAATATAGCAGTGTTGTTTGAAGTTATCTGATGTTAATTTGAATAACTTTCACATTGCTTTGTTCTTGACACCTACCTTCGTGTTTTCCTTGAACACTAAGGTAATTATTTAATTTAGATCTCATACTATTCGCATTCCTCTTGTGTTAAATTAGATCCTTCTTTGTTTATTTAATTTAATATATTCTTTTCTCATCACAAATGTTACATTTATGCTAAAAGTCAAATATCTTTTACATTAGATCACATTATTTCTATTAAATCATGAAGTTATTAATTACCTACTTTTACTCAAAAGTATTTAATTAATCACATTGAATTTAACAAAGACATCAAAAGCATGCATGTCTATATATGGGTATGTGCAGGATCATGATGGGCCAAAAAGTGGCAAGATGATGGGTATGTGGCTGACGACTTTTTTTTTTACCAAAATTTGATGAAACAAAAAGGGTTTTTAAAGGAGATTCTCATATTTCCACCAATATTAATTATTCCTTACTTTGAATTTAATAAATAATTATTAATCATTTTCTATTTGAATTACGACTAAAGTCTAATTGATAGGTTGATTGAAAAACATCTATAGCTTTCAAATGGTATCACATTCTATGCTTCACATAATATAAGATTAAAAAAAAAATTTGAATTTCATAAATTTTGACCAAGTTAAGGTGATCGACATATGAGTTTTATATTTTTAAAAGTTGTAATAAAAAAATCATAATAAATTATTTACTTGAAAAAAATAGAAAAAATATGCATCACATCGGGACATGAGTCCTCTACTTATATCTAAATTATTATAAAAAATATTATTTTATTGTGGTTAGGGTGGTCAAATGACACCTACTCTTATTTTTTCCCGAATTTAAGTACTACTGCATTGAAATTTCAAATTGTCACCAAATAGATTTTTTTTTTAAAACAAACCTAGTAGTTTAGAAACTAAATTCAATTTTCTATAGGTTCTATTCTTACATATTTTTGAAATAATATAGATAACTTATTTAAATTTTACGTCAAGTTTCCTAACTCTAATTTTTCTAATTTTTTTGCCACTTAAGGGCCTATTTTTTCCATGATGATCCTGCACATACCCATATTCATCAAATTTTTATATATACATCATCATCAAACATCATCATGGTCTGTGAGATTTAGACCCCTCAGGCTCTAGCACTCATGATCCTCTCCCTAGATGTCATGAGATGGTTGTGTGTGATCATGATTGTGCATTGTTGACTCTAAGTGCATACTCTAGACCATGTGCTCGACCAAGGGCTACAAGCCACTCCTCTACCATCTAATCCCTCTCTACTCATGTTTGTGCTAGCTCTGCATGTAATGTCTCTAACTTTGATGAGGTCTATGCTAATTGTAATACACTCTCAACTTTGTGGAGTCACCTTCTCATAGTCTCGTATGTTGCTCGTAATCTCACGAAAGGTCGTAGTGAGTCTGGCTCTTCCTCCATGATTAGTGGGAGAACGTAGTTAGGATCCACCTCCTCCTCCTCATTGGATATAGGCACTACCTCTATCGTAGCTTGATGATAGAACTCTCACTAGTCTCTCATCGCTCCTACAAGATAGATAATATACACAATCAATTCCTCATCATTATATATAAATCAAACTTAAAGTATAAGAAGACATGCATAAAATCAAATATCATCACCTATATCTCTAGAAGCATGAGGAATATCAAGCTTATCTTCTCTGGGGGGTATCAAGGATGTGCTAGCCTCTCTCTAACCCTAAGTGTTGATGTTTGTTGTAGCTATTGCCCGTAATCTAGTCCTGTAAGTATTTGAGGATTCTCCATGCTCGTACTGATCCTCAGTGGCTACCTCATCACCCTCACAAAGGGGTCTCTCCTCCTAGTACTCATAGTCCTCCTCCTCCTCCTCTCCTCCCTCCTGGTCCTCATAGTCTGGATCAGCTTTAGATTGGTACTCCTCATCAAGAACATCTATAAATATATCTGTTGGCTTATACCGTACCTCATCTGCTGCAAAATTTGCATCACCTATAGGGAATCTCATGGGGAACATAGGAGTTGGCCATGAAAATGACCACCACTCCTCATGTTTTTATATGCCAATGAAATCATCAACATCAAATATTGGTGGTTGATCGTGATCTGAATCATTCAAATCACTATCATGGACATGATCTAAAGTCAACTGAACAATATCACCTAGCCTCTGAGAAACCTACACTGATCGTCTAATGAAGGGGCATGCCCTCAGTGGTGTCTAAACCTATCCAAACTATCGCATGACTCGCCCATAATAGAACAGTCATACAACATAGTCATGCCACCCTGCTAGATACCTATCCATCTACATCCTCCTCAGCTATCCTATGGGATCTAGCCACTGTAGAGTGAGTAGATAAGGTCTCCAAAGGATCTCATCCTCCTACAGTTAGTCAAATCTCACCCTCCAAAAATGAAATCTCCATACTACCACAAACATCGCAAAGGATAGTCAAATGCTCGTGAATATGTTGCAGCTATAGTACATGAGAATCTGATAGGCTTGGCATATGTGATATGCTCAAGGAACCAAAATTATTGAAGCGTACAATGGACCATACTGTCAATCTCTCAAAACAAAAACTAACCAAGATCATAATATAAGTGTGCTAGAATGCAGTGACCCCAAGCATAAATTGTCCTCATCTCATGCATCCCTCATATCAAGTGTACTAGTCCTCTGTCTAAGTGTGTTGCTCATCCATTTGGATTGATAACATGATTGTGTATATAATAATTTGTCTCATAACAAGAGCTCGTGAATACAGTAGCATAAGAAACTCGATTTGTGCTCTGACTCTCTCATCATGTACTCGACCACCTAAATAATATTGCATGTCTCTCTTCTTCTACTAAAATATTTGATCCCCCTGGAAATATACATGTTCTCCCTGAATAGGAACTTAGAGGATGCAGTGTATGTCCTCGAGTGTGATCATCATTTCCCTAGTGGGAAGATGAAAGGTACAAGTATCATCATCCCAACGCTCCCATAGAGCCATAAGCATAGCATCATGGTATCTCATGGGTGGCATCAAATATGCCCAATAGATACCCACTAACTATAAATGATCTATCTTTGCTATTGATAGTAATGGTACATAGTCTCACAAAAATGTGAACTGCCTTCCACTTAGCCATTGTTGTGACTGGGCAAGAAACTATCAAATTCATCACAAAATGTTCTAAATTCTTCAATTTTTACAGATTTCATCATGCATGTGTGCTAAAGTAAATCTAGTGTGCTTTTCTAATGGTCCTAGACACTTTAGAACCTTTTTGGACTTTTTTCAAAGAAACGGGACACTTCACGAAGAATTAGGACACTTTGGGAAGAAATGAGACACTTTGTGAACAAAAGGGACACATTGCAAAACAATGGGACACTTTGCAAAAAAAGGGGATGCTTTGCAAAAAAAGGGGATGCTTTGCAAATTTATTTCCAATAACCCTAAATTAACCTATCCATGAACATAAATCACTAAACTATCATCAAAGCACAAGATGAATCTTGCAAAATTGACTCACCTCATGATGCAGCTCATCGTGTGTTGCGAAGTTCATCCAGTCGTGAAGGAATGTAATCTCGTCTGCTCGGCATGTTCTTCTCTCATGCTTCACTATCAAGCTACAAAAAGGTAAAATGACTAGTAAGTGACATTCTACTTTCTTATTTCAATCACTTTCTTACGTCTATTTATTTGCATTTTCTTATCATCTTTTGGGTATGTGCAAGATCATGATGGGCCAAAAAGTGATGATATGTAAGTGATGTGATGGCCCATGTGGCTGACAAGGTTTTTTTACCCAAAATTGTTGAAATGAAAAGGGTTTTTAAAGGAGATTCTTAGCTTTCCCCAATATAAATTATGCTTTACTTTGAATTTAATAAATAATTATTATTCATTTTCTATTTGAATTATGACTAAAGTCTTCATTGATAGGATGATTGAAAAACATTTATAGCTTTCAAAAGATATCACATTTTTTGAATCTGAAACATGAGTCACATTCTATGCTTCACATACTATAGGATTAAAAAACAAATGAATTTCATGAAGTTTTGACCAAGTTAAGGTGGTCAGACATATGAGTTTTTATATTTTTTAAAAGTTGTAATAAAAAATTCATAATTAATTATTCACTTGGAAAAAAAATACCAAAAAATATGCATCACATTGGGACATGAATCCTCTACTTATATCTAAAATCTTATAAAAAATATTATCATTCTATTATGGTTAGGGTGGTCAGAAAAACACCTACTTCTCATTTTTTCCATAAAATTTAAGTACTACTGCATTGAAATTTCAAATTTTCACCAAATAGATTTTAAAAAATAAATAAACCTAGTAGTTTAGAAACTACATTCAATTTTCTACAAATTCTATTCTTACATATTTTTGAAATAATATAGATAACTTATTCAAATTTTTATGTCAAGTTGGCTAACTCTAATTTTTTTGAAATTTTCACCACTTAAGGGCCTATTTTTCCATGATGATCCTACACATACCCTTTTCTAGTTCATATCACATAATCATTCTTCAAACTAACCTAATGGGTGCTAGAGTAATCCATTTTCCATGTTGTTTAATGCATTGGAATCATGATTCCGCACTCGACATCATCATCTGTCTATCATTAAGTGGCATGGTACTTGGAAATTCCCAATGATATGATTTTCTTATTCAAGGTGGCTAGATTTCTACCTTGATTCCACCTTCGTAAAGCAA
The DNA here is from genome assembly GCA_007258455.2 of Sequoia sempervirens. Lineage (NCBI taxonomy): Eukaryota > Viridiplantae > Streptophyta > Pinopsida > Cupressales > Cupressaceae > Sequoia > Sequoia sempervirens. The sequence continues at coordinate 67,541,934 of VDFB02000013.1, read as the reverse complement.
GCAGAATCAAGGGGGGGCATACATCTACCCTTGAATTGGATTCCTAGTAGTTAGACATAAGGATTATTAGACAATTAACGAATTCTTGTTCCAAGATGTGGTTCCTACTGTTGTGGTTGTGTAGATAACTACACTAGGGGCTTGATTCTCCTATCTTTTGAATGAATATCATTTTTATTAAATGCGGTGCATTGTTTAGAGTCCTTTAGCTTTCATATGCACATAGATTCATATGGGCGCTAAAGTGGGGGCTAAATGTGCCATAGAAAATTGGACCCTCTTGAGAAAACAAGCAATTTCACGCATAATTAGACCCACTTTTGAGCCCTTTTACATCATTTTCCCTACAAAACAACATTTATGGGCCCCTTAGACCCATTAATTTTTATCTAGAAGCTTGTTTTACTTAAGAAATCATATAAAACTCGATAAACAATATTTAATTGCATCATATCTCAGAAACCCACCTTCAAACTGTAGTAGTGGGACCCATTCACCATCCTGGGCAAATGAATCCCCTCTGGTGGGACCCATTCACCAAGGGTGGCGAATGAGTCCCCTTTTGAGGGAAGATTCAAATTTGAGCAGCAAATTAATAATTTTAACTTTTATTTTTGGTGAATGTCAACCTCTTATGTCTAATTAATGAGAAAATAAGTTGTTTTTGCCTATAAATACTTATTTTAAGTCATTTTACATATCTTTTTGCAATCTCATTATCTTTCATCATCTTTCAAGAGAAATTCATAAAATTCAAGTATTCTAGAAGAAGTTTCATCACCAAAAGTTGAAGTTTTAGGACAACAAACTAGGGTTTTTGCAAGTCTTGAAGCTCACTTTTATTATCAAGATCCAACATTACAAATGGTTTAAAATGGATGCCTATGGTGAATCATGAAGAAATCTAGGGTGAAGAGGTGCAACTAGCCACTAAATCATGCCTAAGGACTTGATTTCCTATTGAATCCATCTTCCATTGTCAATCTATCTTCATATTAAGCTTTGCATTTTGATATTAATCACTTGCATGTAATTTCATCCATCTTATTCATGTGTTGTAAGGTTTCTAGGGTTTGAGATATTCCATTACATTGGTTATCTCTTGCATGTCCTATTCTAGATCAATAGAGTAGTGTTTTTGTTATGATTCAGACTTTCCTAGTCTTTAACACATCTAAGGCTAGGGTTTTATTTAGATATTTTTCTATTCAAGGTTTAATTACCAATTAAGGGTTTGACTGAGGAAAACCCCCCATTAGAAAAACAATTTTAAGCTATATTTTAGGAATCTTCTGAGATTCAAGATCAGGTTTTTGTCAAAAATTGTTGTACAAGTGTCAAGGTGTAGAACAAAATCCTCAGATTGCAGGAGTTTAAGAGTGGACTGATTCGCCATGCTTGGAAAATGAGTCCCTCCTGAGGTACAAAATTGGTGTTAGATTTAGATTCGGGATCCAGACTGTCAGAAATATCCTCTGAGTAGAAAAAGTCCTGACTTGGGATTAATTCACCTTGGGTGGCGAATGAGTCCCAGTCAACCTAAATTCAAGCTTCACCAGTATTTCAAATTTTTTTCCAACCTTCTATAGTTTTTGAGGTTCACTTATTCTGAGAAAATACATTCTATTTAGTCTAATTTGCATGTTCATTCATTCTTTAAAGGTTATTTGTAAACAACACTGTGTTTTCAAACATTACATAGATCTTAGTTTTGCATTCATTTACATTAGTTTAAATCTTTCCGTTGCATTTAGATAACTTCATTTAGCATAAATAACTTTCTTCATAACATATTTGAGTAAAATTGTTAGATTCTTTGGCCCTTTCTTTCTCCTTTTAGGTGAAAAACCCTAGAAGTGTTAGAAAGGCTTAGGGTGCCAAAAATCTACCATTCAACTAGATGATTTAATTATTACCTACCTTGCATCACACTTTCCTATATGTTTCATCTCCATCCATTCTATCCTCATATCCTATCATCATATCCTATTGCATCCATCCTCCATCGACATCCTATCATCTACCACTTGGTATATTTTTATTGAGCATTTGAACAATATAGATTTGCTACTCTAAATCATGTGCTTCTATCTTAAATATAAGATTTTTATCACCTGCTTATTGGTGTCATTGTTTCAGTCTTGCATCCTTACATAGTATCCTCCATCATGTCAGTCATCATTAGGTCTTGTGTAATCCCCAGTCTTTTTGTTGAACTACATTGCCTTTGCACTTTCACGTAAGCAAGGCTAATCATTTGATTGGACCCCGAGGATTTTATCCATCTATTTGTGCTAGTCCTCACCATCCACCTGGGTCTTCATTATCCTTTTTTTAATTTTATCTATGGCAATTCATCTATCTTTTATCAAACTATGAGGTCTTTGCACTTTCATGTAGGCAAGGCCATCAATCGATGAGCCTCTGAGACCCTAGGTCTATCCTTAGGGTGTGTCCTAGTTTTTGTGTCATTTCCTCAAGTATGTCCATATCTAGTTGGTTTCTAACAACAAAATCCATTGACATCTTGAGGTTCAATCCATTTTGAATATCCTAAGCCATGTCAATCAACTAATGTACCCTCCATCTTTGGTCTTAATAGCATGTATCCTTCCTTAAATCAAACCAAATTAATTCCATCCACCTATTTGTACTATGGAAAATGATATTTGAAGGTTATTGCCATATTTTTGGTGCTTTTTTCATTTTTTTTTATCTTTTGAGCTTCCTATTATACCTTGTCAGGGTCTCCACAATCCATCACATCATGGTGCGGTTTGACTGGTAGACATAGGGGCATATATTGATTTTGATGTGATATTGTCTTCTTATTTGTCCCACATAGTACCCACCAAGATCCCTATGGTCTTTTGTTACACTAGGGCATCCTTTGTGCTTGTGGTTATTCCAAAATTAGGCCTGACCAAAGCCCTTGCGACTTTGGGGTGTTGGGATAGAATTCGTGTTTATTGTGTTAGTCTTATGCATTTGACACTAATTGGCCTTGGTTATTCATACCATGAAATGTCATGTTCTATGATATAGCAAAATATAGTGCTCCTAAGATGATAAAATGGCATTGTATTTGCATTTCATTTATCCTTTCCTTTCCATTGCATTTATCCCAAACCATTTTCCCTAGCCTATTGTCATTAATTTTGGTTGTGAAAATGTTATTCCCACCACCTATTGTTCCTATCAGGGTCCCTACAATTTTGATAGGTGCACTATCACACCCACCAAATTATTCATTTCACTATGCATGTTCATTGTCATTTAGGTTCATTCTATTGCATAATTGCATTATTTTTTTTATTAATTTAATTATCCATTTTATTTTCATCCCATTAGATTGCATTAATCTTGTCATTATATTTCATAGTTAGTTCATTATTCATTGCATTAATACATTTCATGCTCGATACCATTATCATTTCATTGCATTGCATTATCATTTTCATTAGCATTTTAAGTTGTTTAAATTAATATAGATCTATTAGTCTAAGCATCTTAATTCATTGCATTTCATTATCATTTTGATTAGGGGTATGTGCATGATCATGATGGGCCAAAAAGTGGCAATATGATGGGTATGTGGTTGATGACTATTTTTTTAACCAAATTTGATGAAATAAAAATGGTTTTTAAAGGAGATTCTCAACTTTCCACTGATATAAATTATTCCTTACTTTGAATTTAATAAGTAATTATTATTCATTTTATCTTCAAATTACAACTAAAGTCTTGATTGATAGGTTGATTGAAAAAAATCTATAGCTTTCAAACGGTATCACATCTTTTTAATCCAAAACATGTGTCACATTCTATGCTTTGCATACTATAGGATTAAAAAAGAGAAATTGAATTTCATGAGGTTTTTACCAAGTTAAGGTGGTCAGACATACGAGTTTTTATATTTTTAAAAAATTGTAATAAAAAATCATAATTAATTATTTACTTGGAAAAAAATTACAAAAAAAATATGCATCACATCGGGGCATGAGTCCTCTACTTATATCTAAAATATTATAAAAAATAATTATCATTTTATTGTGGTTAGGGTGCTTAGACAAACACCTACTTCTTATTTTTTCCTTGAAATTTAAGTACCACTGCATTGAAGTTTCAAATTTTCACCAAATAGATTTTTTTTTTTATAAACAAACCTAGTAGTTTAGAAACTACATTCAATTTTCTACATATTCTATTGTTACATATTTTTGAAATAATATAGATAACTTATTCAAATTTTTATGTCAAGTTGCCTAACTCTGATTTTTTTGAATTTTTCGCCACTTAAGGGCCTATTTTTTCCATGATGATCCTGTACATACCCTTAGTATTTTAATATTTTTAGATTAATATAGATCTGTTAGTCTAGGCATCTTAAATCCATCTCATTTCATTAAATACACACTTTCATTATCATATTAAGTTGTTTAGATTAATATAGATCTATTAGTCTAAGCAACTTAATTCATTGCATTGCATTATCATTTTTATTAGTATTTGAAGTTATTTATATTAATATAGATTTGTTATTCTAGGAATCTTAAATCCATTTCATTGTCATTTCATTTCATTGTATTTACACTTTTATTGTTAACTTAATTTGTTTAGATATGTTATTCTAAACATCTTATTACATACATCTAATTACATTACATTCACATAGTAGTCTATCCATAATATTATGCATATCATACATCCATAATCAAGAATTCCATCAATAATCCACACATCATCCATAATAAGTACAACATCAATAAATACATTATATCCCATATGCATACATCATAAATCGCAATCCCATGGTCACCTACACCAAAAACCATTAGTATCATATCCATATCATAAATCATAAATCATCACATCCTACATCACAAAGTGTTAGTCATAAGACATATCATCCATATCACACATATCATCATAAATTCATTATTCACCATCCTCATCACATGCATTCCTCATAATTATAATCATACACATATGCATAATAAACATCCACAACATCACATAGGAATCATACATAGATCATTTTCAACATCCATCATATCATATATATATCAAAAATTATAGCCTATCACATAAAGTCTATAATATAAAGTTCATACTAATGTCCACATTCCATCTAGAGTCCATCCAATAAAAGTACAAGTGTAGAGGAATCATCATATAAAAATATATATAGGTACATCTGACACATCATGGTGTTCTAAATCAATAAAGAATAAAGAATCAATGAATCTTTAAAATCAATTTGTACACAAAATTTGTATGTCATCTCTGTATCTATGTACAATATCTATTGTGCCTCTATCTAAAACTAGGGACCCTATACCTATCTCTACCATCTATCCCCCTGTCTCCCCTCTAACAACTTCTCCCTACATATGATCATTGGGGAGAGCCCAAACTAGGTCCTTGGCCATGTGGAGTTGTCTCCCTGTAGTCACTATAGCCCCTAGTGTGAGTCTATCCTGAGCAGGAGGGTGTTGGTCTTTGAGGAGTTGGTCACATAAATGGAAGTACCCTCTATGCTATATTTAGTATAGTAGAGAATTATTTTCCCATCCAATATCCGACCTATGTCCTCACATTGAACTCTCCATCTACATGTGCATGTAGTTGATCTCTCTCCATCCTATATATGTCACGATGTTGATGCATCATCCACCTCTCCATCTCCCAAGCCTCCTATGCTAGTATCATCAAGGCTACCTACACCTCTACCTACTACACCCTCCTGAAGGCCTCATCCCTCTTCTTCTATAATCTCCCATCCATCACTACAACCTCTACAGCCTCTACCTCCTCAATCCCTCATTACTCTCTCTCTCTGATATTTGGGCCTAATCTTCAACCTACTCTACTATTGGCATCACCTACTCACTCTCCACCTTTGTAGTCCCTATTAGGCCCTACAACTGGTCCCTTTCCTCTTGTTGCCTCAACACTTGACCTCCTAGATCCCCCACCATCCCCATCACCTCATTGTCCCTATCCAACTACATGGAATTAGTTGTATCCTATAATTGATGCACCTCATGTTGCAGTATTTCCACCTCAGCCTATAGCCTATCCCTCTTCACCTCTTCCTATCGTAGCCTTTGTTGTAGGATACAGAATTGAGTCTATGCACCTACCAATCTCACTACAAGGTCCTCTATAGGTGGCCCCTGATAAACTACCATCGCCCTATCCTCCATTGTTTGAGAATCCACCTCCATCTCTTGATGTCCCTCCTCCTAGACAACCTCCTCTTGTACTACCTCCTCTCCGCTCTTTCCATCCCCTCTCCTCCTCCTCTAAGGTCTTTGATTCTCATCCTCCTCTTTGAATCCCATCGCTAGTACAATAGGATCAACTATAGTGATCCTCATGGGCCTCCTCTCCTACCACTATTTAGCGTACCGAACTATGATGCCTACATCATCAGGGAACCCTCTCTATGGCCATCCTATCAATAGTAGCTGCTCCCTTGCCTGTTGGGCATACTCTAAAGAAATCTACTACCCCCATATTGATCCTAACTCTCAGCTAATCCATTCAAATCAATACTCCCCTACGAGGATATATTGTTGAATATTGTACTACCAAGTTAGTCGGTCATGCCTGTGCAACTCAATGATGAAGGGATCCCTCCCTATTAGATAGAACTAAGGAAATAGGTATGCCATATACAATCTATCCTCTACAAGCTAGGACTGGAATCGTTGATCAACATAAGGCTACCATATTATGTACTGCTCTATTAGATCATCCAATAGATGGTGATAGTACTCTAAGCTCCCTACCTATCAATAGTGGAGCATCCACCCATGCTCTCTCCCATACCAAAATTCCATTGGGAGAGCCATCTCTCTCTCCAATTATGAGGATATCTAGGCAGGCAACTCTAATGTGCTCCCATGCCCACACCTATAGTAGAGTGACATGGGTCACACTCAATGCTTACCTATAACATACAATGTCCATGTATTTGTATAATTGTGCAAGCACATAGGGTCCCTAGGAAAATACTCCCTCCCGTCACTCCACAATTTTCCTCACAATCTCAATCATCTTGAGGCTAAAAAATTTCTCACTCCTGTCAAGGAGGAGAATCTCACTGATCAAACCATAAAGGAACAATGGAAGTGGTGGTGCCACTCCCAGACAAGCATCTATGTCCAACTTGTTCCCTCAGCAGGGAAGCTCTATAGTATAGAAAACTACCCATAAACTCATCTCCAGTGGTTTTCTCAACATGGCATTTAGTAGATGTCCTATGATTGGTAATCTTAAGATGCACCAAACATCCTCAGTGTCATGTTCATCTCCCTTATGGGGATGTGGAAGGTAGATGTATGTGACCTCCATCTCTCCATAAAAGTTGTCAATAGTGGTTGGTGTGTCTGGATGTTTGGGTTATCCCAACATATGTACCAGGTCTTCTTGCTCTAGTGTCATGTGATCCTCAAGCATCATCACCTCTTGGGTAACCTCCAATACACCTAAGTGTCTCTCCCTAGTCCTCAGGGACTCTATGCTCTACATCTATATCAACCATTCTATCAGTCCTTTCTTACCATTTATATTTTACCCTTTCTTATTTCCCCCTACCCTGGTTTGGCAACTTCACCTCTATGAAAGGTGAATTTTCCTATTCCCCTTTTCTTGCACCTTGTCCTGTCCACTTCATCCATTTTCCCCTATGCTACCCTATTTGTGGGTTCACCTATTTTTCTAGTGAGCCCACCTCTTCATTGTCCCAAGTGAAAATTCACCCTTTTATCCCAAAGGCAAACTCGTGTTTTCTCCTTCACCCTATAGGCATCTATGCATTCGCCTATATTGACCCTCTTTCCCCAAATGGAAAAATCACATTCTCCCTTCTATCCTATGGGTGGAATCACATTCACCCCTACACCCAATTCCTTCTTTTGGGAAATTTTATGTTCATCCTTTCCCCTGTTGGGTGATCTCACAATCGCCCCTCCATCGTGGATCTGCTCCTGCAAGGTGGTGCACTCACCTTTTCCCATTTTAGGCAATTATTCAATCACCTATTTCCTTTTTCATTCACCCCTATGTAAGTAGGTTCACCCATCTCGGAGAGAAGAAATTTTTCAATCACCCATCTTCGAGTGCATCCGCCCCTATGAAAGCACACTTGCCCCTTCCCTCATATGCAATCGCCCATTCACTGAAGAGGCGAATGTGTTTTGATGGAAGGGAAAATCTACCCTCTCGTGGAAATTTTATTTTGGCCTAGTCTAACCCATCCCAAAATCAAAAACACATGTGAAAATTGAAAGTAAATCACAAAGCTAGTTTCAAATCATACATGTCGAAGTATTGTATGCAGAAGCTAGAAATCTCACACATCTTTTGCTCGGTGAATCATCTCCCTGTTTTATGCCATATCACTTGCTTCATCAACTTAGACTCGATCGCTTTCTCACCTAATCACTCAATGATGCATGTGCAAATGAACTTTGGGTGAATAGTAACTTTTCTAATTTACTATTTATACCTTTTTATTTTTCCCCCTAGTTAGCCTTGCTAATTTTTGGGTAATTTTTAGCCTTTTTTATCCATTTTTTAATCCTTCTACCCCTTTCTTTTGTGGGCTGCCATTTACACCCAATGAGTCTATTTTCTTCTATTCAAAATCCATTCTTCATGGATTTTTTTCCTCTACTACGTGGTACCCTATGTTTCTCTATATCAAGAAGTCACATGAGGCCCCTTTTCTTCCCCATCTTTCCTTGAGGGGGCATACCTCACCATATCCTTGCATTCCTCTTCCCTATCCATTTCCTTGCAATACTAGGAAATCTTCTAAAACTTCCTTTTCTTCTATCGAGTTGTGTGCAATTTATTTTTCTTCGAAACACCACTATTCTCGTGATATTTCAAACAGGGGAAAAATGTAGACACCAAGATTTGACCACCCCCATATGGTCAAATTATCCCTTGTATTCTCATGTTCCACATCCCTAAACCATATTAATTAAATAATTCATTATTTGGTTAATATTTCATCCTAGTCCAAATCTTCCCTAAGGTGGTTGATTGATTAATTAAATACCTTACGTTATTCTTCTCTAAATTAAAGAAATAGTCCAATTTATTTAATTTAGTCACTTTTCCTAAATGAATTAAAACCCTTTTTTAATTAATTTATTTGCTCTCTCCTTGTCCAATCCTCCTACATTTTCACTAATCTTGTTTAGCCCACTTAACCCCCAGTTAGGGTGTGCACATTCCTAATCATGATTAGGGTCACATCCTCCAACTTTTTCAAGTGGATGCTTAATCAGGGTTAGTCCACCTAATCCCTCATTTGCACAACCTAAATCTATGATTTAACCTAACCTAATCCCATTCCATTTATGGCATCTACCCTTGGTCAACCTTATTTATGACTTTCTCCTTTTGGAGAAGTCATCCCCTCACCCTTTTGAATTTTAAATTCAAATTTATTTCTCACACAAATTGTGAGGAATTTTTAGTTCCTTTTTCAATTTCCATGATGATTTGTGAGGAATTTTTAATTCCTCACTTGTCCTCTCATTGTAAATATGGAAAAGAAACTCATTTATGAGGATATCTTTCCCATTACCAAGGTACTTATAAGTACCTCCATCTCATTACCATGTCAAATCCACTTCACTCTGCCATGTCCACCTCACTTGCCACATGTCTCCATGAGATGGCTTGTGAGGTCTCAATCCATCCTAGCCACTAATATTCTACCCTAGATGCAATCCTGGTCATTGATGCCTTTAGAGACATTTTCCCTAAACATGGTGAATTTTCCTCATTTTGATCATCACATAGCTAAATTTTTCTCTCAAACACCTGAGCATTCAACCACCATTATTGTTACCATTTGAAGCAGTCATCTTGCATCCATTCTACTATCCAACTACACCATTGCATTCCTCATAGCATCACTATCATTTTGAGCTAAATTGCATGCCATTTTTCAACAAAGGAGCACACAAAATTAACATCAAAGGGCCAACCAATGGAGATAACTCTAACAAGATAAAATTGGTATGTCTTATACATTTTTTTTAGTTAAGCTAGGGAAATCTTGAGTGTTTTGTTTGTGTTATTTCCTTTGCATTTACTTTAGTTTCTTTGCATTTTTAGGGTTAAAACACTTGCACACACAACCAACTTATCAACATAACTCAATTTAATTATTTCTAACTAAAAATCAATCTTGGTCAAACATATGATCTAGTAAGATTCATTCTAGCTAAGTTAGATACTTCCATAACTTTTTCAACTAAAATTGCTAGCTAAAAATATATGGAGCATTGCTTTAAGTCTAATTTACCAAAAAAGATAAAATTATTTGAAAAACTTGAAGTTTCAATAAGTACTACTAATGTAAATAACATTTTTTTAAATATAAAAATACCCTTTTTTATATCCATCAGTGTAGTTTTCAAAAATATATTTATTTTTAATAGTTTAATTATTATTTATTATTTATTATTTATTTTTACCAAAAGTAGGCTATCAACACAAAATATTAGGTTGATTACCATGCTAAGCAAAAATACTAAAATTTATTAAAAAATAAATAAAAATATATGATGCACTAGATAAAAGTATATTTCAAGATGGTATAATTTATTTTTCATTTTAGATATTTATATTTAATATGAAAGTTGACGTCTAATGGAAGCAACTATTTTCTAATTCACATACATTTTAATATTTATCTAAAAAATGCATATTTATCAAAATTTAAAAAAAATATATCCATGCACTAAAGTTTCAAGTTATAAGTACACACAAAAAAATTGAAAGAAAAAAATATATACTATAAAAAGTTTGATGTCCCATGCAACTTCATTTTTCAGCATTTTATCAACAACTAAATTATAGTGTTAATTTATTGAAAACTAGTTTAAAATAATTATTTTATTTTATTTTTAAATAAAAACATTAAATATACTAAAAAATACACATTTTACTAGTTTACATCATTTCAAAATTCAAAACATATATGCCACTTTTTAGCAATTCAAGCTTAAAAGTTAGATTAGTGTTCATCATTTCCTTTATAAATGTGATACAACATTATACTTTTACCCTTAGGATTCCCTCCCTAACTCATTTGAGTAGGATTTTATGCAATTTAGGTCATTACAGTCTTAGATGCACTTAAGGTTAAGAGCACACACGTTTTATCAATTAGTTCATTAACTATTTTTTGAAGTAGAAATATAGTTAGAATGGGGGTTTGATTGAGGTAAACTCCTATACATCTACCCCATTTCCCCTCTTTTTCCATATTTATTTATATTTTATGAGAAGCATTTTTTCCTTGATCATTTTGATTTTTGGGTTGCATATGTTTTTGGCTTTGGGTTTTCCTATTCTCGAGTAAAGTTATTGAAAAGGTGCACAATACCACACGTGGTAGTTGCACAACTTTCATTCTTTTCTTTACATTTTGGAGAGATTCGGAACACATGTCAACTCAATGGAGATTTTCTCATGGAGCCATATTCATGAGCTCGAGAGTTTTCACCTGCTTGACATGTCATCTCTTTGTTGTAGGAAGATTGTGCTTCTTATTAAGCAATATCTTTTGGGAGTTTTTCGAAGCTTACTGGCCTTTTCCTTTTCTTTATTTTCAAGATGCAAGCTTTGCTTTGATGTTGATGGATGACATGACTTGTCAACTAGACATTTTCTAGGCTATTTTTCTAGGATTTCATTGTTTACAGGCAGTTATCTTTGCTAAATATCTAAGGAGCATTAATGTAACAATTGAGAATTGATGATGAAATATTTTTGTGACCTAAAAAAGATCTACCTTCATATTATGTGCTATCAAATGCCAACATCTGGCAACAAGTAATTTTGTGTTGTGGCAGTTTTTTCTTTTTGCAGCTATAAATGAGAGGCAACGACAGAACAAGGATTCAGATTCCAAGTTTCAATTTCCTTTGCTGAGGAAAAGTTTCTTTAGTTTACTTAAGTTTATAGGACTATTTTTAGAAGAAAAAGTTGTAAAACTACTTTTCTCTAGCATGTTATATCTTTTAAAGCTTAAACTATTATTGGATTGGCATCCGACCTCTATTGTAAAGTTCATTTGATATTTAAAGCATGAATTATTGAGAAGAATTATTTGAGACTGTGCATGCATGGCCTTTATCAAGCTTTCTTTATTTATGCTTTCATTCTAAATGGTTTAAGTAGTTTATTTCCATGTTGTATACATGTATGGTAGAATAATAACTCATGAAAGAAGGATTATGTCAATGTACTTCTTTGTATTTCTAAAGAGTTGTTTTATTATAGTTTGTTGTATTGAGAGATAGGGTTTATGAAATTTTTGAACATTTTTCTATTAACCTTAGAAATATTTATGTTCGATCGAACCTTAATGAACACTGTATACAGAAAGATCTGAAAGTCTGCACTATGCTTGTTGTTAGTCTTTATTGTTCATTCTCTTTCCAACAATGAAGGGTTGTGGCATTCTATGTCTAATTATATCATTCATAGGAAAGATTAGGTTGGAAATGTTGTCAAAGCTTTGGCACATTGCCATTTTATGTTTTATGTTAACATTTCCTTCTACACTTTTCTCTAAGCCCAAAGAAGATTCAACTTTCTATAAAAATCCTAGAGGTATTCAATGAGGCGTAAATCAGTCCCCCACTCACTAAATTTCCCATAAGACTGTCGAAGAGGTGCAAGCTTTGATGATCAATAGTAATTTTTTTGGCACACCCAATGGGACCCAAACTTCTCTAAATGCCTGATTAGAAGTCAAAAATATTTCTTAAATTAGGCTAACCAAAGAAACTGGAAGTTTCATGCCTAGAATTGAAACAAGGGCATCTTTAAGAGGCCATTTCCAATACTCCTAGTTACTTGCCTCAATACCTAGGAGAAGAAGACTTACAAGTTTTGTATCACCTATAAGTAGTAATAGATTAAGAACTAGGAGCCCAATATATAGAGCCTTATCTACTCCACCCAGAGGATCAACCTTTCAAATCAGAATATGAATGCATACTCGATTTATAGGAATCTCTTATCTATAGCTCATGTATTAGCCCCTGCTCCTAGAAATTTCATAACAAGGATAGTAGTAGTCCACTATGGCCACCTACAACCCCAAATGTATGGCCTTCCATACCTACTAACACCCTCAAGGCTATTCCAAGAAAATTATGAGAAGATTTTAACACCCCCTCTAAACACCTTCAAGATATAGTGGAGGTTTGTAGAGTGCATAACATAGCAGAAGAAAATATTCCCCTAAGGTTGTTAGCTACCTCTTTCAAAGGTAAGGCCCAAGATTGATATCAATATTTGGCCTAGTGTTTTATTATTTCCTAGGATCAGCTCAAAGAAAGGTTTTTCAATCGCTTCTCAGAAAAAGGAGATCGTTCATCATTGCGACATCAATTGATCGTCATCAAAAGAGCCCCTCAAGAGGCCATGAGTGACTTCAACACCAATTTCCATAAAACCTAGCAAAGAATCCTTGTGATTGCTCCACCCCAATGTTGGCACCTTCAAAATTTTCAAATTTTTAGTTCCCATGTTGAAATTTTTTGCTCTGCACAATTAATACCCCTAAAAAATTTGTCCAACTGATCGACTTTGGAGGGTCATAATTCAGATCCCATTTGTTTCCAAGAAAAATATTTTGGTGGTGTACTCATGTGACATATGGGAACATGTATGTCATTTTTTAGCTTTCCATGATGAGTTTTGATAGGGTTTTGAAAAGAAAAGTTGGAGGATTCTAGGACTATTTTGTTGCTTGTGAACTTTTGTTTTGTGATGTGGCCTCTTGTTTGAGTTAATATTTCATAGCTAGGTGATTTTTATGAAAAAATGAATGCTTCATTTCATTCCCCTCACATTCATATGCTCCCTGGTCTAGTTTTAGAGTCTCATGATAAGTTTTGATATTTTTACTAGGCCAAAAGCAAATGCAGATTGCTCTCTTTTTACATCTGCATTTTTAGAATGCTTCAAGGAGGTCAAGTTTGACCTTTAATATCTTGTGACAAATGATGAATCAAGGAACTCCCTTTTCCACACATACTCAATGGACCCAAATGACCTAGTATGTCCAATGGCAGTTCCCTAGGAGGTGATTTGGTATTTTTTCAAAGTGGCAAGTTGATGAGCCTTAATTGGTTTTTAACAAGTGCAGTTGTAGAAAAGTCTAAGTGATCCACTTTCGTGATTAATATATTGTACCTGAAAATTTACTTTTCGAAGTCGTTTGTTGCACTGAATTCTTGGGTCAAATGGTAACATGCCTGCTTACTTTTAGGCTCCTAGTATAAGTTTTGATAAGTTATTTAATTATCTTCTGACTACAACTTGGTCAAAATGGGCTTTCCAAAAAGGTTTTAAAATTTTCAATTCTAAAGGAAATCCATTTCTCATTTTGGTCTAAAACCTCTCCAGCTCCATTTTCATCAAAAATGAAGGTCATCTGATGCATTATTTTAATACATATCAATTGCGGTGAAGGAGTCTAGCAGGCCAGTTTAGAAAGGAGGTGCCTGAAATCTTTTAACAATGCAATTTTTGAGGAAATGAGTTTTCTCTAAATAATTGATAATGTCCCTACACAAATTTTCATGGCTCTAGGTGTCCAAGTTTTCTCGCAATGAATTTTCCCTATTTGGTCTATAGGAGAAATTAAAATTTGCAAATTTCCTAAAGTTTTAAAAAATATATATTTAAAATGCTTTGCATATTTTAAATATTATAATTTAAGTGAATTTTCTTAGGGAAGTTTTAGGGAAAATAAAATATTTTCCGAGTTTTATAAATTTGAACTTTATATACTTCATTTCCCAAGCACGATAGTGTTTACCTGTAGCCCATAGCATGGTAGTGTTGTTGTTAGCAAGTCTCATGGGGAAGTGGGGAGCCTATGGGAGGATTTAGGGTATTTCAAAATGTTTTCATTAAACATTAGACATTGCAAAGAAAAACCATTAATCTTTTTTTTCCTGCTATCCCCCCATTAACAGCTTGCATGTCAATTCAAAATACAAGCTACATTATATGGCACTAAATATTGTAGACAAAAATTATAAATTGTAAAAGAAATATTGTTTTTAAGTTTCAAAATTCTAAAATTTTGTAGATTGGTATAAAGTAGAAAGATGGAATTCACATGTTCCTTTGCACTGCTTTCAATTTTTGTGCTTTGTGTATGTGTTATTTTTTGTAGTTAAAGCTACAAGACCATTCAACCAGTCTTTAGTGTATTCTTTTTCATGAAGCTTCCACTAGTTTACTGCAAATTATAGCAAAAGATTTCTACATGTTGCAAGACACTTTGAGTCTACAACAGATCATGTTTTTTTTTTTAACGAGGGAATTGGGTGCAGCACGGCCCCCCATATAACCCCCCACTGCCAGTAAACTTTTTTGCCATGACCGGTAGTGCTGGCGGGACACACCAACCGATACCACGGGAGCACCGGAGAGTCGAACCCATGGTGGGCGCCCTGCGATAGGGAACACCTTAACCAACTGAGCTAGGACCGGCACCCCAAGTCTACAACAGATCATGTTGTTGTCAATATTAGTAGCAAATTAGTGTTATTCTAATAGCTCTTATACAATTCTCTATTTTTCTTCAATATTTACCACCAAAGGATGTAGTTTGAATCTTGTATCAATATGTTTCAAAAAAATTTAGCTATGTTTAAGTTTAAAGAAATGGGAAAGGTTTTCTTTACATAAAAAAATTTAGGGTTGCATCATATCATTCATCTCATAACCTAAAGAAAGTAGGTATTACCATAAAGAATCGGGTTTCAAGAGTTCAATTAGAAATATGAAAAAATAGCTCTATGAGTGTGGAGAAATGTAGTAGGCAGAATACAATATGTTGTGCATTTCTAGAATCCAATGTATGATAGTGAAAGGGAAAACCACAAAACCCATGCTTGTTCTCCTCCCTACCATATTGGCATCATGAAGCCTCATGGGCTCTAGCCAAACCCTCGAGCAAGAAAAGTATGCAATTCCCATTAAAAATTTATTGGATCCATATCATATATAAAACAATAGTGAAGTAGGGTAAATTTTGTTGTTTCCATATATCATTTCTTATATTAGGCTTTTTTTTTTTTTATGCGAAAACTTTTAAAAGATTGATATGCTGGTAAAGAGATGCCTATAGATAATTTTCATCATAAGGTCTAATACCTCTTATACAATTATCTATTTTTCTTCAATATTTGCTAGCAAAGGATGCAGCTTGAATCTTGTATCATTATGTTTCAAATTTTGTTATCTGTGTATAAGTTTAAAGAAAGGGGCAAGGTATTTTCTACATAAAAATATTTAGGATCACATCATATATTTATTTTCATAACTTAAATAAAGTAGGTATTATCATAAAGAACCAACTTTATATAGTTGATTTAGCAAGCTGAAAAGATAGCTCCATGAGCATCGAGAAATGTAGTTGGAAAAGTAGAATATGTTGTGTATTTGTAGTAGCCAAAGTATGACGATCAAAGGCAAAACCACAAAATCCATGCTCATTCTTCTCCCTACCATATTGACATCATGAAGCCTCATGGAATATATCCAAACCACCAAGTAAAAAATGTATGCAAGGCCCATAAAAAATTCAATGGAGCCATACCATATATTAAACAATGACGAAGTAGGGGAAATTTTGTTGTTTGCATATATAATTTCTTATATTATACTATATTTTTCATGCAAAAACTTTTATAATATGGATACATTGATAAAGAGATGCCTATACATAATTATCACCATAAGCTCAAAATCTTCTCTTAGTCTAAACCTCTTTCTATGCCTCGATTTTTTCCATTTTTTGTATGGTTCTTAAGTGTTTTCCCTAAGAGTTCTTTTTGCAATTTCCTTGTTTGTCTTTAATAATTAGTAGTGAATAAGTGTTATTATAATGGATCTCATACAATTACTCTATTTTTCATCAATATATACATGGGTATATTCATGTTTGAAATACAAATAATAGTGTGTTTCTAATAGTTTTCTTATTTCATAGATTTGAAATTTTCCTGAGACTTCCATTCTTTAAAAAATTCTAGTCTATTCTTTTGTGCATTAAAATGAACTTTAAAATATGGAAAATAGAAGAGGTAAAATATGGTAATGAATAGTTTGTTATAGGAAGCTAGAAGGAAGGATATCATGAAGAACAATTTATTCTGCGGAAGTTGAAACAAAGGAGGGAGAAAGAAGTTTACAATTATCTAGATTTGTATTTGCAAAAACAACACTCACTAGGAAAAAATAGTTTCATGTTTATGAATTACATGCCATGAGATTGATACATAGATGCTTCACGAAACATTTCATGCTCTTGACACCCTACTTCTTAATCACATCAATTATTTCATGAAGCCTCTATGCACCAAGCTCATGCATGTTGTCATGAATGGCAAGTGTTTGTTTACGCAAGGGTTAATGCATGTCGTTGATGTCGTATAATGGCACAAAAATAGTAAATGCAGTGTTCCATATTGTTCTATGACAAATTATAAAAGCACAAATGAGAAAAGGCTCAAAAATAATAGTGGGTTATTGATACGAGAGCATTATATGGCTGGCACCGATGAACATTTTTTTTGAAGAAAGCATGCTAAAGTAGATGTATATGTAGCATGTAATCGACATGATCATCATGTGGAATAAGATTCCTATAAAGTGCCATGCCAAGCAAAACATATTGAAACATATAGAATAAAATAGGTGAACAACAACATATATATACATACATACATATATATATATGTATGTATATATACATCTTTATACATATGTATATATGCATAAATACATGTATGTATGTTTTACTAATAGTTTTGTTACAATTTCCCTATTTCTCTATAATACTAAATGGCAAATAATGCAGCTCCTCTTATACAATCACTCTATTTGTTACCAGACTGTACCTTTGGGTTGCTTTCAATTTCCTGCATTTGTGTGTGTTTTTTTACCTCTTTTAAGGTTCTTCTTAATGTGGGTTTTCAGTCATCTCTTATTTACTTGCCAACTTTGAGTGATTTTGTAACAGTTGTTTTACAATTTCTCTATTTCTCTATAATATTTGCTACCAGACAATGTAGCTTTAGTTTCAAATTGATAGGCCAACTATTACACAGTTTGTTTTTCTTGAATCAATATGTTTCATGATGTTGTTTTCCCCACTTGACCATAATGGACTGTTCATTATCATATATAAATTGTTGTTGCATTTTCAAATGACCCATAGTGGTCCTAGTCTATATATATTCATATATATGTATATGTATATGTATATATTTAAATAGAAAATAGAAAATTCAATATATATATATATAGACCAATTGTGGTGCAATAGCATAGTAGGAAATAAATACAATATTGAATATTGCAGTGTGGGAAAGTATACTCCAAAATATGCAACAAAATATTATGATTCAGTTGAATCATCAAAATAGCCATTATGGCATAATGAATATGTGCTCCAAAATATGCAAGAAAATATATTGATTCATTTGCATTGTTATAATAGTTGTTATGGCATTATGAATATCTTACACATACTACATGATTAAATGCTCTATTCTTACCAAATAGAAATTTCAAACAAATAGCCTATTAGCAAAAGATATAAAGTTGAATAGATCAAAGAACTATTAGAAAATCACTTAAAATCCACCAAACACATTTTGCAAAGATTGTTTCATCATATAATTGTTGCCATGGCCTAAAGAAAATAAGTATTGTCGTAAAGAGTTGGACTTAAATAATTGATTTGGAAAGTTGAAAAGATATTTGTATAAGCGTGGAGGGGAAAATACAGCCCGTACACAAATACTTTTTCCAATAGTGACTTATCGACAACAAGCAAAACATACATATATGCAAAACTATTTGCAAATGTATCTATGCATATGCTATGCATTTTTTATGGAGACTGTAATGAATGGAAGGTATGATACACTCTTTTAAGAAGAGTGCAACGCTATTGCTGCCTATGCATGTGCATCATTCCTTCCTTCACTCCATCCTTCATCTAAAAAAACAACATTTTTTATTGCACATGCATATATACATATATTACGATGAAGACTAAAATGTGCTAACACAAAAAACTGTAAAATCCTTGTGTATATATTTTAATATATTCTAATGTTCAAACTATGTTATTCCTTTTCTAATCACTCATAGATATAGAATTATATACACATGGATACACATATGTATTTTGTTATAGGGTATGTGTAGGGTATGTGGCTGACAACTTTTTTTTACCCAAAATTGATGAAACAAAAAAGGGTTTTTAAAGGAGATTCTCAGCTTTCCACCAATATAGATTATGCTTTACTTTGAATTTAATAAATAATTATTATTCATTTTCTATTTGAATTGTGACCAAATTTTTGATTAATAGGATAATTGAAAAGAATCTATAGCTTTCAAATAGTATCACATTTTCTGAATCCAAAATATGCATCACATTCTATGCTTTGAACATATACTATAGGATAAAAATAAATAAAAAATTCATAAAGTTTTGACCAATTTAAGGTGGTCAAACATACAAAAAACTATGCATCACATGAGTACATGAGTCCTCTACTTATATCTAAAATCTTATAAAAAATTATTATCATTTTATTGTGGTTAGGGTGGTCAGATAGACACCTACTTCTTATTTTTTCCCTAAAATTTAAGTACTACTACTTTGAAATTTCAAATTTTCACCAAATAGATATTTTTTAAAAATAAATCTAGTAGTTTAGAAACAAATTCAATATGTTATAGATTCTATTGTTACATATTTTTTAAATAATATAGATAACTTATTCAATTTTTTACGTCAAGTTTCCTAACTCTAATTTTTTTGAATTTTTTGCCACTTAAGGGCCTGTTTTTCCATGATGATCCTACACATACCCTATATGTTTATATGTGATTGCTACTTTACATATATCTATGGTTATATACATGTATATTCATATACGCTAATGTGCTTGAGCTTGTATGTATACTCGTAGGTTGTGCAAGTACTTTCAAGTTAAATTATGATAATGAACAGTTTGTTATGGGAAAAATAATATCATGAAACATATTGAAAGAAGCCAAGCAATCACTACAAAAAGAATAATTAAGGAGACACTTGAGAAGCATAGGAAAATGTTAGATGTTCAAAAACTAAGATTAAATAGAAGAAGATCATAGAATGTTATTCATTGTTTTAGTTATCTTTTTTCATCTTTGTCATTACACCCATTAACATAGGAGCAATTGCATAGTAACATAGGAGTGATTGCATATATATATATGTAGAGGCTTAGTGTGAAAGCATAAAAAATATTGGAGATAAAATTATTTTGGTGGCCATTAAGTGTTATTCTTTGTAATATCTCTTTTATATGCTTTATTTATTTGTTTAAAGTTTCTAGTATTTTTTTTTTGTCAACCCAGGCGTGAATAGGATTTGTCATGTAATAGCTCCTTTGCAATTTCTCACTTTGTCTATTGTTGTTGCATTCTAAAATGATACATATGTATATCTATTTCTACCTTTTCTATTGGTCAAATTTCTTTTTTCAATCCAAGTTCAAATTGAACTATAGATTTTTGGACCCAATGTACTCTCTAACTCTTATAGGGTTTTTCACCTAAAAGGAGAGAGATTAGATCCAAAAATGCTAAGGGTTCACTTAAATTATGTTATCAAGAATTTTTTCTATGCTAAATGAAGTAAACTAAATGCAATGGAATGATTTAAATGACTAAATATGAATGCAAGACTAAGAATTATGTTATGTTTGAAAACACACTATGATATGCAAATAATGAAATAAATGAAAAAATAATGCAGAACAAAAGGAAATATGACGAAATAGAGTGCACTTGGATGATATTTGATGAATGTGGAATGTTGTGAATATTGACTGATGTTACTAAAATTTCACAGTGCAACTCATTCACCTAGGGTGGTGAATTAGTCTTCCTCATGGTGAAAAAGTGTTGGGAATAGGTTTCTGACAGTCAGGATTTGGAGTCTCAAAAATCTCAAATTTTTAGTCTTAAGGTGGGACTCATTCACCATTGGTGGTGAATTAGTTCTCTCCCAAATTTATGGAAAATCAAAAGACAACTCTACAACACCAAATTTGGAAATGTCTACAAGTTGGGTTGTCAAAGTTAACTATTTTGTAGGAAACAAATAGAAAACCTTTACCAAGCTTGAAATATGAATAAATTGGCTTGAATCACCTAGTTGACTTGTTCTCCACTTTTCAACACCTAAATACTTGTTAAATCTTCATACAAAATTCTACAAACACACATGCAAGAGGGGAAAAATGGTTCAGGGTTAGCAAATAGGGGTTTTCCTTGGTTAAACCCCACTTTGATAACCAAACCCTTAATGAAATAATGAAATGAAAGTGAATGATAAACTAATAACATGCAAATGCTATCAACTTACCAAACCTTTGATGATGAAAATCTAAAGTAATGTCAATGGATGCTCCAAAGTGCTTCAATAATGCTTGATGAAATATTGTAAGATGCTTGAATGCTTGCGTGAATTTGATGAAAGGGTGAATGCATAAGAGAATGGGGGTTAGAATGGATGTAAAAAAACTTATTTATACAATCTTGTGCCTTATTAACCTTTCATACCTCATAAAAGGCCAACATCAAATGTATTTTGAATAAAAACCTAAAAGAAGTTTAAAATATTTTGATTTTTGGAGCCAAGGGGGACTCATTCGCCACCCATGGCGAATGGGTCCCACCTAGGGCTTGAAACTAGGTGTCAAGAATTAAGTTGGATTTAATGTTATTTGTGAGGATTATATTTAAGAATACACTTAATTAAAGCATATGAGGGCGTGAATGGGTCAAATAAGTCATAAGAAAGGGATACATAAGGGGAATATTTCTAGAAAACTATGAATCTTTGTTACAAGACTTTACAACACATGAAAATAGGAGTTGATGATGTGTAAAAAGATGATTTTTAGGTGAATTGTAATGAATAGAGTCTAGAATGTTAGTGTAATTAATATTTAATTACACTTGCATAACTTTACTTACGTATTATTTATTTCCTAGGTTAATTAATTCTCATCTTTATCTTTTGAGCTATCTTGTTGCTCAAGATAAGATTAGGGTTATGTATATCTTGCTTTTATAAATAAAATCATTATCATGTAATTATTGAATTCTTGAATAATATTATTTGTGCATCTTCTTGCAAATCTCTGCTTTTTCTATTTTTCTCTTCTGTGGAAGGATATTCTACTTTGCAAATCTGATCTTGGTTTCTAACATGGTATCAAAGCCTCGATTTGTAGCCCTTTCTCATCTTTTTCAAAGGAATACAGTGCAGAGCTCATTCAGGGTCCCTCGAGGGTTTCTTTCCTTGAGCATATTTTTGGAGTATCTTAGATTAGATCTAGGTTTTTCGTTGGATTCTTAGCACTGGAAAAATTCAGAAATGACTTTTATTTTATTCATTGTCATCACCATTTGCTAGATTTGTGAGGGTTGTAAGCTCAGTGATTTTTCTGATAGATCCGGGGTTTCCTAATTTTTGAAGCACTTTGGGTCCAAGAAGACCTCGCCGTTGGATTCACAGCACCCAAAAACCCCTGTTTTGATATAAAATACATCAGATTTGGACACAGTTGTCCGCAGAGTAAAAAAATTTTTGCCCAAGGGCCGTATAGCCCCTAGGCACAGTTTTTGAAAAAAAATCAAAAAACTATTTAAAAAATCCAATTGTCGACAAAATTTTGGTGCCACCCATTCAAAAGGGTTCAACCACCCGGTGGCCACCAGGCAGCCACTGGTGCACCACTGCCGCTGGTGGCTCCCCCATACAACATTGCCACCGGCCTTTTCTGCCAGCCCCTGAGGGCTTAAATCATCAGCCGCTGGTCTTATGGGTGACCAGAGCCCCAGTCGGGCTTTTAGCCCCAGCCCTAGTCACATGGGTGACCAAGGGCCGCATGGAATCTCCCTGGCCACTAGCCCCCTGGTCTGCCCATGCGACCAAGGGCCTTATTTTTTAGCCCCTATGGGCTTCACATGGCCAAATTGAACAGTTTTGGAGCAATTTTACGGAAATGATCATAACTTTCACATACAATGTCTTTTTTTTGTAAACGAGATATCGTCGGAAAGCTATTTCCAAGCTCTATGCAATGGTGTAGGTTTAATTTTTTTTTTTTGCATTTTTTATGCTTTTTTCGGCCTTGAAAGTCAGATGTTTCCATTTTCACTCCAGGACACATATCTTTTGACTCGCTTATCCATTTTTTGCGATTTTCAAGGCATTGGAAAGCTAGTTTCGGCCTCTATGAAAATCTGAGGTCATTTACAAAATATTTATACCTTATTTTATGCATGCATTAAATTTTTATTTCATGTGCTAGGTTTTCTTTTTTCGCTTATGCTTCTATAGTTTTGCATTCTCTCCTTCTGTAATCATTGGGTATTGTAATAACGAACTGATATAAAGTTCCATTAAGAGGGGTTCTTGCATCCATATTTCGTATAGGTGACAACTTGCATGAGTTTTTCTGGTTTCCTATTGTCTCCTTTTAGCTTCTTTCTTGCTTAGCTAGACACATCTTTGGTTTGCTTCGGTTCACACTTCACATTGGGATTTTATGGTTCTTCATCCTCATTGGTTCAGATATTTCTCAGTTTGAAGGCCATGTTTTTATGGTTAATGTTCTAGAATCTTGATGGTACTCGTCCTATGGGTAGTTTTAGTTTCAATTTGGCATTGGCTTTGAGAGAAACAACTTCTAGATCTTGTCATCATTATGGGCTTCATTCATCCTTTCATCTACTGTTACTTACAGATTCTAAGGTTGATCCAGTATGTGAGTTTCCAGTGTTCCTTGGCATCGGGTCTACTGTTGCATTTGTGATTCTGATATGGTATTTTGCAAACAAAAGTATCTTTCCTTGCTTGCCGGATTTGGGGTTCTAGTGTTTCTCCTTCAGAGTTCTTCTAGTGATTCTTCGCAGCAGTACATCTCACTGAGGGGGGTTTTCCCTTTGTGTTTTCTCTCTCTTTGCATTTGTACATGAGTACCTAATCAAGCCTTGTTGTCAGGACTCATATTTGCATAATAATTTATTTCTCCCTAAGTTTCACTTATTGGGTGGTGTTAGTGTAATTAATATTTAGTTACACTTGCATAACTTTACTTAGGTATTATATATTTCCTAGGTTCATTAATTCTCATCTTTATCTTTTGAGCTATCTTGTTGCTCAAGATAAGATTAGGGTTATGCATATCTTTCTTTTATAAATAAAATCATTATCATGTAATTATTGAATTCTCGAATAATATTATTTGCACATCTTCTTGCAAATATCTACTTTTTCTGTTTTTCTCTTCTGTGGAAGGATATTCTAGTTTGCAAATCTGATCTTGGTTTCTAACATAGAGGAATGGGAAATGTTTCACAACACCTTCACATGACATCATTATTTGAATTTTAGAACCTAAACAAGCATGTTCAAACCATGTTACATCATAAAATTAGAGAAAAATATATCAAACACCATGAAACAAAACCTAAAAGACCATGAAACTAATAAGTGGCTATTTTTATATCACACATTTAACCCCCATTTTAGTGAGAGGATGAACCTACTTCAAAATCACACTAAAGTAGCCATGAACATCGAGAGGAGGGTCCAAATGTGCTTATGTTAGTAAGATGGAATGACAACAATAAAGAGGGATGATCAAGCCCCCAGGATGAAGATCCCATGGAAAAATAAGCATAAGAACAAAGGAACACACAAGTGTTGAGAATTACATGAAGCTTCAATCATGAATCCAACTAGTTGTTGATTAGATCTAGGCTAAAAGAGAATGTGCACTCACTCTTGGGTGACATAACACATGATGATTCAGCCAGGTGAGAAGGCCCAAATGTACTCACTCTGGGGCCACAAAACTTTTGACTATTTGTGGGGTGAGAAAGCCCAAAAAGGTAAGATACATACACTACTTCATATGCACTCACAAACAAAAAGGTGGCTATGGGGAAAAGTCATGCCACTAGGTGGCTTTTCACTCAGGGTATGTGCAGGATCATGATGGGTCAAAAAGTGGTGATATGATGGATATGTGTAGGGTATGTGGTTGACAATTTTTTTTAACCCAAAATTGATGAAACAAAAAGGGTTTTTAAAGGAGATTCTTAGCTTTCCATCAATATAAATTATGCTTTAATTTGAATTTAATAAATAATTATTATTCATTTTCTATTTGAATTATGACTAAAGTCCTGACTGATAGGATGATTGAAAAACATCTATAGCTTTCAAATGGTATCACATTTTTTGAATCCGAAACATGTGTCACATTCTATGCTTCACATCCTATAGGATTAAAAAAAAAATGAATTTCATGAAGTTTTGACCTATTGGAAAGAGACACTATAAATTTTTTATGGTGTTGTCATTGATGGCAACCCAAGTCGGTAAATGGATCTACATTTCATCATTTGTTCATGCCTACAAACAAATTTAAAACACTCGGGGATGAACAGAACATTCGATAGTTTTGTGTTCATCAATTCACATGTAGATTTTCTATTGTTATTTTGAGTTCTAGATCTCATGGGAATTTTATCAATGCATGTCTTATGTTATCCAAAAATATAAGTGCCTTGTATCAAGTTATGTGCAAGTCTAGAGATATGGTTGGATATTTTTCTATTCATCAGTGTTTGGTGGCCCACCCAGTAGATATAACATGTCACGGATAATTGAGGAGTGTTTAGATTTGGTCTGAGCTAAGTTGTGACTGACCATTGTGGATGCACATTGAACATCTTTCAAGATTTGGGCCAATAGTTGGTAATATTTTTGAGTTTTATTGAGGTCGACATGTTACGATTAAATTCTCAATCATGGATATATATAAGTAATAAATTGTATTGTTTCAAGATGTGAATAAGGTGTGTCGATGTGTGCTACAAATATCAAAAGGGTGATTGAGCGATTATGCATAGATTCACTTGTGCATTAAATATTTTGTGATGCAAATTAGTGCAAAGTAGAGTAGAAGTGCAGAATCAGTCAAAAGGATAGAAGATCAACAATTAAGCATATCTAGAACTAAAATCAAGCATTTTTTGATGCTATTCTCTCAATTCATTTTCTTAGATCTAATCCAAACTCTTGTAAAGTAGTATGCCTTCCTACTTTGAGTAGTGAGCTCTAGGCAGTGTGCTTGAATGCAAGTGCATTTCCATATTGTAATCTTCCTTTTGAGTATACTCAAATCATATTGTTGATTGGCCATCCACTGTGGTTTTTCCCCTAATAGGGTTTCCATGTAAAAATCCTTGTGTTATGGTGTTGTGGTTGTTTGCTTTCTATTCATGGATTTTTCTTTTGGTTGAATGTTTTAAGTGGGTTAAAGATTAGAATAATAAAGTAAATTTTTGCACAACACTAATTCAACCCCCCTCTCAGTGTTGCTTGTTTCAAAAAATTGGTATCAAAGTTAGTTCCTCGAAAGAAGTCTAATAGCTTGGGGAGATCTTGGAAAGTGTTTTCAATGGATACAAGTAGTCTTCAACAATAAATTTCAGTTGCCCTAGATGATCTTCACCAGTAAAAATATGAGAACTAGGAACTACAGGAAAGTCTTGAGAATGTAGAGAAATTCATTCAGTCATTAAAAGAAAAAATAAATAAATCAAGAGAGAAAAGAAAGGAATTATGTGATCAGCTTAAGCAGAAAAATAGAAGCATGGAAGATGAAAAACTGAGTCATGCCTTGAAGGACAAAATAGAAGAATGTGAAAAAATTTCTAGAGAAAATGATGCCCTGAAGTATGAAATGGAATCCATCATAATGAGAATGACCAAGGAGATCAAAGACAGAAGGAAGAATGAAGAGAATCTTGCACAGTATTTGAAAGAAAAATATGAAGAATGCAGCCAATTGGACAATGAATTAGAACAATCTAAAAATAATGAGGAAGTCCTTGAAAAATAGCTTGATGAACTCAAAGATGAACTTGTTATGAATTAGTACAAGGAGACATTCAAAGCTATCTCATCCAAGCTTTATGAACTAATTAAAGGTCAAAGGACTAATGGTGACAAGCAAGGTTTTGGCTATGAAGAAGGAGAAAGTTCCAGATCCATATGATGGAGATTCAAGCAAGGAGATCTGATGAATAAAGCTAGAAGGAATCTAGTAAGACAACCAAATGCTAGAGATTCAATGGTTATTGTTTTACTTGCAATAAATTTTGTCATATGGCTTCTCAGTGTAGAAGTAGGATGAATCTGAGTGAATCGTCATTCTCAGGTCAGTGCTTTAATTGTAATAATTTTGGTCATAAGTCAAATGAATGCAGAAATGTAATAAACAACTTTCCTAGAGATGTCAAATGCTATGCATGCAATAGACTTGGGCATATTGCTAACCAATGCAAATCAAGGAAAAATCAACAGAACAATAGGTCTGGAAAGAGAAATGTTGTGTTACAACTACAACAAATTTGATCACACTACTAGATCTTGTTGGATTAGAAGAGGTCTGGTAAAACAAAACATGCAAGAGGATGTTAAGGGAAAAGGAAAAGTCACTATAGATATGATCAGGAGGACCAAATACAGAAGAAATGGGTGAAGAAGAGTCCCTTTATTGAAGTAAATATGCTAGCACTAGAATCTGCTTCTGGTAATTCCTCCCAAAATTATTTTTAGGCCTTTGGCCTAGGGTGAGCTATCAAGAAAATTTCTTAACCCCCTACTAATAATTGACATCAGAATGTGAATAAGTTTGGTAAGTGCTTAAAGATGCTTTTTAGATGTTGTTCAACCAATGGAGAAGGTATTATACAATATTGAAGATCCATAGAGGAAATATCTTTTACCATGCATGAAAACAAGGTGACCAAATAAGTTAGGGTAAAAGAATTTATTGTGACAAAAAGGGTTAGGTGTGAAAATGATAAAAGGTCATTTTTATCCTTCATTTGTCACTTTTTATTTTGGAGAAAATAATTTTGGAGAGCTCTAGGGTGTATCTTGGAAAATTGTGGCAAGACTTAAGTGTGAAGAAGATTCAACAATCAAAAATATGATCCAACAAAAAGAAGCATTAAAAGAATCCATAAGGATGAGAGATAAATCTAAAGTAGAAACAGAGCCAATTAGAACTAAATTTGCTAGTCCAAGAACATCTTCTACCCGTACTAGATCAACAAGGAGTTCGCCATCCCTATCTTCTCTTGCAAAGAAGGCAACTCCTATGGAAACTCAAGACAAGGCATCCATAAAAAGTAAGAAGAACAAGAGCACAAGAACCTATGAAGCCATCTCAGAAGATGAGGAGACTAAGTCAGATGAAGGTGTTAAGGAAATCAAGGCTACCGACACATAGCCTACAAAAGTAACCAAGAGAAAATTTTATGGTGAAGAAGAAAAGGAAAAGAAGGAAAAAGTTGACAAACTAGGTATGTCAGTTGAAGAAGTTGAGAATTTTGTTGTCAAGGATGGAAACCTCAAGCCCCTCTACCAATGGTATGAAGTTTTTGATAAATTAGGACAAAGAATTCTAGAGGAGGCAACAATAAAACATCTCAACATTTTCAATAAAGTTCTTGTTGAAATTATGTTTGGTTTACCTAAGAGTCTGTATGAGGCTTTGAAGATGAGAAGAGTAAATGCTAGGATAGAAGAAGAGCATATGAGAAAGAGAATTCTTGCAGAATTATGTCCAGAAATGTCCATTGAGGAGATGAAGTTACTCCTAAACAAAGATGAGAAGGAATTTAAAAGAAAAATAAGGGTGAACAAACTTATGATCAGTGAAACTGATGTTGTTGCTGATGAAACTAAGAAAATTTTGGAATCATTTATGTCAAAGAACAAGATCAATGTTGAAGATTTTGTATCTGATTCGGTAAATGAGGAGATAAACTATGAAGATACGTTTGAGCATAATCAGATTCCTCCTATTGTTCATGTTACAAAAGTACTTGTGGATACTGAGACTCCTAAGGTTGTGATAGTTGAACAAAATTAGATTTATGGTGAATAAGCTGAAGCTCCTAAAGGAAATCTAGAAAAATTTACTATAGAACCAAAAGTTGAAGAAGAAAAGTTCAAGTTAAGGAAATTCCAGTGGAAGCAAGAGACACTGTCGAGGCAGTAAAGAAATTTCTAGTGGAACAACATGAATAATTTGATCCTAAATTGGTTGAAGGACTGATTGATCTATCCACCTTGTCCCTAATTTTGAAGATGAAAGTTGCATCTTTTGCCTAGGAAAAAGCCATAGAAGAATTGTTGAAGTCCCACATTGAGGATAATGTACTTTTGGGTGTTGTATCTGGAGTTCTAGAGAAAATTATGCCAGCTCATGCTAAGGAACCATCTGGTTCCTCTTCTAGTTAACTGAAGAAGCTCATAAATTTTGTAACTACTCATTTCTAGTCTCTTGAAAAATTGGCCATGTTTAAGGTGCAGATGGAGTTTGATTGAAAAAGATTTAGTAGGTTGAAAGAAATGATTGCAAATGATAAAACTTTGTTAGCCACCTGTATAAAGAATATTCAAGGTTCTCTAACTGAAGGTGGAAAGGCCTATAAGTCATGTTTGGTCTTGTCTAAATTTACTAAAGAAAATGAAAAGAAGGTGAAGGATCTTGAAAAAAAATTGGCTACCATTTTTTATGCTTTTGATCCATTAGCTAGTAGTGATGTTTGTACGCAAGAAGGGAAAGTAATATCTCTACTTGAAAAATTAAGGAGCTTGAAGCAAGAAAATAAAAGGATTGTTGGGAGAGCATGTGAGCTCAGAGGACTAATTGGTCCAAAGAATGAAATAATTATGAGTGCATTAAAGGAAGCCAAAGATACTATGGCAGTTAATGACCCAATAAATCTTAAATCTATAGAAACACAATCTTATTTAGTTTGTGGTCACATAACACTTCTAGAGAGTCTCAAAAGGGTATGGGACACAAATTTAAGTGTGTTGAAAAGATATTTTGTAGATGTTTTCAAATTTATGTAAGTTATAAGGTCATGCTTGTATCTAGTTTAGGAATTTTGGTGTGTATGCAGTTCCCCATTTTTTGCATTGATTGCAAAGGGGGAGAGATGTATAGTGAAAAATGTATATTCATCTTAGGAGGGGTTGCATTTTTGAGCTATGATTAAAGATTATTTTTGAAGTTTTGAAGTGGCAATGTAATTCATGTTGGCACTGGTCCAACACTTAGTCATTTTTCAAGTGTTGCCATTAATACCAAAGGGGGAGATTGTTGGAAAGAGACATTGCAAATGTTTTTTGGTGTTTTCATTGATGGAAACCCAAGTCGGTAAATGGATCGACACATCATCATTTGCTTATATTGATAGACAGATTGAAAATAGTCAGTGATGAATAGAGCATCTGATAGGTTTGTGTTCATCAATTCACATGCATATTTTCTATTGTCATTTTGAGTTGTGGATCTCATGAGAATTTTATCAATGAATGTCTTGTGTTATCCAAGAATCCCAGTGCCTCGTATCAAGTTATTTGCAAGTCTAGAGATCCAGTTGGATATTTTTATGTTCACTACTGTTTGGTGGCCAACCTAGTAGATATAGCATGTCGTGGATAATTAAGGAGTGTTTAATCAATTTTTTTTTTTGTTTTTGAGCATTTTGATTTGGGTATGAGCTAAGTTGTGGCTAACCATTATGGATGAGCATTGAACATCTTTCAAGAATTTGGCTCATAGTTCGTAATATTTTTGAGCTTTATTGAATCAGATATGTTGCAATTAAATTCTCAATCATGGATATATATAAGTAATAAATTGTATTGTTTCAAGATGTGAATAATGTGTGTCAATGTTTATTGTGAATATCAGAAGGGTGATCGAGCGATTATGCACAGTTTCACTTGTTCATTAAATATTTTGTGATGTGAGTTAGTGCAGAGTAGAGTAGAAGTGTAGAATCAATTAGAAGGATAGAAGATTGACTACTGAGCATAACTAGAACTGAAATCAAGTATTTTTAGATGCTATTCTCTCAGTTCATTTTCTTGGATCTAATCCAAACTCTTGTAAGGTAGTATGCCTTCCTATTTTGAGCAGTGAGATCTAGGCAGTGTTCCTTAATGTAAGTGCATTACCATATTGTAATATTCTTTTTGAGTATACTCAGATCATATTGTGGATTGGCTATCAACCGTGGCTTTTTCCCTAATAGGGTTTCCATGTAAAAATCCTTGTGTTATGGTGTTGTGGTTATTTTCTTTTTATTCATGCATATTTATTTTGGTTGAATGGTTTAGGTGGGTTAAAGATTAGCATAATAAAGTAAATTTTTGTACAACACCGATTCTCCCCCCCTCTCAATGTTGCTTTTTTCCAACATGACTAAGTTTTAAGGTGGTTAGACATACGATTTTTTTATACTTTTTAAAAGTTGTAATAAAAAATTCATAATTAATTATTTACTAGGAAAAAAATTATAAAAAAATGCATCACATTGGGACATGAGTCCTCTACTTATATCTAAAATCTTATAAAAAATAATTATCATTTTATTGTGGTTAGGGTGGTTAGACAAAAACCTACTTCTAATTTTTTCCCTAAAATTTAAGTACTATCGCATTGAAATTTCAAATGTTCACCAAATACATTTTTTTCTTTTTTAAATAAACCTAGTATTTTAAAAATAAATTCAATTTTCTATAGATTCTATTCTTACATATTTTTGAAATAATATAGATAACTTATTCATTTTTTTACATCAAGTTTCCTAACTATGATTTTTAAAAAAAATTTGCCACTTAAGGGCCTTTTTTTTCCATGATGATCCTGTACATACCCCTCTACCATGCCAAATTTATACCTCATGATAACTTTAATAAGGTGACACCAAAAAAAAAAAAAAAATTACTTCATGAGACAAGCAAAGCTTTGTACATTTAGAGCTCATGAACAAACAAGATGGCACCACAAGCATGCAAGTTGTGTTATACAAGGTGGCCATACAAAATGTAGAAATGTAAAATGCAAAAATGTAAAATGTAAAAATGAAAACATGTAAAATGTAAAGGATGTTCAAAGGAGTCTTGTTAAGTTTATGTAGGGTCTATCACTTAGCGAACATTGTGTATAATTTATCCAAGAGAGGACCAACCAAATAATAGTAAATTCACATCTTAGGGGATGTAGTGCGTTGTATCAAGCCACCAAGAGGAATGTAGTATGCTAAGATAGATCACACTTGTGAAGGACATCACACCAAATGTCATCCACAAAGTGAAAAACATGGCATATAAATGACAAGGCTACACTAAGAACCAAGAATGCAAATGAATTATGGTAATGTATGCCCCCCACTTTAAAGGAATTGCTACACATAATTCTGTGAGAAATTTCTTTAAATTAGAAAAGGAAAGAGAATGTAAAAGAAAAACAAGGCATGAGAGCCAACATAGAAAGCCCTATGCCAAGTCATATGTTTCAAAGTTAGGCTGTGTCATGTCAAGTCATATAGATTTGGGGTCAATATGTTCATTTGCTGCAATGTTTTAATGAAAGAGCGTGGAACGGTCATCATTCCCCAAAGCACATAGAACTGGAAGAATGACACAAAGAGATCGAAAACAAAAGAAAAGTTAATTTTGGATCAACATGGAAGAGACATTGTGGTCTCAATGCCTTGCATCATCCCCAAAAGGAAAACATAAGCAAAAAGAAAGAAAATGAAAGAAAATGAATTTTATTTTGGGTCAACATGAAAGAGAAATTTTAGTCTCAATGCCTTGCATCATCCCCAAAATGAAAAACACAAGAAAAGATAAAGAAAAATGAAAAGGGACCATTTTGGGTCAACATGGAAGAGACATAGGGCATCTCTACACTTTTCATCATCCCCAAAAGGAGAACACAAAACAAAAAGCAAAAAGAAAACAAGGCGAAAAAGAAATGTACAACATATAAATGAATAGAGGTACGAATAAAAGGTCACAAAGAGAGAGAAAATCAAACACATGATATACGGGACCATGATACACACAAAAAAGGAAAATAAAGAGAAAGATTTAAAAAGGCTAGTGAGGCGCATGCAATTCAACCATCTAATAGGACGTCTACCTCCCAATCATGATCATTATACTGCAAGGGCAATTGACTATCCAATGGAGGAATTGCAAGTTCCAGACTAGGAGAAACACGAAGTTGTGTACTTGGTATAATATAAATTTATAATCTAAACTCATAGAAGAGGAGAACAAAGAATTCAAATTATTATGCACCTATTCATCTATTTTATCTATCTCTTCATCATCACCCTCATCTAAATTAATCATGACAGAAGGACGAAGAGTAATCTCCAAGGAAGGATGGATCAATAGTGAAGGTTGTTGTTTAAGCTTAGTTTGTTGTGAAGGTGGTGATGGACTATCTTGTGGTGGGTCAGGAGGATTATCAGGAATTATTTCTCTCAATGGTGGAGGTTGGTTTTCTTTATTGTTTTCAATTTTCATTTGTCGAGCAAGAAAATGATGACGATGGTGATACTCTCTAGCACCCTGATTTCTTCTATTTCTATTTTGAATTTGTTTATTTGTAAGAGAAAATTGGTCAACTGTAGGCTCCTTTGTTTCAAAAGGAGACTGATCAATCACTTTCTCCTTAGCTTTATATACTTGCTTAATGTGTGGTGACAAGGTTGGACTACTTTCAACATCTCTTGGTCTCTTAGAAAAAGAAGTTGAAGGATCGGATTGTGATGGGGTCAGTGAGGGTTTTTCATGGTCGGAGGTAGGTGGGAGCATAGTCTCATCTATGATAGGAGGTGGTGAAGTAGACAGGGACATACAATGAAGAGACAATTCAAAAATCATTTTGGCTTTAAACTTTTGATATGCTATGAAAAAGAAGTCCTTTTGAGGTGTAATGGGTTCCATGGGTTCGATCCAAAAGGATCTAAGGAAAAATTTCCTTTAGAGGATAGGGGATTAAATCAACTATGGTGGATAGAAAGGATTTCATTATCATGTGGAAACTTCAAACACTTGTGAACAATTGATGGGACCGCTTTCATTGAGAAAATCCAAGGGTGGCCTAGCTGCAAACAAAGTTGGTCGGATTGTGGAATAATTGAAAATGTTACATCTAATGTTTTTGATCCTATATGTATGGGTAGCATGATCAATCCAATCGTAGGGCATGTAAAACCATTGTATGTTTTAATCCATCCAGTTTCTTTATCATAAGTATCTTGATATAACTCATGTAATACTAGAAATTCCTCTGTGATCACATTCTCAACACAAGTGGGATCTATTAATATCCCATTAGTGGGCTTATCATAGATTCTTCCAGCTATGTAGAGAGGACCATCAAGAAGCTTTGGTTGTATATCTGTGTTAGAAAAATTGATATCAAGAGATTTAGTGGTTTGGACCTTACGAACGATAACGTTTATCGTAGTTACAATGTGATCCATAGGACTTTCTTCAATAACAAGTGGTAATATATCATGTTGTTCATTGTTTGTATCAATAGTCATTACATCAGTGTTTGAAGTATCGCTAGCCTTGACAAATGAAGTAGTGTGTTTAGGCATAGGGTTGGTGAAAATCTGTAAATTCTGGTTAGGGGGTGCAACAGACTTATTGCCTTGATCTTTAACACCCTCAATGGACAAATGGTCTGAATCAATGAGGTCTTGAACTAAAGGTTTTAGACACTTGTAGTGTTCAGTGTCATGTCCATTTTGGTGATGAAAGTGACAATAAGCATTAGGTTTGAAGGTGGGTGGTAATGGTTTGTTTGGATCAAGTGGTCTAATGGGCGGCAAAGTGAGCATGCATTTTTGAATTAATTGGTTCATTGTATTATGGAGGGTATTAGGTAAAGTTTTGAATTGTGTCTTAGGGTCCCCATAATGATAAGCCATGACTGCCTTAACAACAACCATTGAATTTTGAACTTATTGGGTTGGTTGCAGTTGTGAAGGTAGATTAAACTATAAGAATCCTCTAGTTGGTTTGTGAAGTTTTTTATTGTTATTATTGTTTTGTTTGTTATGTTCAGGTTTGTCAGCTTAGCTAGAAGTGGCTATTGAATCATTACTTGAAACCGAGTTATGATATTCACACAGGGTTGTGCATAAATGCATAAATGAAGGGAATTTCATCATGGTTAGCTTATTCTAAAGATTTATGTGCAAGTTTTTCATAACATCTTTTGTAGATGTGCATCAAGAATATTGACATCTATTTGAGCATACACGGATTGGTAGCGTGAGATAAAATCAATTATTTTTTCATCATGTGAACTTGAAAGTTACTTATGAAAGCATCCACCAACTCATTGAAGGAGCGGATGGAATGATTAG
Source organism: Sequoia sempervirens (assembly GCA_007258455.2). NCBI lineage: Eukaryota > Viridiplantae > Streptophyta > Pinopsida > Cupressales > Cupressaceae > Sequoia > Sequoia sempervirens. The sequence continues at coordinate 67,506,492 of VDFB02000013.1, read as the reverse complement.
GCAAGCTGGAAAACCATTCTAAGGCACTATATTTCAAGGTCCTAGGAAAGCGTCTGGCTAAGAGTCTCTCATCAAGAACAAAATCACTGTACATAAAGTTGTATAAGCATTAACATGGTTGATAGGGTCTCCTTTACCTCCATATTTCTCAAATTGGGGAATTTCTATCCCTTGTGGCATCAAGGCATGTAAGATTTCTAAGGATAAGAGGTTGTTATAGACATGATATGTGGGTGGAGCTAGTTGACTTTGACTAATCATGGAAAGTTGATGTTGCATGGAAGAAACGATGTTAAGGAGTTTTGTAAGGATAGGGTCGAGGTATGTAGGTTGAGATGGAAGAGAAAACACTGATTGAGTGTAAGTTATGTTAGGGGAAGTTAAAGGAATGGTAGGGGGTGTGAAGGTAGGGGAAGGGACTTGCAATTCCGGAAAAGAAGTAAGAATGCTAGGTGGAATTGTGAAAGAAGGAGCCACATTACTAACCTATTTCATAGTGGTAGTGACTTGTGGATTGGTATAAGTTGGTATGGATGTTATGGTTGAATGGGGAGGAACTTGAGTCCCTCCTTGGCTTATAGGATTGTTTGTAGATTGGGTATTATTAGAGGTGTTTTATTATAAATCTTAGAAATTATCTTCATCACTTGCAAGCCATCATCACTTTCAATCAAACAATGAAGATTTTCAATGGAAGGTATGACAGTTGTGGAAATATTTTTAAGTGACAAGTCATGTTGTAAATGTGAAAATTCTTCATGAATACTAATGATCTTGTCTTGAGGAAGAGAGTTTTTGTGGGTGTCAACATTCATCTGATGAAAAGTTGAAGGCATAGAAGCAATATTGACAATGCCTAATGCACCATTGTTCATACTAGGAGTAGGAGCTCTTGAGATCCCAAGGTCCACAATGAAAGTGCTATCATGGGATGCCATGAATCTAGAACTTCATGTCACCAAAGTATTATCAATGAGACACTAAACACTCATACAAATACCACAAAGGAGGGAGATGAAATCAAATGCAAGGTAATCTACGATGTCTAAATGATGTACTAACTATAACAGAGAACTAACTACAAAAAATAGAAATGTAGGAAAATGTCAGAAAAATGCCAGTAATGTTGTTTAAAAAGTGCATAGGGACTGAGTCATCCTAGGAGGTGAATGAGTCCCAGTATGCAAAATTTTTATGTTTTTCAAAAAATTTAAGATGATTCTAATTCTTTATAGAATGCAATTAAAGATACAAATTGAAAATTTTTAATGTTTTCAATGATATGCAATGCAAAAATGAAATCTAAACAAATCTTTCACTAATGCAATATGAAAAGGCCTAGAATGTAAAAACAAAACAATATCCTAATTAAATGTTGATGCAAATGTAATTTAGGGTGCAATATGCAAATGAAATAAAAAAATGCAAAGTGTTCAAAAGTCAAGTTCACCAAAATAAACCATAGATTTTCGGAGCCAATGTACTCTCTAACTCTTATAAGGTTTTTCACCTAAAAGGAGAGAGATTAGATCCAAAAATGCTAAGGTTTCACTCAAATTATATTATGAATAATGTTTTCTAAGCTAAATGAAGTAAACTAAATGCAATTAAATGATTTAAATGACTAAATATGAATGCAAGACTGAGATTTATGCTATGCTGAAAACACACTATAATATGGAAACAATGAAATAAATGACAAAATAATACAAAATAGAAGGAAATATGATGAAATAGAGTGCAAGTAGATGATATTTGATGAATCTAGAATGTTGTGAATGTTTAATGATGTTACTAAAATTTCACAATGGGACTCATTAACCCAGGGTGGAAAATTAGTCCTCCTCCTGGTGAAAAAGTGTCAAGAATAGGTTTCTGACAGTCGAGATCTAGAATTTGACAAAACTCAGATTTTCAATCCTAAGGTGGGACTCATTCACCACTGGTGGTGAATTAGTCCTATCCTAAATTTCTAGAAAATCAAGAGACAACTCTACAATACCAGATCTAGAAATTTTTTCTTGTCGAGTTGTTAAAGTTACTTCTATAGGAAACAAACAGAAAACCTTCACCAAGCTTGAAATATGAATAAATTGACTTGAAGCACCTAGTTGACTTGTTCTCCACTTTTCAACACCTAAATAATTGCTAAATCTACATACAAAATTCTGCAAACACACATGCAAGAGGGGGAAAATGGTTGAGGGTTAGAAAATAGGGGTTTGCCTTGTTCAAAACCAACTTTGGTATCAAACCCTTACTGAAATAATGAAATGAAAGTGAATGATAAACTAATAACATGCAACTACTATCAACTTACCAAACCCTTGATGATGCAAATCTTAAGTAATGTCAATGGATGCTCCAAAGTGCTTCAATAATGCTTGATGAAATGTTGTAAGATGCTTGAATGCTTGAGTGAATTTGATGAATGGGTGAATGCATAACAGAATGGGGGTTAGAATGGATGTAAAAATACTTATTTATACAATCTTGTGCCTTAGTAACCTTTCATACCTCATCACAGGCCAACATCAAATGTATTTTGAAAAAAAACCTGAAAGAAATTTAAAATATTTTGAATTTTGGAGCCAAGGGGGACTCATTCACCACCCATGGCGAATGGGTCCCACCTAGCGCTTGAAACTAGGTGTCGAGAATTAAGTTGCATTTAATGTTATTTGTTTGGATTATATTTAAGAATACACTTAATTAAAGCATATGAGGGAATAAAGGGGTCAAATAAATCATAAGAAAGGGATAAATAAGGGTAATATGCCTAGAAAAGTGTGAATCTTTGTTACAAGACTTTACAACACTTGAAAATAAGAATTGATGATGTGTAAAAAGATGATTTTTAGGTGAATTGTAATGAATAGAGTCTAGAAGAAGGTGGAAATGTTTCACAACACCTTCACAAGATATCATTATTTTAATTTTAGTACCTAAATAAGCATGTTAAAGCCATGTTACATCATAAAATCGGAGCAAAATATATCAAACACCACGAAACAAGATCAAAAAGGCCATGAAAATGACAAGGGGCCATTTTTCTATGGCAAAGAAATGAAGAACCCAATGCTAGCGAAGAAATTGTTGTTACACATTGTTTAGATACTGATAGAATTTTAGTTTGGAGCATATTCGAATGTACCTAAAATTCTATTAGTATGTCAACAAGTTGTAACAACAATTTCTTCACTTGCACAAGGTTCTTCATTTGGGGTGGATGGAAATAATTTTTTCACTATAAAAAGAGGATTGAAAAATTAAATAAAATTTGAATTTTTTATAATTTATTTCTTAAATAGTAATAATCTATATTAAAAAATTTAGACACAACATAATGTTAACTCTTTCTTAGTTTTACATGTACTAGACCTAGATGCAAATCTACATTTGAAGACTACATCTATAGGAATGTCCAAGATTCATGGTGGGATGTGTTGATTCTTGTCTATTTTTAAAAATACTCTTTCACTTTTGTATGTGCCTAATATAATGTGTCGAATATATTATTTTTCTTCTTTTACTGGTCCTAATCATATTCACCTTAGTTGTGATTATGTCTAATTGTCAAACTATTGGGACCCCTAGGTATTTGTTCAAGCAACAAGAAGAGAAAATGTTGTGGCAAGACTCACCCTCTCCTTCTAAATGAGCCCCTAAATTTGTTCTATAGTTGTCCCCAAAAATTAAAAACAACCCTCCAAATATCAGCCCTATTAAAGCTTTAAACATTTATCAAAATTTTTAGACAGTGAAAGGGCATGTAACACATGTTAGAGAGATGGTACATTATCTGCCACTCAGTACTATAGACAAACAAGGAAAATGTGAAAGAACTATTAGTTAAACATACATATTGAACCGTTGATCTTTGGGTAGGGCTTATAGACTACTCTTGCACTCTTAGGATGTTCCACCTAAACGGAGAGAGATAAACCCTACTCGAGGAAATTTAATGGGTTCACTCAAATAATGTAATGTATCATGTAATTAAGCCTAAATGAGATTATCTAAGTTGCAACTAAATGAACTTTTTGAATGATTATGAATGCAAAACTTAAGATTGATGCAATGTTGTAAAACACGGTGATGATTACAAACATGAAATAAACTTGAATAAATCCAAAAACAGAAAGGTAAAAGACTGAAACAGAGTGGATCTGGATGCCTGATGGAGATTATGGAATATTTTTAAGGCTAATAAAAATCATTGAAAATTACTAGTGGGACTCATTCGCCACTAATGGTGAATCAGTCCTACTTCTAATGAAAACTTGTTAAGAGCTGGTTTTTGAGTGTCAAGATCTAGAATTTGAAAAAATATAGATTTTTAGCCTTAAGGTGGGACTCATTTTTCATAGGTGGCGAATCAATCCTCTCCATAACTTTTGAGAAATTAGGGACCAATTCTGTAGCACCAGATCTGAGATTGTCTACTTGTTGGGTTGTTGAAGTCAAATCTATAGAAAATAGCATGTAGGTCTTCTCCAAGCTTGAAATATGATGTATTTGACTTGAAAAACTCTTTTTACTTCTTGTCCACTTTTCAACACCTAAATACTTGTCAAATCTACATACACAAATGTCAAAACACACATGTAAAAGGGGGAAATGGTTAAGGGCTAGGTTATGGAGATTTTCCTTGGTCAAATCCCTCTTTTGGTAATCAAACCCTTAATGAAATAATGAAACGAAAGAGAATGATAAAGAAATAACATGCAAATTCTATCAACTTACCAAGCCCTTGTTGAAAAAATCTAAAGATGATGCAATGGTTGCTCCACAATATTTGATAATTGCTTGATTGGATGATTAAGTGAATAAGGGAATTTGATGAATGCTTGAATAAATGGGGGTTAGAATGGATGTAAAAACACTTATTTATACACACTTGTTCCTTATTAACCTAATTATACTTCATCACATGCCGACATAAGGTGATTTTGAATAAAAACCCGAAAGAAAATTTAAAATATTTTGAATTTGGAGCCAAGAGGGACTCATTTGCCACCCATGGAAAATGTGTCCCACCTTGGACTTGAAAGTTGATGATAGGAATTATCTTGCATTTAATGTTATGTGTCAGGTTTACATTCAAAAACACACTTAATTAAGCCTTATAATGACATAAAGAGGTCATAAAAGACATAAGAAAGGTGTAAATAAGGGAAATTTACCTAGAAAACCATGAATCTTTGTTACAAGACTTTATCAACACTTCAAAATAGGACTTGACTAGTAATGAAAAGATGATTTTTAGGTGAATTGTAATAAATATAGTTTAGAAAAGTGTAGAAATGTTTTACAACACTTCAAAACACTATCACAAGATATCATAATTTGAATTTTAAGGATCTAATATGAATATTCAAGCCGCATTGTAACATTAAGTCAAAGAAAAATGGACCAAATATCATGAAGAAAAGCCTAAAAGACCATGAAAATGACAAGGGGCCATTTTTCTACAGTGCACATACACACACACACACAAACATATATATATACATATACACATATATGCATATATATACACATGTATATAAATCTATATTACTTATATATATATATATATATATATATATATATATATATATATATATATATATATATATGTATATATATATGTATATATATATATATATTTATATATACACATATATATATGTATGTATATATAAATATATATATATACATATATATATAATATAGATTTACAAACATATTCAATATTATGTAATATATATTTATAGATTTATATATATATATATATATTCATACATAGTCAATATTAAAGACAAACAAGGAAATTGCAAAAAGAACTCTTAGGGAAACACTTAAGAACCATATGAAAATGACGGAACTCGAGACACATAAAGAGGTTTAGGCCAAGAGAAGATTGCAAGATTCACTATCAAGAGCATGAATTTCACCATTTCATTGGATATAAAATACTCACAAAATCCTATATTGTTGGTCACATTCTATTCATGATATTCTTGTTTTCTATTGCCCATAACAAACTGTTCATTATCATAGTTTTCCTCTTCTATTCTCCACATCTTAAAGTTGTATTTAATGTGGGTCTAAGAAAATCTTCCATTTTCCTTTGATTCTTGGGTGTTTTCCTAATAGTTCTTTAACCTAGTTTTTTTTGTGGCCCTATGGACCTTGGTAATTATCTGGGCTGATGGTCATGGAGTTGGTGTACTTCGTACGCGAAAACTAAATGGAAATTTTTTGGTCACACAAGGGTTAAGGCATTATCATCTTGTTGTACGATGCAGGTGGCCAAAGTAAATGTGGGTGGCCAAAGTAAATGGAATATATTTAGTGTCATAGTGTGAGAAAGTATACTATGATTAAGTTGCATTCTTGAAACAGCTATAATGGTGTTGTTTTCAAAGCATTTTGAAGAGGCTATTTCTTTGATGTTTCCAATAGGGCTTTCATCAGCCCAACCATGAATAGGATTTTTCACTAATAGCTCTTTTAGGATTTCTCTTTTTCTCTATAATATTTAGTGTCAAGCAATGCAGCTCAAAATTTTTATTAAGTCTATATATATATATACATGTGAACATATATATATACATGTATACATATACTGGATGGTAAGTGTTTGCTCATGCTATGGTTAAGGCATTTTTTTGTTTCTATACAATGGGGGTGGTCAAAGTAAATGCAGGCAGCTGAAGAAAAAGGAATATTGAATGTCATAGTGTGGGAAAGAATACTTTGATTAAGTTGCATTATTGAAACAACCATTATGGTGTTGGTTTGATAGCATTTTGTATAGGCTATTTATTTGAAGTTTCCAATGGGATTTTCATCAAGGATTTGAACTTAGATCAATCAGAAAGATACCAAGCAACTAACTATACAGAATGTGTATAACACCAAAGATGCACAAAGTATATATATATGTGTCTATATATGTCTATATATGTATATATATGTATATATATACAAATATATATGTATATGTATATATAAATATATATATATACACATACATATATATATAAATACATATACCTATACATATACATATACTTTTCATCCTTTGTTTATTTTTTATAGTTATCTTTATGCAACTTTGGCATTATACCCATTACCATAGGAGAAATTATAGTTAAATCTTATTTCTTTCAACTAAAAATATAACAATGTGAAACCTAAAATAATTAATAGTAAATGCGTTTGACTTGAACTGGGTTCTTCACTTTCAATATTCTTTGTAAGTAATTTCACATACATAGATGTCCACAACATACAAAAGACTTATACATGCTATTTTAAACTATACTTAAAATCACATTCTACATAAATACGAATAAACATAGTATATAGATTTGTTTTCCTATATGTATATGTATATATAAATTGCTATTGCATTCTCGAACGAGCCACAGTGCTCTTCATCTACATAGATGGATATGTATATATGCTTATATATATCAAACCAACACCACAATGGCTCTTTCAACAATACAACTTAATCAAAGTATACCTTCCAACATGACAACATTGAATATTGCATTTACTTCAGCCACTGCCATCAAACAACATCAACAGGATGCATTAACCCACATTAAATAGAACTTTAAAAAATGGAGAATAGAAGAGGAAAACTACCATAGTGAAGGGTTTGTTATGGGGGGAGTTGAAACAGATGAGGAAGAAAGAATATAATTAAACATATTGATTTAAGAAACTTCCATCCCACGTAATTTGCAAGCTCCACCACTTAAATACACAGACCAAGGTAGTTTGTTCTAGGGAGCCTCAAGTAGATCAGGACAAAAAGAATATCATGAAACATATTGATACATGATTCTAGGTAATGTAGGTCAATTTTTTTATCAAGCTTGTGGCATTATATCCATTTTATATAGGTTCTTGCTACTCATTGGCTTTACGAGTTCTATTTAATGTGGGTTTGGTTCCAAAGAATGCAACCCAAATTTTGAATTGACAATCCAACTCTTACACAGACTGCTTGTCTTGTATGAATATGTTTAGTGTGGGTTTTTGACCAACTGTGATTTACCTATGATTCTTAAGTGTTTTTCTAATAGTTGTTTTACAATTTCCCTATTTTGTCTAAGACATTTACTGGAAAAAAAATGTAGCTTGAATTTTGAATTGAAAAGCCAACTGCTACATAGAATTTCTTGTTACAAAAAAACACTTGACAATCACACGGTAATGACAAATGTTGGAGAACCCACAATATGTTTAATGCGGGATTTCAATCATCTATTGCTCACCTCTAATTCCAATACTATTTTTATCATAAGGCAAACTATGATAATGAATAGTTTATAATGACAAAGATAAAAACATAAAACAAGATACAATAAGCACAGACTGAAAGACATGAACAATAAATTAATCACTTATGCAAAATACCCATGTAAAATGACTTACAGGTTCTAGAGCACAATAACCACAAACAAAAAATGAAACTCAAAAAAATTACTAACCCTAACCATATTTTTTGGCAAAAGAAAGAAGATTTAACTCCACTAAATCCATCCTTTTAGAGCTATAATCTCTTCAAAGTCTCCAAAATGGGTATAACTACAAAGATACAAATTACTAAACCTAACCTTACTTTTTGGTGAAAGAAAAAAGATTTAACTATAATAAATCCATCCATACAAACCCATAATCTATTTGAAGTCTCCAAAATGGGTATAACGACAAAGATACAAACAAATAACAATGACAAATAAGTAGATACCAAAACACATGAACAATAAATTAATCATTCATGCAAAATACACATTTAAAATGACTTACAAATTCTGGGGCACAACAGTCTTAAAACCCTCCTAAATGCTATAAAATGGAGCTGAAGGTGATGATTTTTATAATTGTCTGCTACCAAACCAAAACCACAATGGCTCTTTTGACAATGCAACTTAATCATTATACTTTCTCACATATTTTGCACCACATCAATGTTAAAAACCTCTAACCTATTATCAAAAGGAACAATAAGCACATAACGAAAGACATGAACAATAAATAGTTTGCTATCAAATCAACACCACAATGGCTCTTTCAACAATGCAACTTAACCAATATACTTTCTCACACATTTCATAACACATCAGTGTTAAAACCCTCCCAATTGCTATCAAAAGCAACAATAAATAGAGAACAAAAGACATGAACAATAAATTAATCATTTCTACAAAATACCCATGGAAAACAACTTATAGATTCCATAGCACAACAGTTTTATAACCCTCCAACCTATTCAAAAATGGAGCCGAAGGAGATGATTTTAACAATATTCTAGTATCAAACCAACACCACAATGGCCCTTTTGACAATAAAACTTAATGAATGTATACTTTCCCACATGGTAACATTGAATATAGCATTTACTTTGTCCATTACCATTGTACACCAATGATAGGATTCATTAACCCTCATGCGAGCAAACACTTATGATTTAGCTTCCGCATATCGAGGACACCAACTCAACCATTGCCAACCCATGTAATTACCAAGGTCCACATTGCAACAAAAAAGCCTAGTGAGGTACCTGCCAATCGGGACACCCCCAACACTGATAAATAAAATTCACGACTAGGTTGATGAAAATTACGGCAGAAACTTCAAACAAAATAGCCTTATTAGCTAATAATGGAATTTTGTCCTTATGTGCTAGACCACATAATACTTTCCTTATTTATGATAACTTCACCTCTTATGGAGAAAGGCCCATGGAACACTATCAAATTATTAAGCACCTCTAATTTCACAACTAAGTAATGCTACCTCCTATGTGAAGAAACCTCAATTCTTCAAAAAAAATCTCATTTGCTTCACTAAATCTCATTATATGTTCATGTTGTCATGAGGATTTTACCCTGGCTAAGTGTAAAAATTAGGTATCCTATGAAACATGAGATCATCTTCAAGTTGTGGATTTTCTATAGTGAAGATGAACCTCCAAAGAGGGTTAGTTCCTTTGATGAACCTTCTAAAAACTATAGCCTTGATTAGGAAAAAGGATAGAAGAGAACTAAAAATTAAAGATTGATGAGCTTACGATGTGACACACCAAAAATATAAGACTTATACATGTTTCAACTCTTCTCCATTGTCAACTTGGTTTCCACAAGCTCACACAACAATGTTTGATCATAAGAATGTTTTTTTTCAGGTTCTTAAAGGAAAACTAAAAGTTTTCACAACCACAACCACTAAAATAAATAACACAACCTATGACTTGTATATTTTTTTCCTATTCCAATACAAAATGTTTTGGAATGGGACATAATTTAAGGATTTTGCATTAACAATCACAAAAATCAGATCAAATCATGTACAAAGATATTCAACAAAAGAATTTTGAGACAGAAAACGTACTAATTTTTATTGAAAAATTAAAGCTTTTGCTAATACAAATTTCAAAAACTACTTGAAAATTTATAAAATGTTGCTCTATAATTCTCAAAATGAGTTATAATCTTATATCTTTTGCATAAGGCTAAAAGAGGAATGGAAGAACTAACTCAAAAAGATTTGAATTCTTTGTCTTATAGAAAATCTCCTCAAGATAACTAAAGTTGAATCTCATAGAAGACTTTGAGCTTGCATAAATGTGGAATTGGATGTGAAACCATAAGAAAAATCATGCAATTTTTGGTGATGAAGAGATGACTTGAACTACTGATGTCTTGACCTTTGCATGCTCCTTCAAGTGTGCCTCCAACTAAACTTAAACTTATTTTCTAAAAAAGACATGAAAAATGATTGAAAAGTTGTCCTTAAACACTTTCTATGAAGGCTTCAAATTTTTGGGCATATAAGGAAAAAAAAATGATTTTTTAGGACCCTAAATTGCCTCAAATCACATGATTTTGGCCTCAAACTCTAGTTAACTCCAAATATAACCATGTGTGCTTCTTAAGTAGGCCTAAAATCTCTATAAGTTCTTGAAATTTGGGCTTCTAGTCCACTCAACTTTCCATTATCTCATGAATATCCTTTGCATGATGATAAGTAGATAACTAGGCCTTCTAAGTTTAACATCATCATTGGTAATCTGCCTTGACAAAAGGGGAGGCATGTTGAACTAGTGGTTATTCTATTGACTTTATTATAGTCATTAATATTTTCCTTTCTTATTTGATGTGACTATCTTTCCTTGGTGGTTTTCATTTATTTGAAGTATTCCACTTTAATGTGAAGCCATTGGCCTCATCTATATGCTAAAATCATCTTTTAAACTGCCTCTTTTGTATCCAAAGATTCATAGTTATTGTCACTCTTTGTATGGACTAGATCCTTTTGATGGGGTCATGACTATCATACATCCTTCATTAAGAAAAAATCATCAAAAAATATTAAAGTCACATTAAATGGTCACTTGAACATTATATAAACATATCTTGAAGCATTTCTTGGTTAAAATTTTGAGTTGACTACCCTCTATTCTTCTTAGGACATTATCACAGTCCTAAATGTTTATGACTATCTTTTCTATGTCTCTTTATTAACTATCTTCAGCTTGAATATCATGGTCTGATCTCTTAGTGTGAAGTCACATCATACCTAGATCATCAACCTCATTATCTGCCCTCATGATTTTCTATAACAAGTCACACAAGTCATTGATTTTCAAACAAGTCACACAAGTCATTGATTTTCAAGGTCACTATCAACATTTCCTTATGCTATTGTCACTTGTCATAAGGTTTCACAATCATAGTAAACTATCCATTATCACTTTCACAAATATTTATTATAGTCACCAATCATTAATCAAAGGTTTTCATCACATTCTAGAGGTCATCATTGAAACTCTACCTTGGTGACACTTCAATATCAATTTGCAAGGTTTCACAATCTCTTAAGAAGTATATAATAGTCAAGGACTATGATGAGATCACTATCCTTGAACAAGACTACCATAGTTTATCATAGCCAAGTCTTCATATTCATCATTATATTCCTCTTTGATAACTCATTGTCATCGAATACTGCTCATGACTATCCCTCTTCATCTTCATGCTTAAGGATAGGCATGATTACTAGGAGTTCCTTTTATGCACCTTGACATTGATGATGATTGTGTTTCCCCCTTGCAAAGGGACTATCATATACTTGAAAAGAGGTGACTGTCCTTGATGACTTTGTTGTAATGTCCCCAATTTTATTAAGCCAACAATGCAATTAAATAATTAATTTTAAGTTGTTAAAAATGGTTAAATAAAAAAAACAACTAAAATTAATTATTTAGTGGTGCAAAAGTAACTTAAGATATAGAAAAGTTAAGTGAATTAATTAAGTTATTTTTTGGATTTCTTCAAAAATTTAAAAGATGGAAAAAAATGGAGAATTCAAGAAGGTGGTGAGGAGTTACGGAGAGTTCGAGAAGAATAAAAGTTTGCAGGAGTGTTATTGCAGAGATATTAGTTTTGATTTTGGTAACAAGAATTGTTGGTTGAGTGGAGTTCACCACAAACTTTTGGAGGATGAAAAAACCCTCTGAAAAAGTATTAGATCAAGTGGTGAGATTATCCACCCTAGTTGGTTGCAAGAGAAATCATTCATGTTTCTCACTTAGTTTTAAATGATTGAAGCTTTGAAAAAAAATTGAAGCCTTCTAAGAAGACAATTTTCTAGAGAATGGATGAGTTTTTGGAGTTGATGTTTTTATAGAGGCTCCAAGTTTGAAAATTGAAGTGATGAAATATTACTATATGATTTTTTTCAATTTCTTTACTATTCATCTTATTGTTGTACCAGAGTATGTAGAAGTATTTCCTAGAAGGAAGAGGGTTTGTGCTAAGCTATTGAAAGTTTTAAAGGATATAGTATTTTGTATAATATTTATACATGGAATGGGGGATTGATTCACAATGACATGTATGGTAGTGGTCAAGTGAAGAGAATTTGTGCCAATCCTAAAGACCAAGATGAAAGAGGGAATGAATTCGTAAGAAGTTGTGAATGTTTGGAAAAAATTATGTGCATGATTTCTTAAGCTAGTGAATAATTTCTTGACCATCTATCATTAAATAAAGAATTAAAGACAAGGGTCCAATTGCATACACCTATCAATTCACTTGTTATCTTTTCATATAGCTATTGCACTAATAAGGAACTGACGTGGGGCTCAATGCTATGAGTTTGATAAATATTGGAGAAATAACGAAAGTCTTATATTTATAAGGTGTTAGAATACCAATTATTATTATTGTGGTTTAAGATTTTAAAAGGATGTCTTTGGGAACTATTGAAACTTGTATCATAGCTCTGTCAATGTTATTTGAGTTGTGGGAGATAAATATAATAAGAATTGAATGACATCTTTGAAACACCTTTAATTTCTAGATATTATATAATTGATACCAAATGCAAAAGAGATGGACTTGTGAGAAGATATTAAGTGTGGAAATTGCATAAATATTTGGGAGGCTTGGTCATAACTTCTATGGCATTGAATTGGAAATTGAACCTGGGTGTGGTCAGTTACCTAGTGCTGATGAACTGGAGGGTATGTGCGGGATCATCATGGAAAAAAAAGGCCCTTTAGTGGCAAAAATTTAGAAAAATTAGAGTTAAGCAACTTGATGTAAAACTTTGAATAAGTTATCTATATTATTTCAAAAATATTTAAGAATAGAATTTGTATAAAATTGAATGTAGTTTCTAAACTACTAGGTTTATTTATAAAAAACATCTATTTGGTGAAAATTTGAAATTTCAATACAGAGTACTTAAATTTCAGGGAAAAAATACAAGTAGGTGTCTGTTTGACCACCCTAACCACAATAAAATGATAATTATTTTTAATAATATTTTAGATATAAGTAGAGGACTCACATCCCAATGTGATGCATATTTTTTTGTAATTTTTTTCCAAGTAAATAATTAATTATGATTTTTTTATTAAAAATTTTTAAAAATATAAAAAATTGTATGTCTAACCACCTTAACTAGTTCAAAACTTCATGAAATTCATTTTTTTATCCTATAGTATGCAAAGCATAGAATGTGACACATGTTTTAGATTCAAAAAATGTGATACATGTTGAAAGCTATAGATGTTTTTTAATCAACCTATCAATAAGGACTTTAGTCGTAATTCAAATAGATAATGAATAATAATTATTTATTAAATTCAAAGTAAAGCATAATTTATATTGGTAGAAAGTTGAGAATCTCCTTTAAAAACCCTTTTTGTTTCATCAATTTTGGGTAAAAAGAAGTCATCAACCACATACCCTACACATACCCATCATATTGCCACTGTTTGGACCATCATGATCCTACACATACCCTAGAAAAAAATTTGAATCATTGATAGTGTATTTTCCATATAGTATGGAGTGGTGTATGGTGATTAAATTAGGTGCTACTATTGTAACAATATTACACCTTCGAGAGTGAACTATGGACTGTTGAAAGTTTTTCAAAAGTGAGTATGTGTAAGGAAATTAGAGTACCAGAAACAATTTCCTATGCTAATCTTGAAAAGAGATTATGTAAAATTTAAAACTTGATCAAACAATTACAAAAAACATAGAAGCACATTCAAAACATGAAATAAACAGTGAAACACAAAACACCAGATATACGTGGGGAAAACCCTTTCGAGAGAAAAACCCCACACTCCAAAGTCCGCTCAATATATTTCAAATCCAACAAAAAGATTACATACAGATGTACAACAAGTATTTTACAAGAGTATCACCAGTAAACAACTCTAGAAGAATTCTAGTAGCATTCTAGAAGCATAACAATAGCTGCAAACTCAATACACAAAACTACTCCTCAAGCCTCTAATTTATACACTTCTTTCTATACAAGAAACCATCTATATGGTTTTACAAAACCATGTTCTTGGCTTCTCTAGTAAGATTCTAGTCTAAAAATAAGGTCTCACGTCCACAATGAAATCGCTTATTTTTTACCCTTATAGATGTCATAAAATCTATCATAATATGCCTACAAATAGGCCTTCCATAATATACCACTATGTGGGCATCTTTTAACACCTAATAAACCATTTTCAAAGCACCAATAATGTGTAATAGTTGTAGGGAAATATTAAATAAAAAAAACTATTATGGGAAATATGTAGCAAGGTTGAGACACCTCATTTCCCAATAGTATGAACTTGTATATTGTGATTATTTTGGTGATGATAAAATTGACACTATACTTCCTTATTCATGAATACATAGGGCTTGTAAGAGTTGGACCTAGAGATGTGAGGTAAATAAGGGATGGTCAATAAAATACTAATCTACGCAAGTTCTTGGGATGATTGAAATCTCATAATATTGTGTTATTTCTTTAGTAAGTTGTATCCATAAGGATATCATACCATAGAATCAAATACAAGGTGGTTGTATTTCAAAGATGACATGATAATTATAGATATTTAAGGTTGATTTGTTTGTTGGAAGCTAAACAAGTTGTAGATTGAAGATACTCTATCAATCACCAGTGAGGGATTAAGAATTGTGGGACCATATAGAAAGGATTGTGGTCATATTTTATGAAGTTGATTGAAACCTTAAAAATAAATAGGAAAATTCTTTGGGGAAGTCATTTATTACCTAGGAAAAGTGAAGGGTAAGGGGATGGTTGGATTTAAGTAATATCTACTAACAACATTTGATACATAAGTAGAGACCATAAAACTAAAATCATTGTGTGAGAGTGGCTTATTCCAGTTGTTGTGTTGAGCCATGGAGGCTATTATAGTGGTTTGGGAAGTAGTTGCTTATGCAAATGAGTTATGGAACTTGGGAGTTGTATAAATTTAGTAAAATTTAGAGTTAGTTGGAGTTGCATCACAACTGCCTTAGAAGAATCTATGATTGCACGTGCATATATCAAATCAGGAAATTATAATATTTTATTATTGTTAGCTGTATGTAGTTTTTGCAATAACTGGCATGTCCCCATCCCAAATTAGGGCTCATCTCTCTTTGGCGAGAAAAGTGTTTCTCAATGCTAATTTTAAATTTGAGAATTTAAAAAAATTAAATAATAATATAAATTTAAATTATTAAAATAATATTTAAATTTAATAATTTTGGTCTGAGCTGACCTGCTTGGGAAGGTTGATTGCTTGGTATTAATAATAGTTTTGTTTTACTTGATGATTATCATGAATTTGGACAAACACGTCATGGCAATCTAAAGGTATAAAGCCCCCTATGGATCTACATCAAGTTGGGATTAAAATATCATCCTACTCTTTTAGATATTATTCAATATTTCATCAGAGCTTAATCTTATGCCTTGCATATCCAAATATGACTCAGGAAGGTAGGATGTTGAGAGGTTGTGATGTTATTTGGTAGTCGAGCCCTAGGCTCTAGCCATAACCACACCCACTTGCCTCTGCTCAGAAGACCAGTGATTATCATTTTGACGAAGGGACTACCATCATGCCTGGGACATCATCACTCACTAAGGGAACAAGAAAATTACATGATACTTTTGTTGGAAAAACAAGGATAGACAACTGAGAGGGGGGGTGAATTAGTTGTCATAGATTTATCAAAATTTTCAACCTTAATTTAACTTATTCTTGTATTTGATAAATTAGCAATTAACCATAAACAAATAGCACATTAGAGACACAAAGAACACCAATATTTTTACATGGAAATACTGTTAGGGGAAAAACCAAGGTGGATGTTAGTCCACATTATTATACCCTGTTAAAAGTATAATGAGAATAATATGGGGAATGCACTTGCATTTAGGCACACTACTTAAAGCAAACTGCCCAATTACAAAGGAAGGCTCACTACCTTACAGACAAACAGATTAGATCCATAGGGTGGTGAACTAAAAGAATAGCTTCTCAACAAAGCCTAATTACAGTTCCAATTTAAGCATAGAAAACTTCTTCTTCACACTTTGCACAAACTCCTGCACACTCTACTATACAATCAAAAGATATGATCAGTATGAACATACACTTGGATTTGCACACTCTCACACACACACTCTTACATTCTTTACTTTGAACGCCAAAATAAACTTCCTTATATATCCACAACATGGATTTACATGAACAACACTATTAACCAAAAATAAAATATGAAAATATAAAACATTTACATGATGTCAGCCCAATTCACAAATCAATTTACAATGTGAATCAAACTCAATTGGCCAATATTAAGTTATGCCCCAAATCAACATCATCGATTATGCTAGCCATTCGAATTGTGATATTCAAGGATTCACAACACATTACATTCACCATGTCAGCCAAGAACAAGAAAACTAAATATGCAAAAGAAAAATACTGACCATGAACATCTCGATCAACACAGATGTACCAAAAATAGAGTATGATCTAGAAGCATCCACAAGCATCAACAACCTTTAGAGAAACTTTCACAACAACTGAGCTTACTAAAATCACTTCAACTTCAATTAGGAACACTAACTGAAGTCACAGAAAAACTGTCAGAACACTCTATTCACAACATAATCAATTCTTTGCATAGACCTCTAAAAATTTTGGTAGATAGAATAGATACACTCATCATAAAACCCTTTAGACTGCAACACCTGATGAGCAACATACTAAAAAATTCATCTTCATGACCTCCACAACTCCACTGGCAACTTGCAACATTTCCTTTAACAATTTTCTCAATATCATCGACATATCCAGCTTCCAATACTATCAATGCTAATAGTGTTGACATCAACGACAACCACATATCAGCAACGCAACCACAGCATCCAACAATCTCCCCCTTTG
Organism: Sequoia sempervirens; assembly: GCA_007258455.2. NCBI lineage: Eukaryota > Viridiplantae > Streptophyta > Pinopsida > Cupressales > Cupressaceae > Sequoia > Sequoia sempervirens. Next base: position 67,488,710 of record VDFB02000013.1, on the reverse strand, counting down.
GCATTGATGGCAACATAGGATGTGAAAAACACCATAAATACAATTCTCCGTCAGCACTTACTACCCCTTAGATTCTGACTCCACTTTTCTACAAGACTTCTCCTCCTGTTGATTTCCACATGCTCTTCTCCTCTTCCCATTCTATTTTCCTCATTTTTTTTTCACATGCTCTTCTCCCCCTTTCACATCAATGTCAAAGATAAGCAATATCTTTCCATCAACATGCTTTGAACCACATATCTCCACTTTTGACTACTCCCCCTAAGTAGTAGCCACAAAAACATCAATCTAGATCATAATATAGCTATGATATACATAGATTGATGCATACAAATGCATCTCTAGTTCTTACTAGGAGGGGTGATTACCCATAGCAACCTAGAAGTATCTTTTAGCTTCCACTTCTTTGACTCAATCTTGGAAATAAAACAATGCTCATCTACAATTCTCCTTCTAGTCTGTACACCTTTACTCTTATCCCCTATAATTTAATCTTCTAAATGATTCAATCTTACATACCTTGGAATTTTTGAGTTTTTCTACACTTCAAGTTCTTCTGCTCTTTCTTTTCTATTTCCATTTGTCTCTCCCTCTTGAGATTCTTGTTCTTTCAGAATAATTTGGACTTGGTTTTGTATCTGAACATTCTTCCCTTTGTTTGTACTGGCATGTTGCTCATCAGAGTCATATCTGCAATATTTGAATAATCTAGCGAAGTCCTCATAAACTCTAACATTTCCACTTTCCACCATCTTTCTCAGTCTTTTGTTATAACACCGGTAAGCTTTTCTCTTTGTAGAGTAACCTAGAAAGATTCATTCATTTCTTTTTGCATCAAATTTTCCTATATCCTCATCTCTCTTAATGTAACACTTGCTTCCAAAAATATTGAAATATTTCACAATAGGCTTGTGACCACACCAAAGCTCATAAGGAGTCTTACCAGAATTACTATTGACATTTACCCAGTTCAAAGTATAATAGCAGTGCTTACTACTTCTCTCTAGTAGATGTGAGGAACGTTTCCTTCTAACATCATTGTTCTAGTAGCATCCAGTATTGTTTTGTTCTTTCTCTCAACAATTCCATTATGTTGAGGGGTTCAGGGAGTAGATATCTGTCTTTTAATCCCATTCTCTTCATAGAATGTACCAAACTCTCGAGATGTGAATTTACCTCCTTTGTCTGATCTTAAGCATTTATCTTCAGACTTGTCACATTTTATGCCATGGCTTTGAAACTTTTGAACTTTTCTAATGCTTCACATTTTTCTCTTAGAAAGGCTACCCATATCATTCTAGAATAGTCATCAAGAAGCAGCATGAAATACCTATCTCCTTGTAGACTTCTTACTCTAGAGGGACCTCATAGATCTGTATGCACAAGTTCCAGTACTCCATTTGTATGATGTTTCTTAGGAAGGAGACTCTTGTCTATTTACCCATCTGACACTCCTTGCATATTGGATTTTCAAGTTCCACTAACTTAGGAAAGTCTCTAACTACTTGAGTGGAACTAACTTTGACAATATTATCTAAATTCACATGACATAACCTCCTCTGCCATAACCAACTCTCATCTATCTGAGCAATCAAGCAACTTTCATTAGCAACACTCAAGTGAAAGATGTTACCCTTTTTCTATGTACCTAATGCAATTATATTTCTAGAACTTTAAGTTATCTCGCACTTTCTGTTCTTGAACTAAATATCATATTCCTTGTCCACCATTTCTCCAACACTCAACAAGTTATGTTTCAATCCTTCAACATACAAAACCTTGTCAATGATATGCTTACCACGAAGATAAATAGACCCTCTTCTATGAATTACATAGGCATTGTTGTCTCCAAATCTTACAACTCCACCATCATATTTCTCAAGGCTCACAAATTTTTTTTTATCTCCTGTCATATGGTGTGAGCATTCACTATCAATAACCCATTCATCTTTTTCTTCAATTTGAGTTGCACGAGCTTTCTTATCATTTGCAAATTTAGTGGCCTTTGGACTATTTTCCTTAATGAAAATGAACACCCAATCATCCTCATTTCCATCATACTCTTCATCTATTTCATTTTATTTAGCAAAATAACACTTCTTTTGAAATTTAGGTTTGTTAGGATTAGGTCTTGGAACTCTGTGAGGACACCTCAAAGAAAAATGACCAATTTTATTGCATGAAAATCATATAAGGGGAAACTTCCCTTTGTGCTTACCTTGTCTTCTACCTTCACTTCTTGCAATTAGTGCTTCCAGCTCTTATATTTCTCTTTCTTCATCTTCAAGTTGTTTCATTTCTTCCTCATATTTGAATGTCTTACTTGAACTCTCTCCCAGATCATATCTTTGATTATTTCTACTAGACATAGGCCTTAAATACAGATTCAGTCTTAGGCACAAAATTAGCAAATTTGCTTAACTCAAAGGCAGCAAGTTTTTCAATCAACATGTCCCTTGTCACATTTATCACTGATCTCAGCTCCTCAATGGCATGAGCTTTTGATTTGTATGAAGCATGAAATGATCTGAGCACTTTTGCTACAATTCCTTGTTCATCGATGGTACCACCAGCACATCTAATACCCATCACCAGCTCATTAACTCTTTGCATAAAGGAAGATATGTTTTCATCCTTGCCCATCTTTAAACTTCCATATTTCCCTTTTAAACTTTGTAGCTTAGTGACCTTTGCAAGAGAATCTCCTTCATACAATGTCTCTAGCTTCTTCCATATGTCATGAGTTGTCTTCAATTCCATTACATTATTCATCTCTAAATTTTTCAAAGCACTCAATAAAGCTTCCTTAGCCCAAATATCATAATCTGCATAACTACCACTTGGAGGAGCAACATACCTATTCTTTGTAATATCCCAATATAGTTCTCCAATGCACCTCAAACAACATTCCATCCTTGCCTTCCACAGAGAGTAGTTGGTTCCATCAAATTTGGGACTATCCTTCTTGAAAGATTCCATCATGAATCACCTCAAGCTTTTAAACTTCTTCAAAGGCACTAGCTCTGATACTAATTGTTGGAAAAACAAGGGTAGACAACTGAGAGGGGGGGTGAATCAGTTGCCATAGATTTATCAAACTTTTCAACCATAATTTGATTTATTATCAAATTTGATGAATTAGCAATTAACCATAAAAAAATAGCACATCAAAGACATAGATAACACCAAGATTTTTATGTGAAAGCCTTGTTAGGGGAAAAGACATGGTGGATGTTAGTCCATAGTATTATACCCTATTAAAAGTATAATGAAAATAATATGGGGAATGCACTTGCATTCAAGCACACTCCTTAAAGCTCACTACTCAATTACAAAGGAAGGCTCACTATCTTACAGAAAAATAGATCAAATCCATAGGGTGGTGAACTGAAATAATAGCTTCTCCACAAAGCCTTATTGTAGTTCCAGTTTAAGCACAAAAAAAATCTTCTTCACACTTCACATAAACTCCTCCATAGTCTTCTCTGCAAATGAATGATATGATCAATATTCCCACACTTGCATTCACACACTCTCTCACACACACTCTTACATTATTTAATTCACCAAAAAAAACTTCCTTATATATCTCAACATGTATTTACATCAACAACACTGTCAGCCAAAAATAAAATATGAAAATATAAAAAATTTACATGATGTTGACCCGATTCATAAATCAATTTACAATGTGAATCAAACTCAATGGGCCAATATTAAGTTATGCCCCAAATCAACATCATCAATCACACTAACCATTCAAATTATGATATTCAAGGATTCACAACATGTTACATTCACCATGTTAGCCAAGAACAAGAAAACTATATATGCAAAAGAAAAATCACTAACCATGAACATCTCAATCAATGCAAACATACCAAAAAGATAGAGTGTGATCTAGAAGCATCCACAAGCATCAACAACCATTAGAGAAACTTCCACAACAACTGAGCTTACTGAAATCACTTCAACTTCAATCAAGAACACTAATTGAAGTCACAGAAAAACTATCAGAACACTTTTGTTCCCAACATGATCAATTCTTCATGTGGACCTCTAAAACTTTCGTTGGATAGACTTGATACACTCATCATAAAACCATTTAGACTACAATACCTTATGATCAACGTACTCAACAATTCATCTTCATGACCTCCACAGTTCCATTGGCAACCTACAACATTTCCTTTAACAATTTTCTTAGAATCTTCGACATATCCATCTTCCAATATGGTCAATGCTAATAGTGTTGACATCAATGACAACCACATATCAACAATGCAGCCATATCATCCAACAACTTGTGCCTACAAAAATTGTATTCTAGATATTAAGGTGACTACAGAAGTAATAGGGACCTATGTGTTTCAAGATCTGATTGTATATTCTATAGTGACATCATTTAGCAATACAAATCAGTGCACCAATTTTTTGAGTGGAAATTATTTTGATATCACTTTCATTATGGGTCAATGCAACCTAATATTGGATAGCATTGTAACAATTTGAAACTCTAAGCTTATTATTTTTTTCTATTATTGCTTCTAGCTTTTCCAAATATTATCAATATTGAAGCATGTGTTATGTAGGCCATCATATGGTGTGTATTTGACATGTATTGAGCTCATTCAATTTCAGCTTAGAGGTTCATTGTATTTTAGTGTTGTTTTTATAAATATTAATCCTAGTGTTAACATTGCAAGTATCAAAAGTTGATGTTTTATCAAATTTGAAAAGTTGTTGTAACTAAGTGAAACTTGTCTTTCATATTTAGGTCTGCTATTAATTATGTGAATTCAGGCTGGGTATCTTTCAATAGTACCATAGCCACAATATTTCTATCTTGTGGATAGTTTTGTGTATGCAGTTTAGTCAAAGATACCTGAGTGCCAAAGAAAGAGAAAGGAAGAAGACTATAGAAATACTTAAAAAAGTGATAGTGGAATAGGAGGCAAAGATAAGAAGAATATGGCATATCAGAATGATGAGATTAATGCATTTCTACAAAAGCAAGAAAAAATAAACCAAACTCTAATGAAAATGATGCAAACCCTCACTACTATAGTCACAAACAGTAAATCAGTATCTAACAATATGGATGAGAGAAATTCATAATGGTCTTAGTAGCAATGACCACTTTAATAAGAATTTTTCACAAGAAGGAGCACTTCACTCTATCATAGGCCTTTTCCATATCTAGCTTGATGAACATAGCCTTTTCTTTTGAGGAGGCTATAGAATGAATGGTCTTAGTAGCAATGACCACCCCATCCAAAAAATTATGATCCTCCATGAAACCACTTTGTTCCTCAGAGATAAGCCCTCTAAGCCATTGCTTCAGCCTTTCAGCAACTAACTTGGACATGATTTTATAAACCACATTACAAAGGGAAACAGGTCGAAATATACTCAGATGATCTTCCCCCAAACATTTGGGAATGAGATAAAGGAATGTAGAGTTTGAAGCCCACACCATCTGCTATTCCTTTGAGAGCCACATACCACCTCTAAAAGGTACAACTTAATGATATCCCAAAATTCTTAATAAAACTCAATCAGAAAGCCATCAGGGCTCAAGGCTTTCCCTTTCTTCATCTAGAAAACAACAACCTCAAATTTCTCTAGTGAGATATTTCTAAAAAGATGCTCATTCATCTCCCTAGTGACCAAAGAGGGGATACAAGAAATAACTTTATTTTCTTCTACCAAACCATCCTGAGAATCCTCCCTAAATAATGAAGCAAAGAACTATGAAGCTTCTCTAGACATATCTTGCAAAGAAGAAAGAAGCTCACTCTTGAAATTTGCAAGAATAGGCATATAATTACCATGTCTCCTAGCCTTCACCAAGTTGAAGAAGAAAGTGGTGTTTCTATCTCCCTCCTGTAGCCACTCAACTTGAGCCTTCTACTTCTAATAAATTTCCTTGTGCAACTCACACTCTTCCAAAGCTTTCAAAGCCTTGGCCTCCTCCCTAAGTAAATCCTCAAAAAGACCAAAATCCCTTATATCCTATGTGATGACATCCAAGTCAGCTTGAGGAGCAACCTTTACATAAAAAATATTGCCAAAGCACTGCCTATTTCACCTTTTAAGTTGATATTTTACATAATTCAATAGTTTAGAAAAAGAATACATAGCAGTTCCAAAATTAAGTCTTCCCCTCCTCCACCATTCAGCCACATGCACCTATAAAGAAGAGTCTCTTAACCACATAAGCTAGAAATTGAAAGAAGGGGACTGAGTAACACAAGCCAAAGTAGAAGATAACTTAATAGGCCATTTATCTGAACCCCTCCAATCCAAAATATCAAAGCAAGTAGACACCCATTCTTCAACCCAGAAACATGACACCAAGAAATTGTCAAGTCTCTCGGCAATATAGATCTCCCCCATTCTCCTATTGTTCAAAGTAAATTGGCCATTTTGAGGCTTAATGTCAACTATATTCAAAGCAGAAATGCTATCATGAAAAAGGAAAGCAAAGGGATCCAATCTCGCAATAACACCCTTCTTCTTATCCAACTCAATAACAGCATTGAAATTCCTTGCAATAATCCAAGGGAACAAAGGCACATGGCTTTGAACTAAATTAATATGACACCACAATAACTACTTACCAAGAAATTCAGTCGATCTATAGATGTTTGAAAGAAGAATAGTTTCCCCCAACTCCAAACTTGAAGCAACCACACAAATAGACGACTTGGAGGACAACCACCAAAGAGGATGAATCTTCAATGGGTTCCACAAGCAAGCCACCCCCTGCATTACCATGAGCCTCAACACACTGGAAACTACCCCACCCCCATAAACTAAGTAGCAAACCACTCATCACTTTCAACAAATAACTTAGTCTCCTATGGGTGAAGCCTCAATAGTGGTTTACAATTAGACGGGGGAAGCAAAACTGAGAAAAAATGGCCCCATGGCAAAAAATTGGTTTTAGGGGTTCAAATGAACCTACAAGTTCGACCGAACCATAAAGGGGTTCAACTGAACCCATTAATCACGGGGCCCACATTTCTCACCCAAAAAAAAAGGGAAAATGCATATTGAGGGGGTTCGAATGAACCCTGGTTCGCTAGAACCCCCCTGGTTCTAGCGAACCCCCCTTTTCCCTAATTTTTGACTATGTTCACAGAAAAAACCTAATTTTTTACACTTTGACGCTCAGGTTGAGGATGAAAATGGGGGAATCTTCACAAACCCAATTGGAGTTAGGTAGTCCTCGAAACGAGCTATCCAATGAATATAATTTTAATGTGTTTTGGTTTTATTATGTATTTTTTTTTTAGTTTTATAAACATAGGTTTTTTGCCGAAAATGAAGGTCTCTATTTTCCACATGTGGAAAAATAGTAGATTATCAAAAAAAAATTGAAAAATATGAGTGCACCAGATATTGAAGTGCTTGATCCAACCTTTGTACATTATGTCTATGTCTGAATTGTCATTGGTTTGACTTCAAAACTTGATTAAAGAAAAAATATTCAATAAAAAACTATCTAACCAAGTGCAAGCACTAGATATCAAAGTTACAAATCTAAATTTGAAATAATTAGAATTTTATCCTTCATGGAAAAAAAGTTATGCATTATACGGTGTGCATCACTTTTTAAAAATGTTGTTTTTTGAAAAAAACCAATTTTTGTGGGAGATGGAAAAAGAAGTGCAATTTGATTCCAAAAATTTTGAAAAAAATATTTTTAGAATCTACAAATAAAATTTGATGAGACTCTAGTTTGCATCATCTTCAAATTCCTCATGGTTTAGCTGCTATAGGTGTCTGAATGTGAAGATTTAGTTAAAAATAAAAATTCCAATGTCCAGTTTGGCCAAAAATTGTAAACCACTATTATGGGATCACCCCTATAAGAAAACAACATCAAGAGAATGAGTTCTTAGCAAATAATGAACAATTTTTTGTTGAGGGCCACTATTCGAGCCCCTTACATTCTAGGAGAGGATGATCATTTTGGAGGGTTAGAAAAATGGGAATCTAGGGTCTTAACAGACCAAGACTCCACCAAAGTCTCCCCCATCAACTTTATTTTATCTAAATCCTTCTTTCTCCCAACTTTTGAAGACTTCTCAACAACCCATTTCTTTTGGTCTTTCTGATGAATTCCCAATGCAGTAGAAGCCCTACTACCTTTTACTAATGACCCCACTTTCACCACTAGAGTAGAGATATCTCCCTCCCCCATCTTCACATCCACAAGAGCCTCAAACCTACCATAAACCACCAAACTCAAATCTGACTCCATTTGCAAGGCCCCTATCTCCTAAGAAGTATGGTTGTAATTTGGGATAATTCCTTCCTGAACCCCTTCTGAAACATCCTGATCTAATAACATCATCCCTAGATTCACCTCCTATTGACTAAGATCATCCATAACCTCAAATCTATTAAAGGTATCTCATGCCTAGCACTCCTTAAGAGTCCTCTTTTGACCTTGGTTTTGATTACATGCCTTAGTAGGAAAAACCCTCTACATCAGTAGCCTCACCGGGAATAGGTTCCTTGCCTTTTTCAACCTTAGGATGATCATCGGGAGGCTGAGCAACTTGAGACCCAAAATATTTAGGCTTTGGGAATCTCCTATGTAGATGGCCATATTCGTGACAGAGACAACAACAAAAGGGTAATGTCTCATAATCAAGTTGTTGTACCCAAGAGCATGAACCCACATGAATTTCTAAATAATTTGGAAGAGGGTTATTTAAATCCATTACAACACAAATGCAAGCAAAAGTTATTACCTTTCTATCCTAAGTTTGTTGAGAAGGGATGATTGGTTTTCACAGCAATGAACCAACCTGATGCAAAATACCATTGCACCAAAATTCAACTAGAAATATGGGTAGATGAACCCACACCGGAACCCAATTCAAAAATTCCTCTATGGGATCAAAACCTATATGCTAGGGTTTAATAAATAAACCTACTTGGTTGTGGAATTAAGGCCCACCTTCAAACACTCTATTGTGATCCTCCATGCAATTAAATGTCACCATGAAGTAGTTGCTCGCTAGCAACATTATATCCATCTTGCCCTCTAGGTACCAAGTACTTTGAGCCTATGATTCCAAGAACTAACTCGAAACCCTCATTCCCAAAAATTTGTAGAGCAAAGCATGTTTTGATAAATACTCGATATCCTTCATGATTGATTCAGGCTAAATGACCAACATCATCCTATCTTTGGTACACTCTAGGAAACCATTTATCTTCGATCTACATAAACCACCAGCTAGAACAAATCCACATTACTTGAATCATTTGAAAATAATCTATTATTAAAAACCATGGGAGAGTGATTTGGAGAAGAAGCTCCAAATGTAGCTCGAAAGTCCATAGGGGATTTGACCCCTAATGTCTCCCCCGAATCCATGCAAAAGAAAACTCAAGACCTTACCTGACCAAACCAAAACACACACCCTCACCACATAGCCAGCCAAGACCAAGCCCAACCAAGTCGAACCTTAACCCAATTGAACAAATAGAAGTAGCAACCATTTGTAGCAACACAAAGAGAAAAGATGATGCACATAGAAAGCTTCTCCCCACTAGCACACCCCATACACTAGCTAGAAGAAGCACACAGAAAAAACCTACCCCCTATAGCAATTAACAACCCATCCCACAGAAGAACACAACCACAAAAAGTGATAGGAAAGGAAGAATCAGTATGCATAGAGGTGAAGGCCCTCATGCAGGCTATGCAGCAACTCATAACCCTGGCAGCTTCCTCTCCACTATGATCATCAAAATATTTGGGAGGAAACAAGGTTATGACTTCGGGAATCAAATCTCTTTCATCCTATAAATTATCACTCTTAAATCTTATCTTCTTATCTTTTGAAAAAAAATGTAGTCCTTATTGTTAACTTCCTAAAATGAATTTTTAAAAACCATTTTATTTGTATGAAAGCTATCAATTTTGTTTGATATTCTATTTTTTTTCATTTTTTAAATATTTTCAATAAAACTTAAATATATTTTAATATTATTGTTGGGAAGATAAATATGAAGCAATAATATGAAAGAAAAAAAATGGTTACAATTTAAAATAGCATTCAATTAGAGCTAGAAATGATGAAAATAGGCCCCTCAAGAAGGAAAACTCTTGACATATTGTATGTATATTAATATTTAATATATGTATGCTAGTTAAATAAATTAAATTTTAAAAACTAAAACTAGATTTCAAATAAATATTAAAAATAAATATAAATTATATTAAAATTGTTAAATGTAAAATTCTAACTTTTATATCAAAATTATAAGTAACACCAAACTTAAGCCAAAATAAAATGAAACCATATTTAAAAGGAAAAAAATTCAAATTTTAATTTATTGATTCATTATTATTATTATTCAAAAAAAAATCTATTTATTAAAAACTTATTATTATTTATGTAAAAATCTAAGTTTAAAAAGTTTAATATAATAAGATATAATAATATCAAGATATAATAATCTATTGTAATTTATATCTTATCTTTATTTAATTTTTGGAGAATAACTTTTAAGAAATTTTTTATTTTTTTAATATTTCCTAAAATTTCTACTTTTGATAGATAATTTACTAATATATTATCTAATCATTATATAATATTATCTATAAGATAAGATAATTTAAATTATATAAATCATTACTTCTCCCTTTCCCTTACAGGGAGAGAGAGAATGGCTGGTTGGGTTGAGTTAGGGGAAGCCTTAGGTTGGGTTGAGTTAGGCCTATATACATTATGTGATAGATATCGGTCTAGTCATCAGTCAATGAATAGAGATGAATGGCCTTATATATGGTCACCAGTATGTATATTGGGTTGGGCAATGACCCTGAACTCTCAATTGAGGGCCCCCTATCCTTATATAGCTTTAATGAAGCACCCTATCTATATATCTGCTCATGAGATGAGCGAAATCCATCTATAGGAAATTTAAATAATAATAGTATCAATATATAATATTATCTTATCTTAATAATATAATAAGATATAATAAGATTAAGATATAATAATTTATATCTTATCTTTATTTGATTTTTGAAGAAAAAAAATTTAGAAAATTTTAATTTTTTAATGTTTTCTAAAATTTTGAATTTTGATAGATAACTTACCTATATATTATCTAATTAAAATATTAATGATATAATATTATAATAAGACAATTAAATTTAAATAATATAATATTATCATTATATAATATAATATAATATTATCTTAATAATATAATAAGATATAATAAAAGTAAAATATAATAATCTATTATAATTTATATCTTATCTTTATTTGATTTTTGAAGAATAATTTTTAAGAAATTTTTAATTTTTTCAATCTTTCTTAAAATTTTGGATTTTGTGTTTTGATACTCATTAGATTTGTCATATTTCTCTTGCTTTGATAATATGCACTAAGAGACATAACCATCAACACTTGACACCACATTCTTTTATCAATTAGATGCATTTTGAAGACCAAAGCATCCACCCCAACCTCAAAGTGATGCATACAAGAGGGATTAGTGGAAATATCATTTTCTAGAAATGAAAGAAGGGCCCACCTTCTAACTTTTCTCATGGTCCTCAGTGATTGCAACAACTTATTTTGGAAGGAAATGGGAGGAGAAAAAATTGACATGATTTGGGGGATGCAACTCCTCCAATATCATTCCCAACATATGAAACCAACATGAACTCTTCCTTGTCACATGATCTAGCACACTTGAAAATGTCACCTTACGAGCCATAGAGGTAAAACTCTTCTGATCCTCTAGCTAAATGTTTATTGTTTTTTCTTCATACTCTTCAATGAATGGATGGTTTCATTCATCCTCAAGTTTCCCATCAAAATCCTCTTCAAAATCTCCATTATAGTCTTTATCCTCTTCATATGTCTTTTCTCCTCCCAAGCATTACCTACTCAAACCCTATTCAATCAAAACTTGATTTCCCACCTATCACCTTCATCGGAATCTCAATTTAAATTTTCAAAAAAATTCCATAATTAATATATTAATTACATATATTTATTTTCTAGCAATCTAAATCTACTCTCTTTATTCAATCATTACCTACTCTCTTTTCTCCTCCCAAGCATTACCTACTCAAACCCTATTCAATCAAAACTTGATTTCCCACCTATCACCTTCATCAAATCTCAATTTAAATTTTCAAAAAACTTCCATAATTAATATATTAATTACATATATTTATTGTCTAGCAATCTAAATCTACTCTCTTTATTCAATCATTACCTACCCTCTTTTCTCCTCCCAAGCATTACCTACTCAAACCCTATTCAATCAAAACTTAATTTCCCACCTATCACCTTCATCGGAATCTCAATTTAAATTTTTAAAAAACTTCCATAATTAATATATTTATTACATATATTTATTGCCTAGCAATCTAAATCTACTCTCTTTATTCATGCCTTATTTTTTAGCTTATAGTCCGTAAAATTTTGTGTATGATCTTGAACGAGTGAAGAGATAATTACTCTAAAAATTTGAAATAGGTGACCGTTGGAATGTAAATATATTTGTTATATATCTGTGTTTTGTTACTCCACATTCCGCACAGTAGGTACTCTCCGTAGATTTCTAGAGGTTCTTTTGCAGGCAAATAAAATAAGATTGGAGTAATGGCAATCACAAGGTTAATGGCAAGAGCATTGGCAACAGACAGGTTGTCTGCATTATCAGATGATGTTCTTGTTACTCATATTCTGTCAAGATTTTCTTACAGAGATGTCTTACGTTTCTCCCTGCTCTCGAAGAGATGGCGAGTCTTATGGAAGAAATTAACCTTTCTCAATTTTCGTTGGCAAGATTTTGAGAAACAAAAAGATGACAAGATACTCGGCATAATTAGCAATGCCCTGCTCCAGCTGGATGCTAATCTTTGTCAGTTGGACCTTCAAATTGCCTTGGATGACCCTAAGGGAGCCGATCTGGACAATTGGGTTCGCCTTGCAGCTGAAAAACAGGTGGAACGCATAGTTTTACGAATCTCTCATAGAGATCCCAAGACCGGTAAGATGCTGAACAAGTTTTCCACGCTGGAGCTTGGGGACTCTCTTTTTAAGTGTGAAAAACTCACTTTCCTAAAACTGACATTCATCAATCTTCCCAAGATACCCACTAGTTTTGGGGTTTTCCAATCAATGAAAACATTGTATTTCTGTAATCGGGAACCCACTAGTTTTGGGGTTTTTCAAGAATTCGTGGACGTGTGCCCACATCTTGAGACTTTGCTGATTCGCGGTTGTTTGGGGTTAAAAAAATTGAAGATACATGCTTCCAATCTCAAGTACCTGAATCTTGGAGAATTAAGCCCTGATATATCGTTGCAGATGGCTTGCCCTCGGTTGATGGCAATCTGGCTCAAGGATTTAGGGCGATCTCCAGGAATTAGATTACTGCAAGCAATTTCAGGAGCAGAATCAGTTAAAATGATTACTCTTGGGCGTTATATTACAAAGAATGCTGTCCATCCAGGAATCCCTAGTATTTCTCTTTTAAAGGGTTTTCCTCGGCTTGAAAAGTTGACAATGCACGGCCTATGTTTCCAGGTTAGTATTTTGTACATTGAAGTTAAGTATTCTTAACTTGTGATGATAGGCCTACATCTATATCGGGCCTTTTATGCATTGTAGCGAATGGTGTATAGCTTCTATCAATAATGATATATATTTGTGGGCAGTAACATTATTTCTTTCATTCTTGTATACATGCCGGAGATGATGCAGGAGATGATGCAGGAGATGACGTCAGATGAGATGGCAGAATTGCCAAATTTGAAGAGGGTGTGTGCCTATATTGGGCCAGACAAGGGTGGACAGGCACTGACTTTTCTGGGTTTTCTTCTCAGAAAGAATCCATCCATTGTAATGAGGATTTTTCTGCCAAAACGCTGCCCTGCAATCATGCGAAATAAATTGCTAGCTTTGGAAAAGGAGTTTTCAAAATCAAGATTATCCACTGCCAGAGGAAAATGGCCATTGCTAATGTGACAGATTAGCAGAGTTTGAAATCCATTCTAATCTAGAGAATCTATTTTTAGAAAAGCATAATAGATGAAACATTACTATCTATTCTTTCTAGAATTTTGAAGTATAATAGATGAAACTAGAGAATTTGTTATTTGAATTTTTTCTTTTCTTTTTTTATGGAGGTTATCTACAAATTATTTGTAACTACGTGATACAGGAGTATAAGTTTTCTTGGACTGAACCTCTTCGACTAAGAGTTAAGGACTGAGGACCTAATCCATTATTTCATTTTGTAATAAGTGAAACGAAATTCTATCATCAGGCTTTTCCGTTATTTCTGAGGACCTAATGCATTCATAAAGCAATATGTCATTTCTGTTTCAAAATTCATTGCACTCTATTACAATACTTATGATTTTCTTAAAGATTTTGGTATCAACCTATTCTTGTTTGCTGATATTATGTTTTTTTTTTAAATATCAATAATTTATTTGAAAGCATGTTCTCTTCATTTTGAATAAGAAAATTTAGTAAATGGAATCTATTTTTGGGTTCAAAATTGAAATAAAATGACATTTTTTATTTTTTCTTGGAGAGAAGTATAAGTTTATTGGCTTGTTATTACATATTTGATTAAAGGATAAATGCATATGATTCAAATTTTTATTTGATTGATTTCTAAAAATTTAGTTTTATATTGGATACAATTGTAATTTTGATAAAAGTTTTGATAAGGAAATGTATTAATACTGATTTTAATATGTGAGGAGGAAATTGTATTTAATTCAAAATAAATATAAGGAAAAAAATTAATATATATTGAGGTTCTATTTATTTTTTTATATTTTTGTTATATTTTTTTAATTTTTTACTTTGAAGTGTATTTGACTAAATCTTACATTATTATATGATATAAAAGGTATTTTCTTAGTATTAGGTAAAGGTGGTCTTTTCAAAGAGCCCAAATCCTTAGAAATAGACTTTATAAGATAAAAGTTGCACAAACAATTGAGAAAAGATAACACAAGGGTAGGAAACCTAAGGAAACACAAAATCTCCACAAAATAAAAAATTAAGACTGTGTTGTAGAAAATTGGCCCCTCTTGAGAAAAGAGACAATTTCACGCATAATTAGACCCACTTTTGAGTCCTTTTACATCATTTTCTTTTCCAAATAGCATTCATAGGCCCCTTAGACCTATTAATTTTGATCTAGAGGCTCGTTTTACCTAAGAAATCATATAAAACCTGACAAACATTTAATAACATCATATCTTGTTAAACCACCTTTAAAAGGTAGTAGTGGAACCCATTTGCCCCCTTGGGTGAATGAGTCCCCTTTGGTGGTACCCATTCGCCAAGGGTGGCGAATTAGTCCCCTTTTGAGGGTTCATTTAAATTTGAGTGGGAAATTAATAAATTTAACTTTATTTCCAGTGAATGTCGGCCTCTTAGGTCTAATTAACTAGAAATTAAGCCATTGTTGCATATAAGTACTTGTTTAAATTCATTTTACATAACTTTTGACAAATTTTCATTATCTCTTATCTTCTTTCAAGAGCAATTCTTAAAGTCGCACACAACAAGTTTTATTAGCAAAAGTTGAAGTTTGAGGATAGCAAACTAGGGTTTTTGTAGATCTTGAAGCACTTTAGTATCAAGATTTAACATTGCAAAAGCTTGATAATGGATGCCTATGGTGAATCATGAAGAAATCTAGGGTGAAGAGGTGCAACTAGCCATCGAATTGTGCCTAAGGACTTGGTTTTCTAATGCTTCCATCCTCCATTTTCAGTCTAACTTCATATTAAGGTTTGCACTTTTGTTTCAATCCTTTGCATGTCATTTCATTCACATTTTAATGTGTTGTAAGGTTTCTAGGGTTTTAAATCTTGCATCATATTGTTTATCTTTGCATGTCCTATTCTAGAGCAATAGAATAGGGTTTTTGGTATGATTCAGATTTTCCTAGTATTTAACACATCTAAGGCTAGGGTTTTTTTCACATCTTTTTCTATTGAAGGTTTAATTACCCATGGAGGGGTTTGACTGAGGAAAAACCCCATTAGAAAAACAATTTTAAGCTGTTTTGTAGGAATTTTTTGAGATCCAAGATCGGGTTTCTATCAGAAATTGTTGTACAGGTGTCAAGGTGCAAAACAAATTTTTGAATTTGTAGGGATTTGAAAGTGGACTGATTCACCATGCTTGGAGAATGAGTCCTCCCTGAGGTATAGAGTTTGTGTCAGATCTAGATCTAGGTCACAAAGCATCAGAAACATCTTTTGTTCAAAGAAAGTCCTAACTTGGGACTGATTCGCCATGGGCAGCGAATGAGTCCTAGTCAACTAAAATTTTAGGTTCATCAGCATTCCAGACTTTCTTCACAGCCTTCAATAGTTTACCAACTACACTCATTTTGAAAAATAGCTTTCTATTTAGTTAAATTTGCATGTTCATTCATTCTTTTAGGTTTGTTTGCAAACAACACTATGTTTTCAAACATTATATAGATTTGAGTCTTACATTTATCTGCATTCATCTAGGTTAGTCACTTTCATTTAGGCATAATAACTTCTATCATCTCATATTTGAGTGAACTCGTTAGCATTTTTGGCCCACCTTTCTCATTCTAGGTGAAAAACCCTAGGAGGGATAGAAAGCTAGTAGGTGCCAAAAATCTATAGTTCATTTTGGTGAACCCGACTTTTGAACATAAAATCATTTTCATTTTGCATCTTAGACATTCCTTTACTTCATTTTTCATTGTTCTACATCTTTAGGATTTTTAAATATTGCATTAGTGAAAGCATTATTTAGATTCCCTTCTTACATTGCATTTCATTTATTCATTTCAGTATTTTGTATATATATTCTATTTCTTCATTTTATAGGTCTCATAATCTTCAGAAACCACAAAAAAATAGAAAAATCTTTAAGAAATTCATATCCTAGGACTCATTCGCCACCTAGGGTGAATAAGTCACTCTTTAGGGTTGCATTCACATTTCAAAATTTAAATTTTTACATTGCATCTTTTTGTTTTATGTTATTTCTCTCTGTTCATGTTCATTTATTCCTATTTTTATTTACAATTATGGAATTTATGGATAGTCTTAGATTTCTGCAAGTTCCTTTTTTAGTTATATTTCATATTCCTTTTAGATCAGCATATACTGAGGAAACTATAGCAAATTCACAAAAACAAGAGAAAAACAAATCAAGAGATCTAATTAAACAAATGATCCAATACCAAAACAATATCTCATCCAAGCCACTTAGTTGTGATGATGTTGATAAGTTAGATGAATCCCTTAAGGGCATCCTCTCACTCACTCCATCCACTAATGCTTGTCATGAGCAACCTAAACCAACTAATGATACCCCACCTAAACTTTTTAGTAGTGATGAATTTTCTATGTTAGATGAAGCCCTTCAGTACTTCCTCTCACATAAGACATCCACTAGGGTTTGTGAAAAAAAAACTTATGCTACCAACAAACATAACTCTTGAACCTGTTGATGATGGTTTACATATTAAACTTTCTAGTTGTGATGACTTGAATGAGATAGATGAGCCTATACAAGACCCTATTTCACTAAATTCATCTACTTTGGTTTGTAGTGAACCTTTTAATATCAAGGATGTTAATGTAATTCAACCTAATCTCATACTTTATCCCCCTGATCATCCCCTTCATCCTAATAATAGACCCTAACATACCCTTTATCCCCCTAACAATGATGTATCGCAGCAATATAGTAATGATACTGTTGCTCATACATATAACACCTGAAACAACCTGCAACCTCTGCAACCAAATCCCTCATCTTTAACTTTACCCAATCTGCCTAGTGCTCCTTGTTATAGTCTACCCACTAAGGAGTATGATCTTATTGAACAACTCAAGAATACTCCTACCAAAATATCTCTTTGGGATTTTCTTCAAAACTCACCAAATCATAACAATATCCTTTAATCTGCCTTGAAACAAATCACAATTCCTCCTGGTACCACTCTAAATGATGTAGCAACCCTTGTTAATAAGAATACTTTTGATATTACCTTTTATCAACATGAGCTTCCTCCTTTGGAGTTGCGTAATCAACACGATGCCTTTATGATACTTGCCTAATACAATCACATAGGTATCAAATGCACTCTCATAGATAATGGTTATGCCCTTAATGTGCTAGTGTGAATATCCTTGGTCACTTAAAATTAGACAAATCACAAATAAATCTTGATTTAGTTTCTATTAGAGGATTTGATACCTACTTGGGGTCATTACATTTCCTATTACGGTTGGGGTGGTCACATTGCAGACTCCAATCCATGTTATGCCTCATGATATTTCATATAATCTTCTTTTAGGCAGACCATGGATTCACAAGATGAATTTTGTGCCTTCTACCCTTCATCATATCATGATATATGTTTATAACAATTGCATCTATCAGATTGAAATTGATCCTAAGCCTAAAAGTTGCTTGATGCTTGAGAAAGGGGTTACAAGTCCTTTAAAAACATTAATTCCAACATCTAATATAGATCCTCTTCAAATTGAGCAAATGGAAATAGAATCATTCTCCAAGTTATTTGGTGATGATTGGGGAACCTTAGAATTTACACCCTCATATATGGGCGAGTATATATTTTCACAAAGGTAAGATGAAAAACAAGAACAAACCACGATCATGTCCACACAAAATTCTGAATCATCTTCTCAAACATCTACTCCTATAATTTGGATGACAATGCAACATATACGACAAGTTATAATGAGATATATTATCAATCCCCGCCTTCTCTATGTTGAAATGGAGCGTCCTTATGAAGAAGGTTATAAATTTTTCAAGAAGTTGGGATATAATGGAAAGGGATGTGGGAAACATGAGCAAGGTATTCGTGTCCCTTAGAACCTAATACGCAAGCCATAAAAATTGGATTGGGATACTCTTTTGCTAAGACAATTAAAGCTACTCAACAACCATTCTTAAACATTAATGCTATAACAAGTCAATCTCAACATAAACTTGTGGTAAAATATCCTAAATTGATTGATTCAATTGTATCACCTTCATGGGAGTATGCTGATAGTGATGAGGCTTTAAAAAAAATGTTAGGCATTTATGATCACCCATCTTCACTTCTTTTTAAGAAACCCATTGTTTATTCCATGAATATTACCAAGCAAGAATCAAGTGAACTAAATGAAGAGTTTTTTAATTTGAAAGTCCTAAATCCAATGCACTCCCTTTAGGGGACACACTTGATGTGTTAATGGATATTAATGATAAAGATAAAGTTATTAAGATTGGGAAGTGCCTTGATGATGAAGAATTTAAGAAGATACTACTACTCTACTTCATGATTTTCCTGATATCTTTGCTTGGAAATACTCTGACATGCTAGAAATTGACCCAAAAATTGTGATGCATAACATTGTCCTTACTAAAAATACCAAACTCATTCGTCAAAATATTCATAAAATACATCCTAATGCAGCCTTGCGTGTTAAGGAGGAACTTGAAAAACTCCTTGATGTTTGCTTTATTCAACCTATTGATTATTCACCATCGATCTCAAATATTGTCGTAGTTGCAAAACCCAATAATCATATTAGGATATGTACTGATTTTAGAGACTTGAATAAAGCCTCTTTAAAAGATGATTTTTCGTTTCCTAATATCGAGATGATCGTGGATTCAACTTCCGGACATGCTTTGTTGTCATTCATGGATGGCTTCTTTGGTTATAATCAAATTCTTATTAATCCTTGTGATTAATATAAAACTACCTTTACAACTGTTTGGGGAACATTTTGCTAGGTTGTGATACCCTTCGGTCTAAAGAATGTCAGCACAACTTATCAATGTGCAATGACATTGATATTTCATATCTTAGCTAAATCGTTAACAAGATAAGATAATGTAAGTGTCCTTTGTGCAATATTCTAACTGATATGTAAATATAACATGCACTTAAACCTGAAAACGTGTCTTTGGTGTAGATAGTGGTAAATTTTTTAGGGTTTATCATATCTCACAGAGGCATTTAAGTGGATACTAAGAAAATTGATGCAATTATTAACACACCACCTCCTAAGAATATTTCTCAATTGTGCACATTACAAGGTTGGATTCAAGCTATATGTCATTTTGTTGCATCTTTAGCTGATCACACCATCCCATTCACACATCTCCTTAAAAAAGGTATTCCTTTTGAATGGAATGAGGATTGTAAACGAGATTTTGAGAGTCTCAAGAAATATCTAGCTACTCCACCTATTTTACAAGGTTTGTTGTGCCACATAGACCATTTATTTTGTACATCACCACGTCATGCCATGCTCTAGCAGCATTGTTGGCTCAAAATGATGATAATGGTAAAGAGCATCCTATTTATTACATTAGTCTCACTTTAATTGACTATGAAATACAATATTTACCAATTGAAAAATATTTTTTGGCTCTTGTATTTGCTACTAGTAAGTTGTGACATTATTTATAAAATGTTGAAATACAAGTTGTTACAAAATTTGATCCTCTTAAATATATTTTCAATAAACTGATCTTTCTAGACATTTAGATAAATGGGTAATGTTGTTAATAGAATTTGACCTTAAATTTTTTTTACAAAAAGCAATAAAAGGCCGAGCGTTAACCGATCATTTAGTTGATGCTCCTTCTCGTTCTACTTCACCTATTTTTGATGCCTTTCCTGATGATCATGTCTTAACCATTGACATTAAACCATGGGAATTACTTTTCTATATATCTAAGTGTCAAACAGGTTCCGATGCTAGGTGATACTCATCCCACCTGATGGTAAATCTATTCCCTTATCTTATCGATTAAATTTCCTATATAGAAATAATACAGTTGAGTATGAGGCTTTGATAGTAGGTTTACAAGCTACTTTATCTTTACATGCTAAACATATTAAGATCTTTAGTGATTCATAATTAGTTATAAAGAAAATCAATGGCACATATCAAACCAAACATGAAAAGTTGTTGAAATATAGAGATCGTATCGTGAAATTATTAGAGAAATTTGATTCTTTCACCATTGATAACATCCCACGTAAAGTTAATCGGCATGCAAATGTAATGGCGAGTGTTTCTTCTTTAATTTCCCCACATAATTCTTCTACAAATTTCACTTTTGTTATTTATTCCATCATGAAACCCTCAATCGACACTCCGATAGAAAATATTTTGACAATAACTCAAGATGATTCGTGTGAATGATATGATACAATATATAATTATTTGAAAGATGGTACCATTCCCAAACCTACCACAACAAATACTCGAAAGCGCTTACAAAAGCTTCCAACTAAATATGTCATCCTTGCTAATTTGCATTGTATAGAAGATCATTTAGTGGTCTCCTATTACAATGTCTTAGAGATTCTAAAATCCCTTGCGCGCTTGAGCAGGCTCATGTTGGTGCCTATGGCAGTCATTTTGGAGGTCGTTTGTTAGTACAAAAGCTTCTCCGTATAGGTTATTATTGGAGACACATGGAGAGAGATTGTTTTAACTATGTAAAAAGGTGTCACAAATGCCAAGAGCATAGCAATTTGATTCATGCTCTTCCCACTAAAATTCATGCCAATGTTCCCATTTGGTCATTTTTAGTATGGTGATTAGATTTAATTGGAAAAATTTCACCACTTTCTTCTGTTGGACACACATTTATCATCACTGCAATAGACTATTTCACGAAGTGGGTGGAAGCCATTCCTCTTCATTCTACAACTACTAAAATAATTTTTCAATTCGTCTTGGATCACATAATTATTTACTTTGGACTCCCTTCTACAATTGTTTTCGATAATGGAACTCCATTTAAGAATAAAAAAGTCCGTACATTCCTTGAAAAATTCAACATTCAACATCATTTTTCAACACCATATTATCCTCAATCTAACGGATAAGTTGAAAATACTATTAAACTCCTTGAACAAATTTTAAAGAAAATTTTCACCCAACATCATAAAGATTCGCATACACAATTATCTTATGCACTTTGGGCTCATCAAACTAGTGTGTGCTCCTCAACAAGACATACCCCTTATAGTCTTGTTTATGGTACCAATGCAATTATGCCCTTGGAGTTAGAAATACCTACATTATGAGTTGCTCTCTAAGATATCTTTGATGATGATAATTATAAACATCAACGATTACATAAACTTGAGATGCTCGATGAACAGCGTATTAACGCTCTCAAACATCTAGAAGCTCATATTAAACAATTACAACACAAACATAATATTCATGTCATCCCTCGATCATTTTCTAAGAGTGATTTTGTTCTTATTGAAAACCAACGAATTGCTAGTGCTGATAATGAAGATAAAGATAATTTCAGTTCTAATTGGTTGGGACCATACATAGTCAATATTAGTTATGGGTTTGGTACTTATCTCCTAACGTAACTTGATGGAACATCCCTTAGAGAACCTATTAATGTCGCACATTTGTGTCGGTATTATCTTTCACCCGCTTGTGAATAGTATGATTAATATAGCAGTGTTGTTAAAGTTATTTGATATTTTTTTTAATAGCTTTCACATTGCTTTGTTCTTAACACCTAGCTTTGTGTTTGTCTTGAACACTAAGGTAATTAATTACTTTAGATTTCATACTATTCGTATTCCTCTTGTGTTAAATTAGATCATTCTTGTTGTATTTAATTTAACATACTCTTTTCTCATCACAAATGTTGCATCTATGTTAAAATTGAAATATGTTTTTACATTTGATGATATCATTTTGGTTAAATCATGTAGCTATTGATTACATACTTTTATCTAAAGGTACTAAATTGATCACATTACATTTAACAAAAACATCAAAAGAATGCATGTCTATATATTTCTCAAAGTTTAAAATATATACATCATCACATCATATTCAAAAGTCATCATGGTCTGTGAGAACTTGATTCCTCGGCATCTGGTACTCATGATCCTATCCCTAAATGTCATGAGACAGTCATGTGTGATCGTGATTGTGAACTTCTAACTCTAAGTGCACACTCCAAACCCTATGATCGACCAAAGGCTACAAGCTGCTCTTCTGCCATCTGATCTCTCTTTTCCCATGTTTGTGCCAACTCTGCATGCAATCTCTCTACCTCTGATGAGGTATGTATTGACCATAATGCACTCTCAACTCGGTGGAGTCAACTCCTCATACTCTCTTATGTTGCCTATAGTCTCAAAAAAGGACAAAGTGACTCTAGCTCTTCCTCTACGATCGGTGGGGGCACGTAGTTAGGATCCATCTCCTCCTCATTGATAGATATAGGCACTATCTTTGTGGTAGCCTGATGATAGAACTATCACCTGTCTCTCATCACTCCTGCAAGATAGATAATGTACACAATTAGTAACTCATCATCATCATCTCTATAAATCAAACATAAAGTACTAGAAGACATGCATAAAATCAAATATCATCACCTATGTCTCTAGAAGCATGAGGAATGTCAACCTCATCCTCTTTGGGGGGCATCAAGGATGTGCTAGCCTCTCTTTGACTATGAGTGTTAATGTTTGTTGTAGCCACTACCTATGATCTAGTCCTATAAGCATGTGAGGACTCTCCATGCTCATACTAATCCTTGGTAGCTACCTCATCACCCTCACAAAGGGGTGGCTCCTTCTTGTACTCGTACTACTCCTCATCATCCTCTCCTCTATCCTGGTCCTCATAATCAGGATCAGTCTCAGACTAGTACTCCTCATCAATGATGTCTATGAAAATATCTACTAGCCTATATCATCCCTCCTTGGATCTCTCCTCTAGCTCATCACCATCCTCTGCTGCAAACTCTACATCACTTATAGGGAAACCCATGGGGAACACAAGAGTTGGCCGTGCATATGACCACCACTCCTCGTGAGTTGGGGAACATCATCAGCATCAAATGCTAGTGGTTGATCATGATTTGAATCATTAGAATCACTCTCACGAACATGATCTATAATTAGTCAAATCGTATCACCTGACCTCTAAGCACTCCACACTAATCATCTAATGAAGGGTCACGCTCTCAGTGGTATCTGTACCCATCCAAACTATTGCATTACTTGCTTACAGTAATAGAATGGTCATACAATGTAGTCATGCCTTCCAGCTAAATATCTATCCATCTGCATCCTCCTCAGCTATCCTATGGGATCTAGCCACTATAGAGTGAGTAGATAAGGTCTCCAAAGGATCTCATCCTCCTCCATCTAGTTAAATCTCACCCTTCAATAATGTAAATCTCCATACTACCAGAGGCATCATAGAGGATAGCCTAATGCTTGTGGATATCCTGAAGCTATAGTGCATGGGAATCCAATAGGCATGGTACATGTGATATGATCAAGGCACCAAGCCTGTAGAAGCGTACAATGGACCATACTTTTGATCTCTCGAAATACAAACCGACCAAGATCATAATATAAGTGTGCTAGAAAGCAATGACCCCAAGCATAAATTGTCCTTTGCTTGTGCATCCCTTGAATCAAGCGTACCAGTCCTCCATCTAAGTGTGTTGCTCGTCCATCTAGATTGAGAACCAATGCCACTGTGTACATCATAATCTATCTAACAATAGGAGCACATGAATATAGTAGCATAAGAAACTCAATCCATGCTTTGACTCTCTCATAATGTACTAGACCACCTAAGCAATACTGCATGCCTCTCTTCTTCTCCTGAAATGTATGATCCCCCTAGGAATATACCCACTCTCCCCGAATAGGAACTCAGAGGATGTGGTGTATGTCCTCGAGAGGGATTGTCATTTCCCCAATGGGAAGATGAAAGGTACAAGTATCAGCATCCCACCTCTTGCATAGAGCCATAAGCATCGCATCATGGTATCTCATGGGTGGCATCAAATATGCCCAATAGATACCCACTATCTGTAAATACTCTATCTTTGTTGCCGATAGTTGTGCCACAGAAAAAAGGACCCTTTGATTGACATGGGATTAATTCATGATAAATGGAGGCCTTGATTCAGGTGTTGTGATTCATTTCATGCATCCACACTAGGTCTTGGGCCCTTCCACACTGAATAAAAAGTGTTTATTAACATCTTGTAAAGGTGTTGTAGAGTCTTGTAAAGGACTTTCACACTTTTCTAGACCTAATGAACCTATTTATCCTTAATTCAACATTATAAAATGTATCTTAATACATTATCACATTAATTTAGAAGGCTTGTAAAGTAAATTTAACTTTAACTAAGTGTTGTAATGTGACTTGCATGTTCACATTAGTTCTTGTGCCTTCCGAAGCTGTTTGGACCTCATTTTAGTGTTGTAAAGTGTATTTAATTACACTTACACATTAAATTATGTGTCCCAAGACCTATTTGACATTTACACCATGAATAATAGTCCTATTTTATCTTATATGGTGCATCTTGAGGCATAATTTAATCAAATAACTGACATAGTCATCATATAAGCCTAATTTTCTTACTTCTCAACATTCCAGCCACCAAAAATGACCCCTGTGGTCCATTTTGAGTCATTTTCAGGGTATGAGCGGGAAAAATTAGGTTTTAATTTCAAATTTTATACATGTCAGCCTATGATGAGGTATAATCGAGATAATAAGGCACAATTTTCTATAAATAAGTATTTTTATCCTCATTTTACACATCTCTTATCTCTTATCATTCCTTCATCCACCAATCTTTCAATTCAAGCAACTTAGGGTTTTGTCATTGCAAGTCATTAAGAAAACTTCTAAAGACATTCAAGGGTTGAATTTACATGTTTTGCTACAAAAATTCATGATCAATCATCATGGAAAGGTAATTTATTCCATTATTTCATTTTTTATTCTATTATTTCATCATTTTGGTTTAATTACCTAAAAGGGGTTTGACCAAGGCAAACCCCCATGCCTTAACAATCAATATTTTCTTTTTTCCTCTTGTGTGTTTGCAGATTTAGGACTCTTGGAGGCTTAAGAATCATTAAATATTGTATTTCAAATTTATTCAAGTCTCCTATTCATCATTCAAGTCAAACTATCAAGAAAAAGTTATTTTCAGACCCAATTCTGATAGTTTTAGATCGATACACCTAAAAGTGCAAATTGAGCAATCTAAAAGCTACAGATTCCATTTTCAAGTTTCTAGAAACTAAAAAGTGGTATAATTTTCCATTAGTGCTGAATGAGTCCCACTTCAGAATCAAATTTTAGTTTTCTACATTTCTGGATACCCTTTTGTCCAAAACAGGCTCTAGTTCAGTTTGGCAGAATTGGGATTGATTCGCCCAAAATGGTGAATGAGTCCTACCAGGCCTATATTTTAGTATCATTAGCCTTATAGATGTCTTTTCCAACCTTCATCACGATCCCAGGTGCACACTTTTATTTTGATTCATTTTTGTTAAGTTTTGCATTTATTTCTAGTTTATTTCTACATATCACAATGTGTTTTCAAACAAGTTGCATTTCAATAGTTTAGCATACTTAATCAATCAGTATTATCAATTAGTTGGATCTAAAACATTGAATTTATATATAATTTCATCATACATATCTTAGATTGAGTGAACCCCCTAGGTTTTTGAGGTTTATCTCTCTCCTTTTAGGTGAAAAACCCGAAGAGTGCAAGAGTACATAGACCCAAAAATATACGATTCATTTTGGTGAACCTACCGTTTTAGAATAATTTATGTTATAATTTTGGGTTCCTTTCATCATCTAGCTTGCATTAGGGTTTTCATAATTCATTTGCATGGTAGGTGTTAAATTTTGCATTCATAAAAAGTGCATTTAGGTTGCATTTATTGCATCTAAATTCATTTAGATTTACTGTAATTCTAAATTTTTCTTTTAGATCTGTGTATTGGATCTCTAAATTCATAAAAATTGGTTTGAATTATCTAAATTTTTTTAAAAAGGTTCATACTAGGACTCATTCGCCACCTTGGGCGAATCAGTCCCTTCTAGCACCTGAAACAACATTTTCTAGATTTCAAAAATTGGTTTTTAGGCTTGTGATTGGTGCCTTAACCTATATATATTAGTTAGTTACATTCTTGTAGCATTAATTTCATAAAATTTAGCCTTAATTATCTCATTTCATGCATGGTTTTAATTTGAAGTTTGTATTTCCATCTTGTTACATATCATAGTTAGTCAATGGTCATCTTTAAGATCTAAAAAAATTTCATTCTTCGTTTGCATCTTTGATTTTGCATTGTTACATTTTAAGGTTGTAGATTAATCTTTCCATCATGTTTTCATTAAAAAAATGTATATTTCTTATTTCCATGTTATCTTTTTAGATATTATTTAGTGTTGTAAGCAATTTTTCTTAAAAGTTTATGAATATGAAGTCCTTTATCCTTTATTTTTGTTCTTTATAGATCCCTCTCCTAGTTCCCTTTTCATGGATGAGGTTTTTTTAGTGAAAGAAACATTGAATACTCATAACACTTACATTTTTTCTTCTCCTACTATCTCTCACACTTGTGAAGTAGATATTTTAGTGCTAGAAGAATCAATTGATGAGAGTTGTGAAAATCTGAGTTGTTTCTCTCCTCCTACCTCTCCTATTAGACATAACATTATTAGACAAGAAGACATTACACTAAGTAATTATGATGAGACCCTAGATTCCTCTCCTATCTCTCCTATTTGTGTGGATGATGTGATAGAAGAGCATACAAACATAGATACTAATGATAATCATACTTGTACTTCTCCCAATACCTCTCCTTTTAGTGATGAAAGTATCTTGGCAAAAGAAGATAAATCATTGAGCATCATGAGGATCTTGCTTGTCCTTCTCCTCATTCCCTTAGGTAAGATACTATATCACAAGAGAATGATATTGTAAACAATGCAGATAATAGATTGGTCTTAAATAATCAAATCTTTATGGTCTATAATAACCCTCTTTATAATCCTTCCCCTGCCTCTCCTATTTGGATGGATGTTAGGGAACAAAGCAATTAAATTATAAATAATCATGATAATGACATTTTTTCTTCTCCTAGTATCTCTCCTAATTGTGATGAAGATACTTTGTTGTTAGAAAACATAGCCAAACATCATGACACTTTTAGTTGTTCCCCTTCACATACGGAAAACTTTATTGAGCAAACCAATTCCTTCATTGATACTCCCCCTACTTGTGATGAATATTCTTTACAAACCTCAACCTTAGATTAACATATTACAAGCTCCCCTAGTATGATAGACAACATGGAACACAAGAATGCAACTTTAGAAACAAACAATCAAATACAATCTTTTCCTAATCTCCCTATTATCAATAGTCCAACACATTCAACCATTAATTCCCCCACTTAGTTGCGAAGAAGTTATTTTGGATGAACCAAACCTTACTTGTCATGAACATGTAGTTTGTTGTTCTCCTACGAACTCTCCTTCTAAGGATGAGATTATGCACCAAGACAACATTCCCTTTAAATAAAATGCAACATCTCACTTGATAAGAGATGTTAACAATATTCAACCTAAAATTATTCTTTACCCACCTTCACATCCACTTCATCCTTCCAATAACCCTCCACCCAAACCAAAACTTATTCTTTATCCACCCAACCATCCCCTTCATCCTAATAATTGACCCCGACATACTCTTTATCCCCCTGATGATGATGTATCGCAGAAATCTAGTACTGATATTGTTGCTGATACATATGTAAAGGGTCTGAGTGTCACACTTACTAATTATAATCCTCAATTTCCACAATAATTTAATAGAACCGAATAATTATTTAATGGTGGGAATAAATAGGAATAATTAAATAATTTTCAATCACTTAATCAAATGGAATAACATGCACATCAATGAATCAAGGTATATGAATAGAATCTCAGATAAGCCATTTATCAATATAAATGAGAATTGTCCTTATTCAAAGTAAATAACTTACAGGTACAACATAACTGACCAACCTAAGGATGTTTACACAAGAAAGGCATGCTCATCCATGTTTCAACCACCTAGACCTATAATAAAATGTTAGTGAATAGGGGTTTGCCTTGGTCAAACCCCATTTTGGTAATCAAACCTTGAAATTAAATGAAATAAGATACATGAATGAAGAATGATCGTATTATGATGTTGCAACTCTCTAAAACTCTAGCATTAAGCTCTTTCTTGATTGCGATAGATCTTGACTTGAATGCTTCTTGAATCATGAAATATTCATAAGATATGTTAGCTCAAATACAGTAGGTAGCCATTAAAATGTGTACATACATATCGAAATGCTCACAAAATTCGCACCAAAAATGACAACATACTTGATGTTTGTGCTCATACATACAATCATAATTTTCAATGTTTCTAAGACCATATTTTCATAAAACATCAAGTAATCTTTGTAGCTACCAATTTGCTATCAAGATAACATGACTACTTGCATGAAAGCATCCAATAATATTTTCACAAGAACATATCAAGAAATGAATTAGATCAATGAAGAAAATGCAAGTACAAGCATGATAAATAAAGAATGTATAGCTCATGTATGTATTTATATTCATATATATGGGTAAATATGAATATACATTCATAAGTAAAGTAATTCCACCACATTTCCTCCTATCCAAATATCATGAGGAGACATGTTCAAGGGTTTTATGAGCAAGCATTACCTCTCTTACATGGAAAACATAATCAAATTCCATTAAACAAGCATTATATCTTTAAAATGAATCTCCTTAGTCATTAAAATAAGCAATTGGAATTATATACATGAATGAGCATTCTTAATGCATTAATATAAACAATCCTCCTTATTTGAATTTAAATGACATAAAATTTAAAAGGAGTTAAGATTTATTAGCCCTAAGGCTCTCATCAATTTTGTATCTCTACCATCATCTCAATCTCCAACTTGAGATGTTCTAAATTAACCTATTTTGATAGACCATTGTCCTTCATCTAGAATTACCATCTTAATTCTAAACACTATTCACTCTACGAGATGTCCAACAGGCGTAATCATCTACTATGCTTGTCATTTAAATATTCAAGACTTATATATTATTATTTTCATCTTCATGAATCATATGTTTTTTTAACATGTTCATGTCACATAAGTGAAGAGAGTGATTAAAGCATACACATTAGTTATTTATGCAAGAATAGGGAAGCATATTTCTAGACTTAAATGGAATATTTCCTTATTCTCATTATATGAGGAATGATATGTTCTCACTAAAAGTCCTTGGTGGCTAAGGTTCTAAGGCAAGTGATGAATATAAATAGAGAGTAAGATAGATGAGTATGACACTATTCTTGGAAGATCATGTTGAATTAGGAAATTATGATCTATGATTGGGGACATGAAATAATCACATTCACAAATAATTATTCACATATATAAATATATTTATATATACATAATCAAAAAATAAAAGCATGGTTTCAGAAAGCATATCATCAGAATGTTATACCAGAGGTTCAAAGAACCATACATATATGTTTACATTTATTCTGGAATTTACATTTATATATATATCCTTATACATATATTTGTGTGTGTGTGTGTATGTATATGTATATGTATTTGTATGTACATATATGCATACACACACACAACCTTATAGACAAGGAACAAGCATATATCAAAGCAATTTCAAAGTCTCATGATAGGCAAGTAAGCCTCAAAGAAGGATTGACAACATCTTATGAGGAGGTGTGGCTGGGAAAGCCCCAAACCATAATGAATCAAACATAACAACATAAAATTCAACAAATAATAGGTTTCTTATAAACAAACCCTAGCCTCAAGAACTAGCTGGGAAATAATTAAAATGAAATGTAGCAAAGATAAACAGTCACTAAATTAATCATAATTAAACATTTACAAACTGGGTATGGCTGATTTTTGGATATGTTTTAAAAGACTTGGTGGCGCACTTTGTATAAAAATTTCAAAGAAACTAAGATCTGAAAATGAAAGTTATTAAATCCACAACAGACTAATTTTTTTCTTACGACAATTTTATTACCATCATAACCTTTTTTAAAATCTCATTTCAATGAACATGAGATCAACAACCCCATACAATTTCTAGTATTTCAAACACAAAATCCAATTGATTTAAACACACATAAATCTAATACCTACAATCTCTTTTACATTTCCCAAAACAAAAATTACAAAGGATACAAAGCCTACCTCAAATCCAATGAAAAATCAAAAAGAAAAAGATGAAATTCCAAAACACAAAATGCATCAAACAGTTGATACATACATAGAATTCATTCACAATAAATCTATTCATTCTACAACATCAATGAAAAAGGGAATTAAACCTTACCTTGGTCCAACGCAAGAATGGTAGCAAGAAGAGAAATTTGAAGAACAATACTTGCAGCTAAGCTATAGCAACAATCTCTAGCCAATTCACCAATTCCCAACACTTAATAGCCAAGAAAACCTGGAATCTTCTTCTTCTTCTTCTTTCTCATTCCTCTCTTCTTTTTCCTCCCTTTCTTCCTTACCTTCTTGGCTCTTTATTTTCTCTGTGTTCTTCAGAAACCCTCTTCCCGACATCCATTTTTCAATTATATTTTGTAGAGCAATAAAAAAGATTATCAAAACAATTGTATGCTTCCTGTTAATGATTTTCCTCTTTTAAAGATTTCTCCCGAGTTTTCCATAGCCTAATCTTGAAATTAAAAATAATATTTCTTTTTCATGCATAATATTTACCCTTGCTAAAAATAATTAAGAAATTCTCTTTTAGTTGCAAACTAAGCACTTATCCTCTATAAAAAGTTAGGAACTACCATTTTTTTTAAATGAAAATTAAATATTTCTTCAAAATAAATAATAAGGAATATCTTTTAATAAAATAATTATTCTAAATAACAAATCATTATCATTTATTTGTAAACTAAAATCTATAATTAAATTATAATAATTTCCTTCTTGTTTCATCACACTTTTATGTCACTACTAATTAATTTAATTAAACATTATGAAAAATATAATTATTCACTAAATTAAATACTAGATGTTTTAAAATAGTAGTATAGAATTATAAATTTCTTATTGAAAATAGGGGTCG
Organism: Sequoia sempervirens; assembly: GCA_007258455.2. Lineage (NCBI taxonomy): Eukaryota > Viridiplantae > Streptophyta > Pinopsida > Cupressales > Cupressaceae > Sequoia > Sequoia sempervirens. The sequence continues at coordinate 67,456,600 of VDFB02000013.1, read as the reverse complement.
TGACAACATTTAACACTCTAAATAATTAGCAACCACCACAACCAACCCCAACCTCTTTACCTTTACCCAATCTACCTAATGCTTGTCGTTATAATTTACCAACAAAGGAGTTTGACCTTATCGAACAACTAAAGAATACTCCTGCCAAAATTTCCCTTTGGGACTTACTTTAGAATTCACCAAATTTCAACCATCTTCTTCAAACAACCTTAAAAAAAATTGAAGTCCTCATGATACAACTCCAAATGATGTAGCAGCTCTCATCCCAAAAAAAAATCTTGACAGTATTTTCTATCAACATGAGCTCCCTCATTTGGAGTTGTGTAATATAAATGATGCCTTTATGATAATTGCTTGATTCAATCACACAGGTATCAAACACACTCTCATAGATAATGGTTATGCTCTTAATGTGTTTAGTGTGAGTCTCCTTGATCGATTAAAAGTTGGTAGGTCACAAATCAAAACTGATTCTATCTCTATTCGATTATTTGACAATATAACAAAACAACTACTCGGTGTAATCACTTTGCCTATTATGGTGGGGGTGGTTACTTTGTAGACTCCTATCCATGTCATGCCTCATGATCTTTCATATAATATGCTTTTAGGTAGACCATGGATTCATGAGATGAATGAAGTGCCTTCGACCCTTCACCGTATAATTGAATATGTCTATAACAATAAGATTTATCAAGTTGAAATAGACCTTGAGCCTAAAATTTGTTTGCACCTTGAAAAAGGAAGTACAAGTCCTCTGAAAACATTAATTCCAACATCAAACATAGATCCTCTTCAAATTGAACACAATGAAACAAAATCAATATCTAAGTTATTTGGTGATGATTGGGGATCTTTAGAATTCACACCCTCATTTATGGGTGAATATATATTTTCACAAAAGCAAGATGAGACACAAAGACAACCAATTATCACATGAACAAAAAATTCCGACAACCTTTCAAAAGCATCCACCTCAACCACCTTAGACAATGTCACAAACTCTACAAAAACCCTTGGTGAACACAATAATGAACAACCACCTGATTCCAAAGCAATACAAAAGCTTTATGGAAAAGGGTATAAAATCATGAAAAAACTTGGGTATAGTTGAAAATGATGTGGTGTACACAAACAAGGTATCTGCAACCCTATCAAGCCTAACACACAACAAATGACTCATGGTCTTGGTTATTGTCCTTTGATATAAATTTCCAAGCCTTCTTCATCTTCCTTGCCTAGTAATCTTGAACAAATAAATACACCTTCGCTTAATGTCAATGTCATCTCATAAAATGTTCATGATTTGAATACCTTGGATTTTACACCTTCCTATCATGGGCAGCATAAAATCTTGCAATCTAGAGACACTTGTGTAAGTATGGCATCCACTACTAAGCAAGATGTACCTTTCCCACCTAACACAACATCCCCTTCTACCATTGATCAAGAGGGTATCTTATTGGAACTCCTCCAAGATCACTTGATTACCCTCCCTCCTAGAACTCATAAGAAATGTTCTAACAAGACCTTCTTTTGCAAATTTCATAGAGTTCATGGTCATTCCACTAATTGATGTCATGCTTTTCAGAGTTGTAAAATACAAGATTTTTTAGGATTTTGGTATGCTTCCCTATGTGGGGGTATCCACCTCCTCTTAATTTTCACTCTAGCATACATTTCATCCATCCTTTTGGCTCACCTTTACCCTACACTAAGTGGGGGAAAAGGGGGGTGTAGCCTTGTCCTTGTATGTTACTTGTCATTTCCTTCTTTGGCTAGTCGTTAACTTTTCATGATTACATAAGAGAAATCTTGGGATGTGAACGACATGCCTTAAGTTGGTTCGCATATGACATACTATTCTTTCTTTTCATGATGTAGCTTATTGGAAACATACGACTTGGCAAGTCATAGAGCTTTCTGAGTTAGCTCTCATTTCTTCTTATTTCTCTTCTACTTTAAAGGAATTGCTCTCAATAATGGTGCTCACAACTGTTTTAAAGTGGGGGAATACATCACCACTTACATTTCATTGTGTGATTTCTTTCTTCTTGTGATGCATCTTTTTCTTGGTGGTTCCATTAGGCTTGATTTCCTTCAAGAGCATGATACTTCTTTTTACTTATCCTCTTTTGGAGACATTGAGCATGATGTCCCCTAAGATGAGACCTTACACAAACAAATCAAAATCCCTTTGATCAATCCTTACACTATCTTGCATTAATAATTTCTATGAGTGTAAAGCATACAAAGTTTTGCTTACATCATGGAGCTCAAAAAATCTTTGTGGCACCTTGTTAAAGTTATCAGGAGGTATAACTTTGGCATGGTTGAGTGGGAAGCCCAACTAGTGGCATGACTTTCCCCATAGCCATGATTGTGAGTGCATGCCAACTAGTGTATGTTACTCTTTTATTTTTATGTTTTTGGCCCTTCTCACCCCGTGAATAGCTAGAAGTTCTGTGGGCCCAAAGTGAGTACATATTTTTCACCTTGTCTTCCTTTCCACCTTGCCTTTGCAAGATTTTGTATCTTAATGATTAACTTATGATCTTCGGTCCCAGGGGCTTGTGCAACCTCCTTTGATCTTTCTCATTCTTTGTCATCTATATCAGTACATGTGAATCTCTCTTGAATGTCTAATTTAGTGTGAGTTTGAATTAGGTTCATCCTCTCACTAAAGTGGGGGCTAAATGTACCATAGAAAAAAGGACCCTTTGCTTGACATGGGATTAATTCATGATAAATGAAGGCCTTGATTTAGGTGTTGTGAGGCATTTCATGCATCCACACTAGGTCTTGGACCCTTCCACACTGAATAAAATGTGTTTATTAACATCTTTTAAAGGTGTTGTAGAGTCTTGTAAAGGACTTTCATGCTTTTCTAGACCTAATGAACCTATTTATCCTTAATTCAACATTATAAAATTTATCTTAATACATCATCACATTAATTTAGAAGACTTGTAAAGTAAATTTAACTTTAACCAAGTGTTGTAATGTGTCTTGCATGTTCACATTGGTTCTTGTGCTTTCCTAGGCTATGTGGACCTCATTTTAGTGTTGTAAAGTGTATTTAATTACACTTTCACATTTAATTGTGTGTCCCAAGCCCTATTTGATATTTACATAATGAATAATAGTCCTTTATTATCCCATATTATGCATCTTGAGGCATAATTTGATCAAATAACCATCATAGTCATCATATAAGCCTAATTTTCTTACTTCTTGACATTCCAGCTAGAAAAAATGACCCCTATGGGACCCATTCACCCTTAGTGGTCAATTAGTCCCATCTAGGTGGGACCCATTCGCCATTAGTGGTGAATGAGTCCCATTTGAGTCATTTTCAGGGTTTGAGCGAGAAAAATTAGGTTTTAAGTTCAAATTTTCTACATGTCGACCTGTGATGAGGTATAATAGGGTTACTAAGGCACAATTGTCTATAAATAAGTATTTTTTATCCTCATTTTACACATCTCTTATCACTTACCATTCCTTCATCCACCAATCTTTCAATTCAAGCAACTTAGGGTTTTGTCATTGCAAGTCATTAAGAAAGCTTCTAAAGACATTCAAGGGCTGAATTTACATCTTTTGCTATAGAAATTCAATATCAATCATCATGGAAAGGTAATTTATTTCATTATTGCATTTTTTATTCTATTATTTTATCATTTTGGTTTAATTACCTAAAATGGGTTTGACCAAGGCAAACCCCCATGCCTTAACAATCAATATTTTCTCTTTTCCTCTTGTGTGTTTACATATTTAGGACTTTTGGAGGCTTAAGAATCATTGAAGATTGTATTTCAAAGTTATCCAAGCCTTCTTATCATCATTCAAGTCAAAGTATCAAGAAAAAGTTATTTTCAAACCCGATTCTGATAGTTTCAGATTTGGGCACCTAAAGGTGTAGATTGAGCAATCTGAAAGCTACATATTCCATTTTTGAGTTTCCAGCAAGTAAAAAGTGGAATAATTCACCATTAGTGGTGAATGAGTCCCACTCCAAGCTCAAATTTTAGTTTTCTACATTTTTGGATACCCTTTTGTCTGAAATGGGCTCCGATTCAGTTTGGCAGAACTAGGACTGATTCGCCCAAAATGGTGAATGAGTCCCACCAAGCCTAAATTTTAGTATCAACATCCTTCTAGATTTCTTTTCCAACCTTCATCAAGATCTGAGGTGCACACTTTCAGTTCGATTCATTTATGTTAAGTTTTGCATTCATTTCTAGTTTATTTCTGCATATCATAATGTGTTTTCAAACAAGTTGCATTTCAATAGTTTAGCATACTTAATCAATTATTATTATCAATTAGTTGCATCTAGAACATTTTATTTAGATATAATTTCATTAGAAATATCTTATATTGAGTGAACCCCCTAGGTTTTTGAGGTTTATCTCTCTCCTTTTAGGTGAAAAACCCTAAGAGTGCAAGCAAAGTACGTAGACCCAAAAATCTATGGTTCAATAGCAATGGTGCATAATCTCATAGAAATGTGAGCTATCTTCTACCCAGCCATTGTTTCAACTAGGCAAGAACCTATCAAATTCATCACAAAATGTTCTAAAAATTCACCTAAATTCTTCAATTTTTACAGATTTCATCATGCAAGTGTGCTAAAGTAAATTTAGTGTGCTATTCTAATAGCCCTATTAACTTTAGAACCTTTTTTGGACATTTTGCAAAGAAACGAGACACTCCATGATGAAACAAGACACTTCATGATGAAACGGGACACTTTGCGAACAAAAGGGACACTTTGCAAACAAATGAGACACTTTACGAAAAAAGGGGATGCTTTGCGAACTTTTTTCCAAGAACCATAAATTACCCTATTTTATGCATATACATCATTAAAATATCATCAAAGCACAAGAAAATGTTCTAGAATTGACTCACCTCATGATGCAGCTTGTCGCATGCCACCTGCTCGCGAAGTTCATCCAGCCACAAAGGAATGTAGTCTCGTCTGCTCGACATGTTCTTCTCTTTTGCATCACTATCAAGATACACGAAGGTAAAATGAATAGTAAGTGACATGTTATTTTCTTATTTCAATCACTTTATTGCGTCTATTTATTCATATTCACTTATTATCTTTTCTAGGACATATTGTATAATCATTCTTCAAATTAACATAATGGAAGCTAGGGTAATCCATTTTCTATGTCATTTAATGCATTGGAACCATCATTCCACACTTGACATCATCATTCATCTATCATTATGTGGCATGGTACTTGTAAATTCCCAATGATATGATGTTCTTCTTTGATGTGGCTACATTTCTACCTTGATTCCACCTTTGTAAAGCAAGTAGAATCAAGAGGGGGCATACATCTACCCTTGAATTGGATTTCTAGGAGTTAGACATAAGGATTTTTGGAAAATTAATGAATTTGTGTTGCAAGATGTGGTTCTTAATGTTGTGGTTGTGTAGATAACTACACTAGGGGCTTCATTCTGTTGTTCTTTTGAATGAGTATCCTTTTTACGTAATACAGTGCATTGTTTAGAGTCCTTTAGCTTTCATATGTACATGGAGTCATATGAATGTTAAAGTGGGGGCTAAATGTGCCATAGAAAATTGGCCCCTCTTGAGAAAAGAGACAATTTCACACATAATTAGACCCACTTTTGAGTCCTTTTACATCATTTTCCTTTCAAAATAGCATTTATAGGCCCATTACACCTATTAATTTTGTTCTAGAGGCTTGTTTTACCTGATAAATCATATAAAACCTGACAAACAACATTTAATAAAATCATATCTTGTTAACCCACCTTTAAAAAGAAGTAGTGGGACCCATTGTCCACCTTGGGCGAATGAGTCTCATCTAGTGGGACCCATTCGCCAAGGGTGGCGAATGAGTCCCCTTTTAAGGGTTGATTTAAATTTGAGCATGAAATTAATAAATTTAACTTTATTTCTAGTGAATGTTGGCCTCTTAGGTCTAATTAATGGGAAATTAAGTTGTTGTTGCCTATTAGTACTTGTTTTAAGTCATTTTACATAACTTTTGACAAATTTTCATTATCTCTTATCTTCTTTCAAGAGCAATTCTTAAAGTCACACATTCTACAACAAGTTTTATTAGCAAAAGTTGAAGTTTTAGGACAGAAAACTAGGGTTTTTGTAGGTCTCGAAGCTCACTTTACTACTAATATTTAACATTGAAAAGGCTTGATAATGGATGCCTATGGTGAATCAGGAAGAAATCTAGGGTGAAGAGGTGCAACTAGCCACCAAATCATGCCTAAGGACTTGGTTTCCTAATGCTTCCATCTTCCATTTTCAATCTAACTTCATATTAAGGTTTTCATTTTTATTTCAATCATTTGCATGTTAGTTCAATCATCTTTTAATGTGTTGTAAGGTTTCTAGGGTTTGAAATCTTGCATCATATTGTTTATCTTTGCATGTCCTATTCTAGAGCAATAGAATAGGGGTTTTGGTATGATTTAGACTTTCCTAGTATTTAACACATCTAAGGCTATGGTTTTGTTCACATATTTTTCTATTCAAGTTTTAATTACTCATTTAGGGGTTTGACTGAGGTAAACCCCCCATTAGACAAATGATTTTAAGTTGTTTTGCAATAATTTTTTAAGATCTAAGATCGGGTTTCCATCAAAAATTACTGTACAAGTGTCAAGGTGCAGAACAAAGTTTTGAATTTGTAGGGATTTCAAAGTGGAATGATTTTCCATGCTTAGCGAATGAGTCCTCCCTAAGGTACAGAGTTGGTGTCAGATCCAAATCTAGGTCACAAAGCAATAGAAACATCTTTTTTCCAAAGAAATTCCTAACTTGGGACTGATTCAAGACTCTCTTCACAGCCTTCAATAGTTTACATGATATAGGAGCATGGAGTGGTGTAAGAGCAACCCTACATCACCCAAAAAAATATTTTCATTTCATGTTGGTAGTTTCTTAGATGTTTTTGCATTTTTGGATACCCTTTTCGTCATAATATAATTCCCAACTTTCAATTTTTCTTTTTTTCTTTTTTTGGCTAGTTGCTATTTTTAGCAGGTATTTGAATTTGAAGGTATTTTGGGAAAAAAAATTATATGGGAGGATTCATAATAAAAAAATAAGAACATTGGCAAAAGAATCGGGATGAAAACATTCTCGGTTTGGAAGATATTGTAGTTTTAGTCTCCCAAAATTGCACCTAAAAATTTTCCAGGTCATATTTCAGGCATTAAAGTGTCCTGAAATGGCCCCAAAACTCTCTAAAGTTGGCATAAGCATGTTCTTGACTCTGAGACCTTTCCATCAGTTCAAACAGTTCAAAAGACGGAGTCCCAAATCAAAAGTTATGACTCCCGAAAGTTAGTGCACTTTCTAGAATGTGCTAATTTTCTAATGTAATTTTGAAATTTAAATTTCAAGTTGTAATTTTCAGTGCCAAACCACCAAAACTCAATTTGAATGTTGTTTTGGCTCCAAACTTGAAAGGAGATCTATTTATGGGTAGGGTTTCTTATTTTTAGGTAGCTTTTTGGGGAAAGTACACATACTGCGAAAAGGGGGATTTATGTAATTTATGTAGCTTGCATATGTTGTAGAACTTGAGGATTTGAGATCCTCTACATGTAAGAAGTTCATATTCTAAATAATAAAATTATTCTCTATTTTTGTGTGTTATTTTCTATGTCTCAAGTTGCACCCTTATCATTACTAGGTGCACTCATTCTAAAAGATAGCTTTCTATTTAGTTAAACTTGCATGTTCATTCATTATTTTAGGTTTGTTTACAAACAATGTTGTGTTTTCAAACATTATATGGATTTTAGTCATCCATTTATCTAAATTCATCTAGGTCAGTTATTTGTATTTATTTTACTGCATTTAGGCATAATAACTTCCATCATCTCATATTTGGTGAACTCGTTAGCATTTTTGGCCCACCTTTCTCATTCTAGGTGAAAAACCCTAGGAGGGATAGAAAGCTAGTAGGTGCCAAAAATCTATGGTTCAAATACCTATAACACAAGAAACCATCCAACTACAAAGACCACATGTAGTTAAAGAAGCAAAAAATCATAGTAGTTTAGTTCTAAAATACTTGTGTCCAAACACATTGTTAATTAAAAATATGATAATAAATGAAAAGATATATATATATATAATGAAAGAAACTAGATGATCTAGGAGATTAGGAAGAAAGCACATGAACAATGAAATATTGTATTAGCTGACCCACTAAATAAGAGCTCAAATCCTCAATATATAGCAAACAGGTGAGCAACCATAAGCCATAGGAATAGGAACATATGGCAAGAGAATAGGATAAGACTCCTTATCCTACAACTCATAGGGAGAGAGTCAAGAGACAACTCAACCACCTAATGAGGAGAGGACTCCTTATCCTACAACTCATTGGGAATTATTCAAGGGTACACTCCAACACCTAACTATGATTTAGTGTAAAATATAGGAGTTATACACCAAAACCCCCCCTTAAGCATAGCTTAGGTGAGTTTATGAAAAAATGGGTCCCGACTATAAGCCATGTTAGGTACCCATGCACAAAATAATATCTCATGAAGTGGAGAAAAGTAGAAAACCCTATGGGAAGAAACTACCCTCCAAAAGAGAGAAAAGATGCATGAAAATTATACATGTGAAGAAGTACTACTTCTTTCACTAAGTACAATATATGATTTCCTCAATAAGAGAGAAAATTATAGAAGGTCAATGAGAGCCCCCCCATAATAAATGTCCTACTACATTAAGGTTTGATAGTTGACAAAGGATGATGATGTAGATCTAAGAACACTTCACAATGTTCCTTCCCTTGGGAAGAAATGAAACAAACTGAAGATGCAAGATATCTTCCCATGTGAGAAGATGTATGTATGATCTTGAATAGAGTTGAAGCTCATCCAAGAATGATGATAATGGTGCCCATGATGTCTTTGAATGTTGCTCAGGAATCTCCAAGTCAATGCTGACATGTGACATGGGAAGAGCAATCATATCTGAAGAAGACAAGGCTGATGCAACTTCATTGAAGTTGTCATCAAAAAGAAGACCGGTGTCCTCAATGTGTACTTCAATGTCCCCAATGTGGGATTATATGAAAAGACATTAAATTTTGGGTAGATATGCATCCCAATCAGCAATGCTAGGAAGACTAATATCCTATTGCAAAGAAGTACTTGAAGCTCTTAAAGAAATAACTCTAAAATCCAATGAAGCAACATGAGGAGGTGGATGAATGATGATTTCCTCTATGTCAATTGGACACTCTATATATGAATCATGATGAGGTATGTGAGTTGTGATCATAGTAGGATCATGTGGGAATGGAGAAACATTGGAGTCTGCATGTATTTCCCAAATTTTGATCCATAATGCATGTGGACATTCAATATCCATGATGACAAACAAAGATTCATCTAGAATATGTAAACTGATTAATCCTCAAATATGATCATGATTATTAAACCATTTATCCTTCTGAGATTTTTTTCTTGGTTCAGGGATAAATCCATATAGATATGGCATGAGATTATAGAACCTGAGATGTTTCAAGATTCCTTCACACCAATACTTATAGTTTCCCATTTTTAGGTTGATTACAGAAGAGTGGATTTCATATCCCATGATTACAAACAGGTTAATTTCTTTAGACAATAGAAAATTAAAGCATTAAGAACGGTCCCTCCAAATTAGATGACCCCCCAGTTTTGGCACTTTATAAGTTAGTTTTTTTTATAATCATATGATCTTTTTTGTCAATTATGAAAAAATAGAAAAAGGACCCCTCCTTTTCAAAATTCTCCTTCCTCATTAATATTTGACCCCCCTTTACAAATTTTTTAAATGATCAATCTTCTTTATAAATTTTTACAAACCAATTGAATTTTAATAACAATTAATGTCAAAAAATAAATACAACTAATGAAAAGTGGTGAGGTTGTTGACTAAGTGTGGAGCATATAGGAGAGAGCTATAGATGGTGTGCAAGTTGAGTGAAAAAGGTGGAATTCAGTGACAAAACAAAGATTGTAGCTAAAGCCATTGGAGATTAAAGGGGGTCATGAGTATTGTTGTGATCAGCATGCATCTGCATCCAAACTGGTGTCCAAATTGATCATGCCCCTCTTTCCTTCATCTAAACCAATCAATGGTTGTGACCAAACTAATCAACACATGGGGGATAGAGAATTTGCAAGAATGGTGGTGCTAGAATGAAAAATGTGCCTCACAAACTGAAATCTGCACATTCCTTTGGCTTGATACATAGGGATTTTGACCTGCAATAATAAACAAGCCAATTCCAATGATGAATGGAAGGACAAGTTTGGGTGACAAAACAAAGATAGCATGCATCTCTAATCAACACATGGTAGAGTTGTTTGGCTATCAAACAATCAATGACTGAAGGATTCCAATGTTGTTGGCAGCAATTAAATAATGTTGGCAGTGATTTTTCCAAAAAAAGTGAATGATTAACTATAGCTATTGAACAATCTAGCTAGACAGTAATGGGTATGTGCAAGATCATCATGGAAAAAACAGGCCCTTAAGTGGTGATAAGATTTAGAAAAATTGGAGTAAGGCAACTTGATGTAAAAATTTAAATAAGTTATCTATATTATTTCAAAAATATGTAAGAATTGAATCTATAGAAAATTGAATGTATTTTCTAAACTACTAGGTTTATTTTAAAAAAATAAAAAACTATTTGGTGAAAATTTGACATTTCAATGCAATAGTACTTAAATTTCAGGGAAAAAATAAAAAGTAGGTGTCTGTCTGACCACCCTAACCAAAATAAAATGATAATATTTTTTATAAGATTTTAGATATAAGTAGAGGACTCATGTCCCGATGTGATGCATATTTTTTTGTAATTTTTTTCCAAGTAAATAATTAATTATGAATTTTTTATTACAACTTTTAAAAAATATAAAAAATCATATGTCTAACCACCTTAACTTGGTAAAAACTTCATGAAATTCAATTTTTTTTAATCCTATAGTATGTGAAGCATAGAATGTGACGCATGTTTTAGATTCAAAAAATGTGAGTGTTTGAAAGCTATAGATGTTTTTCAATCAATGTATCAATCGAGACTTTATTCGTAATTCAAGTAGAAAATGAATAATAATTATTTATTAAATTCAAAGTAAGGAATAATTTATATTGGTGGAAAGCTAAGAATCTCCCTTAGAAAACCTTTTTGTTTCATCAATTTTGGGTAAAGAAAAAGTCATTAGCCACATGCCCTACACATACCCATCATATCGCCACTTTTTGGTTCATCATGATCTTGCACATACCCTAATGGACTAGATGCCCTTACACAATTCTGAGAAAATGGTCAAGAAAAAGAAAGGAAAGTACAGATCAGATTTACTGGCAAAAGCTTTCACCGAATGAGAAGATCCTCCAAGTGAATTCGTAGATTTTGAGTTGGCCACAAAGGGCACTGTAGACAGCGATTTGAAGACACCAATAAAGGTTTTTATAGGTTTTCTCAATCACACCCCTCTCACCACTTGAAAAGAGGGTTCTAGGCTTGGTCAATCGCACCCCTCTCACCACTTGACGTGGATTCAATGGAGAGCACTATTTCAATAGAAGACAATGCTACAAACATACTTCCCTTAATTTTTCTTCCTATAGATACAAAAATCAAAGGCTTGGACTATAATGAGGGTGCCTCTATGTAAAACTCGCAACCCAAACATAGAGAAATACACACCCTGCAATGAGAAATGAGAGCCTTGGATGCAAGGATTCACATCTCTCACAAATTTAAAATACCTATTAAATGGTAATTTCAACATGACCAGGACTCAATTTGACCAATCACGCCACAGTTTGAAAAAAGAGTGGGGTCAAAACAAACCAAAAACAACATATTTGTTCATCTTATGGCTTGCACTATCTCCTTCCCGCTCTAATAACATAAAAGAAACTAGATGATATAGGAGATTAGGAAGCAAGCACATGAACAATGAAAGATTGTATTACCTAACCCACTAAATGAAGAGCTCAAATCCTCAATATATAGCAAAGAGGAGCAACCATAATCCATAGGAATAGGAACATATGGCATGAGAATAGGATAAGACTACTTATCCTACAACTCATAGGGAGAGAGTCAAGAGACAACTCAACCACCTAATGAGGAGAGGAATTCTTATCCTACAACTCATTGGGAATGAGTCAAGGGTACACTCCAACACCTAACTATGATTGAGTTAGTGTAAACTATAGGAGTTATACACCAACATATAACTAGGAAAAATTTATTCAAGTGTTCTAGAGTGGTAGTAAGCATAGTAATAATTATTAGTGGAATGCATATTAATGTTTAAAAAAAAATTGGTTGTGTCTACGCTCAAGGTGTATAAATTATGGGCATGACAATTTAATAGGAAAGAATTATTCTAAATTTTATATTGCACATGTAAATATGTTTCTAAATTAAAATATAAAAAATATTCAAAATATATCTCTAAGGAAATTTTATAAATTTAAGGCTAAAACTAAATATTTTATTCCATACATAGTTTAACATGACTTTTTATAATAAGTGTAAATCTAAAACAATTTATAATTACAAAATTAAATACAATAAATTTATTATTACACATAAAAATAAGCCTTTAAATTAATATGTTTAAAATTGGCATATGTATCTTTAAAATAATAATGTGATTAAAAATTACATTTACACTTTATCATATAATTTCAAAATTATTATTTATCTATTTGTTATCATTTTTTATATTTTTTTAATTTTTTTATTATAAATAATAATCTTCTAAGGTGAATGTTATTAATTAGCATATATATCTTTAAAATAATTTAATGTAATTAAGAATTACATTTACACTTAGCTTTATCATATAATTTCAAAATAATTAATAACATTATTATTATTTATGTATTTATTATCATTTTTATATCCTTTTTTTAATTTATTTTTAATTGTAAATAATAATCTTCAAGGTGAATGCAATTTATAAGTTTGGTAAAATTATTTTGTTAATTATGGGCTATTATTTTTAAATCATTTATTAATGAAAGCCTTGATGGATAAATGTTGATAATAAGTAAGTCTGATTTCTTCAACCCTAACCATATTCCCAACTCTAAAATCATAAGTATAACTCTAACCTTGCCCTAACACTAACTATAATCTATAACCCTAACTCTAACAAAACATTGTAACCTTAAACATAACCCTGATTGAAATATAATTGAAACTCAATCTTAACCATAATTGAACCCTAACCCTAACACTAACCTTAACTCTAATCCTAATGTATTATTAAGCCCTAACATATTATTAATAATCCTAATTGAGCCCTGACCCTAGCTCTAGCACTAACCCTAATAGTAGCATTAACATGAATCCTAAAACTAATCCTAACCCTAACCCTAAACCTAACCTTAATCATAAACCCAATGTTTACCCTAAATGAACCCTAACCATAACTCTAATTGAACCCTAACCATAACTCTAATTGAACCCTAACCTTTCCTCTAATTAAACCCTAATCATAACCTTAACCAAAATAAGCCTAATTAATCCCTAACTCAACCCTAACACTAAATATAACCCTATTTAAATCCTAATTAAACCTTAGAGTTCAGAGTTAGGGCTAGGGTTATAATTAAGCTTAAGGTGGAGTTAGGTTACATTTAGGCTTATGATTAGGTTTAAGGTTAGGATTACAGTTTTGGGTTTATAGTTTTGTTTCAATTTAGGGTTACTATTAGGGTTAGGGTTATGATACAAGGTAAGGTTAGGGTTAGCATTAGGGTTATGGTTAGGGTTTATGGTGTAGGGTTAGGGCTATATTTATAAATAGGTTATAGGGTTATGGGTAGGGTTAGGATTGTTTCAGGATTTGTCTTATGATTGGAGTTGGGGTTAGGGTTAGGCTCATGGATAGGGTTAGGGTTAGGGGTATTAGAGTGAATGTAAACCTATCCCTAAACCTAACCATAATTGTAACACTAACTATAACTATAAACATATCCTTAAACCAAAACCCATAATCATAACCCTAACCTTTCCATAACCTCAACCATAAACCATAAGCCTAACCCTAACCCTGATCCTAAACCCAATTATTTTACCCTAAATGAACCCTAACCCTAATCCTCATACTCAGACCCTAACATTAACCCTAATCCTAATCCTAACACTAATAAAAAACCAAAACCCTAAACCTAAACCTAATTGTGACCCCAACCATAAAATAAAACCTATTCCTAATCCCTAAACCATAAACATTAACCCTAAACCCTAACCCTAACCTTAAATCATGCCCTAACCTTAACCCAAACTATAACACCTTAACCCTAAGTATAAACTATAATCATAACACTAACCTAACATTAAATATAATATCATAAATTTAATCTAACCATAGTATCATAAATTTAGCCTAATTCTAACCCTAACCCTAACCTTAACAATAAAATTCCTAAACAATAGTGCTAACCATAAACCTATCCCTAATCCTAATCATAACTAAAACACTAACTAAAACTATTAACCTATCCTTAAAAACCATAAACCATAATCATAACCCTAACCATAAACCATAACCCTAACCTTAACTATTAAACTAATATTATTCATAATACTAACATAATATATATAATATGCAGGTTTTCTTCTTAGAACTCATGGATAAAGAGCAAGTAGCTAAGGTTAAGGGCAAAAAATCTCTAAAGGATGATGACAAAGTGTCAGTTGGGAGAGGGTCGACAGAAAGGAAAAAAGATTTTGACGCAAAAAAAAAAGGAACTACTAGATATGGTTGAAAAACACAAGACCCAACAAATTGAAATGGCCAAAACTCTAAGTGGCCTTAATTAGTTTCTTGTTTCTTTTTGTTTCTCTTGTTTTTGTCTCGAGTCAATTTTTTTGTTGTTGTTTTGCTGGTGGGTGTCGCTGGTTGTTGGTTGTCTGACTTTTAGTTTGACACTCGTTTTGGTTGGTTTTTTCTTGGTTGGGTTGTTGCTAGTAGTCTCTTGTTTAGTTTTCATAAGCAACATTTTGTATCTCTGATGTAAAGGGCTTCAAGTCCCTTCAAAACCTATTTTTCCCTATTAATCAAAACATAATATATATAATATAATAATAATATTGTCATTTAATAGTATCAATTAATAATATATTTATTAAATATCATTTAATATTGAATATAATATTATTGATTGTTGTGCTTCCACAATAAACTAGCTTATATATCTTAGTTAATCTATATAATATACAATAAGATATCATTTTAAAGACATTTTTTTTAAATTCAAAAATAAAAATAACAAAAAATCCAGAAAAATATGCCTCAAAAATGATATCTCTGGGTGTATAACAATTTTATTTTCTAAAAAAATGGATTCTCCTTATTTAGGAAAGTTGTCTCTTTATTTAAGAAATTTGTAAGAAAGTTGCCTCTTTATTTTGGAAACTTGTTGCTAGTTTTATTTTTAAAGCATGAAACCTCTATTAATATCATTCTATAATATTATCTTAATTTAAAGCTAAGACTAGATGTAATTGTTTTTTCTTTAATTTTATATTATATTTTTTAATATTTTATAAAATTTGATGGTTTAGATCATTTTCAATAATACTTCACTATATTGAAATATAAAAATGACAATATATAAAATATTTAATTTCATATCTACTTATCTATATGAAAATGAATGACTTTACTACAAAATACAAGTGTAAAATAATATAAATCACTTTTATCATTCTTTTATTTTAAATATTTTTAATTAAATTAATTTAATATTAAAATGGATAAAAAAGTAAATAGATTATAAATTAAAAATTAAAACATGTTAATTATAATAGCAATAAAATATAAAATGTAATGATTTAAATATATTAACAAAAATTATTAAACAACATATATTTTCAAATCACAATTATAAAATAACTTATGTAAAAATAAATAAAGTAATAGGATCATGCTTTGGAAGTCAATGTGGCTCTCCTTTGTTGGTAAGTTGGCGATGCTAAAAACTGTTTTGCATTCTCTTACAACTTATCTTTTGTCAAGTCTACAACTTCCAAAGGATAAAGGTAAGATCTTACAAAATACTTTTAGGTATTTTCTTTGGGCTGAAGATGTTACTCAAAAGAAAAATTTGGCATTGGTTTCTTGGTATTTAGTGTGTAAATACAAACTTATAGGGTGGGTAGGTTTGAGGAACTTGTTCTTGCAAAGCAGGGCACTAGGTGCTAAACTAGTCTAGAAATTATATTGAAAACCGGATGTAAAATGGTGTTGGTTAATGTGATATAAATACTTGGATTCCCTCAAAAGGGAACACATTTTTACTTAGAGGGATCTTCCTTTTGGGTCAAAATTTTGGAATTCCATTACCTCCTGCAGATTGGTTCTTCTTCCCCACCTCTCCTAGCTACTAAACAATGGATAAAAATCTCTATTCTAGGATGATGCCTAGAATGGTCACCAACTAGTCAAGTGTTTGGGAAATTGGGGACAAATTGAAACAAAATTAAAATCTCTTTGGAGTGACAAGGTAAAAGACTAATTAATACTTGATCTGGGGATCCTCTTCACCAAGCTATATGGAAGGATTTTAATTTTCTTTATACTTTGGAAGACCTAAAAGAATCTCTAAAATATGAATTGATGAAAAGAAAAAAATTGATTTCTAATAAACTGGATGAGATTATTTGGACAAGGTCCAAATTAGGACAATACATTGTCAATAAGGGCTATAATTCATTGTCTTCATCATCAAGATCTACCACCTGGCCTTATAGCCTCTACTGGGGTCCTGATGTCCTCCCCAAAGCTAGTGCTTTCTCATGGTTGGATATTAAGGACAAAATCTTGTCTAGCATGCACTTGGATGTATTGGGGATAGTTCCCATGTTCCCTTATGTTATGTGTTGGGGGGTAAAGCACAAATTTGTGTCACATTTTATAAAGGAAATTTCCAACACTGATCCAACTTTTAAACTTGAATCATGAAAAAGTGGAATTTATGTTTTGAATTTTGAAATGATGTAAACTAGTAAAATGTGTATTTTTTAGTGTATTTTATGTTTGTATTTTTTTAAAAATATTTTAAACTATTTTTTAATAAATAAACACTAAAATTTAGTTATTAATAAAATGCTGAAAAATGATGTTACATGAGACGTCAAACTTTTAACAGTAAATTTTATTTTTTCTCTTTCAAATTTTTTGTATGTATTTATAACTCGAAACTTTGGTGCATGGATTTTTTTTTCCAATTTTGATAAATATATATTTTTAAATAAATATTAAAATGTGTGTGTATTAAGAAATAGTTGTTTCTATTTTTTGTCAACTTTCATATTAAATATTTATCTAAAATAGAAAAAAAATTATGCAATCTTGATATAGATTCTTTTATCTAGTGCATCATATTTTTTCAAAAAAATTAATAAGTTTTTGTATTTTTCCTTTGCATGGTAAGTAACCTACTTTTAGTAAAAATAATAAATAAAATATAAATAATAATTAAACTATTAAAATAAATATATTTTTGAAAACTATACTTATGCATCTACAAAAGGGTATTTTTATATTTTATAAAAAATGTTGTTTACATGAGTAGAAATTATTGAAACATCAAATTTTTGAAATAATTTTATTTTTTTGGTAAATTGGCCTTAAAGTGGTGCTCTAAATATTTTTAGCCAACAGTTTTAGTTGAAAAGGTTGTGGAAGTATCTAACTTAACTAGAATGAATATTACTAGATCATATGTTTGACCAAAATTGATTCTTAGTTAAGAATACTTAAATTTAGTTGTGCTAATAAGTTGGTCGAAAGTGTGACACAGTTTTGTGCTTTTACCCTACCAAGAAGGCTATTGAATCTACTAACCACCTTCATATTGGTTGTGACTGCACATTTATATTGGACATGGATGATGTTGAAATTGGGTTGGATAGCTCCCCTTCTGAACTCGATTCTAAGCCATTTTCTAAGTTGTCCCAAACTATACTCCAATTTGAAATTTGCAAGCATTTGAAAAATCTATCCCTCCATTGTCATTTGGAACCTATGGTTGGAAAGAAACAATTACATATTCAAGAAAACAAAGTTGGAAATAAAGCAAATCATTCAGAAGATTGAAATCTCCATTTTTGAAGTAGTGATGTCAAGCATTTTTAGAAATGAGAATAAAAATAAGGTGTTCTCCTCATGGTATGCATTTTTCCTTAAGAATTGGAATCTTATTATTAAACTCCCCAATCTTGGATCAATTCAAAACAAGAACTCTACTATGAATAGGAGATTGGTTAAATGGCTCTCACCCCCTATAAGATTTCATTAAATTAAATTTTGATGGTGCCTCAAGGGGCAACTCTAGAAATTATGGTGTTGTGGTAGTTCTTATAGATTGGCAAGGGAATTGCACTGGTGCAGTGCATTTCATTCTTCCTAAGGGAACTAATAATGTGGTTGAGTTCAATGCTCTTAGAATGGGTTTAGAAATAGAAATAAAATTATCTGTACCCCAAATTCTCATCGAGGTGGACTCAATGATCATGATTTCTACAATTTCGAATAGATCTTCCTCTTCTTGGCATTGGAATTACCTTCTAAACCACATACATATCTTTCTAACAAAATTTTCTTCATTTAAAATTTAGCATTGCTTTAGAGAGGCAAATGGGTAGGAAATTTTTTTAGAAAATAAAGCAATTGATGAGAAAAATTCATATAAAGTATTTTTGAGGCTAGATTTCTTTATTATTTGTGTAATTTTGGTAAGAGACTCATGTTTTTTTAATAAGATTAACAGGTCAATTCTCACAAGGAAGAATTTGGTTGGTTTATGGCATTCTCCTTGGTTACAGGAATTATATTCATAAGGATGAAAATACTAATTTACAAAGGTTTTTTTTATCTTTGATATTAAAAACTAGAATCAAAGTACACATGGGTTCACTACCTCATCTATTGGGAGTTTCAAACTACTTGGGTGACTTGATAATGTAGACTCGTCATGGTTTTATCTAGCCAATAATGTGTGGGTCTCTCTAAATTAATTTCCACTAAGGATTTATTCCTCATTGATGGTTGATGGAGAGATGGATGGCGGTGGATTCATACACTGCACATTAACATCATGTTATTGCTAAATTGAGCATGTGAATCTTGTCATTTCTTATAAATGTACAAATCAATCTTATTTGTTCTTCGTGGCCTCCTCTACCAACTTCTCTTAAATGGACACTAATTTCCTTACACTATCTAGCATTAAATAACTAGTACCTCTTGTGACAATTGTTCCTACTTACTACCTTTTTGAGGAAAAGTCAGAGTACAAAAAATTGTCCATCTACTATTTCTAGTTACATTCTTCACTTGTCGACATTTAGGTGACTTGTTTGAATTGTTTGGTGCCTAAATAATGTTGTAATGGATCTCAATTGGATGGCATTGATTGCTAAATATGCTTGAAACAACACTTGCCTTACTATATTTTTTATTATAACACTTGGCATGGAATTTGTTTCGAAGTACAGCTTTGGTCACCTCTAGTACTTGAACCATAGATTTTTGGGACTAGGAATGTTGTCTCTTTTGCTAAATTAGGGTCTTTCACCTAATGGAAAGAGATAGATCCCACACCCAAAACCTACAGTTCATTTTGATGAACCCCCATTGACAAAGACCTTCTTTTCTAATTTGGAGTCCTTCATCATAGATCTAGTTTAGCATTGACCTTGCATTAGGGATTGCATGGATTCACCTTCATACTAGGTTTCAAATTTTGCATTCATTAAAAAGTGCATTTAGGTTGCATTTTTTACATCTAAAATAATTAAATTTCTTTGAAATTTTGCATGTGTATCATAGGTCTACATCTTACAACACCACACACATCACAAACCATTGAAATTTTTTGAAAAAATTGCAAAACACCCCTACTGGGACTCATTTTCCATTTGTGTCGAATTAGTCCTTGTATAGATTTTTCACTACCTAAAACATTATAAATCTCATTTTCCAACTTTCTAAGGCTCCTAGTTGCATATACTATAAGTTTGGAAAGTTTCTGGAACATTTGTTTTATGCATTTAGCTCAAAACATCAATTTAGGGTGGTCCCTTTTGCAATCACTTCAATTTCACGCATCCTTAAATCTGAAAATGTTTCCATTTCTAAAATTTTATGTAACTTTGATAAAATTACTTTTCACTTTTGCATATACAATGTTTCTATTCATAAGAATTTGCATAAGTTTGTTAAAAGTGATTTTTGCATATTCATTATGTACATTCTTTAAATCTTGCATATATTGGATAAGAATATCTTATATCTTTGCACATATATTGCTCATATTGTTGAAACATTGCATGAAATGGAACTAAATGTGCTTTTCATTTTTATTCAAACAATGCTAGTACCATACCTAGTTAGACATGTTAAGAAACATTTCCTATCCCCTCCCTATGAGAGTATTTTTGTGAAAGAAGTTGCAACTTTGGATATTCCTCACGATCATATTTGTTCTCCTAATATCTCTCCTATTGGAAAAGAATATATTAAGGTGATAGAAGAACCAATCAGTGAGAGTGTTGAGAATCTAAATTTTTTCTCTCCTCTTACCTCTCTTAGTGGACAAGACATTGATCAACAAGACAACTCAAACATAAGTAATCATGATAATAACATTTTTCCTTCTCCTAGTGTCTCTCATAGTTATGAATATTTTAGTTATCCCCCTTCTCCTAGGGAAACCCTTATGGAGTAAAACAATTCCCCTACTAGCAATGAAGTTCTTTTAGAAGAACCAACCTTTGAATGTCAACAACATTTTTCTTGTAGTTCTTCTAACAACTCTTCTCCTAGGGAGAATATCATGATGCAAAACAATATGAACATGGACACACATCTTTCTCACACTCAATCTTCCCTAGGTGATGATAATCAAATGACATTAGATTCCACTTCCCTAACAAGACATGCACACAAAGACAAGATTCTTGATGTCCTAATAACACAAGTAAGATCTACTTTAATTAGTGAGCTCCCTAAGTCACCTTCCACTAGTGAATCACATAAAAAAATTAGAAATATCTTGAAATCCATGATGCAATCTAATAATAACAATGTTTTTCAGCCACTGAGTTGTCACGTAGTGAATCAAACATCTAGGGGATCACACAAAACTCCTACTCCATTACCTTTTCTCCCACATAGAGTCCCTACTATTGAGGATCTTAAAAATACTTCTGCTAATATATTTGTATGGGAACGCATTCAGTTATCACCTACAGTAAAATTTATATTTAATGAAATGATAGAAATACAGAAGGAGGAGATACAATCTTGCCTTACATCACAAAGTGTAATGGGTAAAAGCACAAACCTATTTCACACTTTATAAAGGAATCGGCCAACAACAAAAAAAAAAAAAAGTTCGACCACATAAAAGTGGTCTTTATGTTTTGAATTTCAAAATGGTGTAAACTAATGAAATTTAGAACTTTTGATGAATTTTATTATTGTAATTTTAAAATAAAAAATAAAAATTGTTTTCATTATGTTTTTATCAATTTAAGGACAGATTTTGAAATGCTGAAAATTTCATAAAAGAGTGACTTCACGAGCCGTCAAGAAACAAATTGAAAAAAACTTCATTTCTCCCTAATTTTTTTTCTCCAAATAGGTAACTTCAATAGCTTGTGCATGGAAAAAAAAATCAAATTTTGATGTATATTTTTCTCATAATAATGTTTTAAAGTTAAACATGTTAGAATTTGACAGTTTTCAAGGGCCATCAACTATTTTCAATTTTTTTAATCATTTTCAAAAACAAATTATACCCTTTTGAAGAAGACTCTCTCCTCTTGTGCCCCATATAAGATTTAAATTTTTTTAATAAGTTTTACTATCTTTTTTTTAATTTTTAATCAACCTCTTTTTTCATTTTAAAACCTACTTGCATTATTTTAAAAATAAAATATATTAAAACTAATCAAAATATTTAAAAAATTATATATTTGGATTCTCCACTCCAAGCTCTACAAAAGGGTTTTTTTTTAGAAAAATCATTTTGACTAAAGAAATACCTAGCTAAAGTTGAAAGTTTCAAAAAATTCTAAAAAAAGTTGAGTTGGCTGCCAACTAGGATGCCACATAGATAGTTTTGGTAGAAACAGTTTCTATAGAAAGGGTTTCAACCAAAACCCTTTCTATAGAAACCTCATACATTAAAAAATGCAATTTCAAAGCCAATCTCAAAGCGAGAAATGAAAAATTTTGATTTTTTAGGATTCAACCGAAACTTGTGTGCCACATAATAGAACATGTGGTTTTAGTCAAAACCTAGCCAGGCAAAACCTTTCTAGCCAAAAATATTTTGCTTGGAACTATTTATTTGGCCAAAAGTGTGACAAAACTTTGTGCTTTTACCCTAACACCCTCCCCTTCTACCCTAAAAGTTACCCAATTAGACATTTCCTAGTCCTTACACATGAAATGCCCTCACTTGCAATTCAAAACCAGAATGACCCCATGATGATAAGGGTTATCATTAATGACACTTTAAATAGGCACACTATCATAGACAATAGATTTGACACCAATTTTTTTAGCATTGCTCTCTTACACAAACTTGGCATAGAAAAAACACTCATTCAACCTCCTGATGTCCATATTTGTGGCTTTAACAATGTTACTAGGAAACCATTGGGGATGATCACATTACCTATTGAGGTCAGACCTATTGTGTTTCCTACCCATATCCATATCATGCAAGAACCCCTTCCATACAACCTTATCCTTGGAAGGCCATGGATTCATGCTATGAAAGGAGTCCCATCTACCCTTTAGCATCAACTAAAATTTGAGTACAATAACAAGATATACACAGTTGATGCCGATAAACAAAGCTATCAATCAACTAATCACATCATTTCCACTAGATCACAACTTGCACCTCTACATGTTGATACTCATTCTTCACCTACAAAACTCTTTCGTGATAATTGGGGGTCATTAGATTCTACAGCTCCTTTCAAAATCTCTCCCTCATGGTCCAAAGAGTCATATACAAACAAGTCATTTTCAAACACAAGTTATGGTAGCACTTGTGGTTTCCCACCTTCCTTTAGGGGAAAGTGTGTAATATCACAACCTAAACAACCTTATGTTTTATACCCTCAACTTGGTTCAACATCCACACAATTGACCTATGATAATGATGGGGCAATCTAAATCCCATCCCTCATAAGGAGATGACACATAACATTAAAAAGGACTTGTGTTCTTCCCAAGAAACCACTCCTTCTTAGAAACATAAACCCCTTTTATCTGACTTGGAAGATTGTTATGGTATTGGTTACAATCTCCCTCCTACACATGGAACCAATACTCACATGAACAAAACTGACATACCATACTCTTTCAAGACAGATCTAAGAACATCTCCACAATCTTCACTGCCATATAAAACTTTGCACACTAGCATTCAATATCTCAAGGCATGTGGTGTTCTTTCTTATGTAATAGCACCTCATCCCTCTACATGATACTCCCTTTCATCCTATTTAGCTCACCTTTGTCTTGCACTAAGTGGGGGCAAGGGGTTAGTTAGCCTTGTCCTCGTATTTCATATGTTGTTGTCTCTTTTGACTAGTCATTAACCTTTCATGAACATATACAAGCAAGCTTGGGATGTGGACGACATGTCTTAAGATTGGCTCTTATGTGACATAATACCTTGTTCATGAGGTAACTTATTGGAAACATATGACTTGGCATAGGGTTTTCTGAGTAAGCTCTCATGTCCTTTTCTTCTACTTTAAAGCAATTGCTTATAGAACAGTGTGTAGCAATTTCTTTAAAGTGGGGGCATACATCACCACTCACATTTCATTGTGCGATTTATTTCTTCTTGTGATGCGCCCTTTTCTTGGTGGAGTCATTGGACTTGATTCCCTCTAAGAGAGTGATAATTCTTTTGATATATCCTCTCTTGGAAACATTAAGCATGATGTTCCCTAAGATGAGACCTTGCATGAATTAAGAAAAATCACTTTGAACAATCCTTACACTATTTCTGCATTAGCAATGTCTATGAGTATCAAGCATATGAATTTTTTCTTACCTCATAGAGCTCGAACCAACATTTTCTTTTGTGGCACCTTATTAAAGTTATCAAGAGGTATAACTTTTCTATGGTTGAGTGGGAAGCCCATTTTGAGGCACAACTTTCCCCACAACCACCTATGTGTTTGTGAGAGCATACCAACTAGTGTATGTACTTCACCCTTTTGGGACTTCTCACCTGGTGGATAGCCAAGAATTTCATCACCCCAGAGTGAGTATGTATTTCTCTTTTTTTGGAAAAACAACCTAGGTCTGATCTACAACTAGCTAGACAAATGATTGAAGCTTGATCCACCTTTTTATTTTTTAAATTACTTCTTTGGGATAACTCATCCCATGGATGGCCTTAAGTTATGTGTCCCCAGAGTGAGCGCATATTTTCCACCCCATTTTCCTTCTTTCCATTGTGTTATTTGATCCTAGGGACTTGACTTCCTTCTTGATCTCTACATTTGTACACTTGGATCTCTCTTGAATTTCTACTTTAGTGTGAGTTTGAAGCAAGTTTATCCTCTCACTAAAGTGGGGGCTAAATGTACCATAGAAAAATGGACCTCTTGCTTGACATGGGAATAATTCATGATAAATTGGACTTAATTAGGCCTTTATTTAGTGTTGTGAGACATTTTATGCATCCACACTAGGTCTTGGACCCTTCCAAATTGAATAAAATGAATTTATCAATGTCTTGTGAAGGTGTTGTAGAGTCTTGTAAAGGAATTTCATGCTTTTCTAGACTTAATAAGCCTATTTTCCCTTAATTCAACATTATAAAATTTATTTAATTACATCATCACATCAATCTAGAAGGCTTGTAAACTAAACTTAACTTTAACTAGGTGTTGTAATGTGCCTTGCACATTCACATTGGCTCTTGTGCCTTCCTAGGTTGTGGACCTCATTTTATTGTTGAAAATGTATTTAATTACACTTTCACTTTGAATTATGTGTCCCAAGCCCTAATTGACCTTTACATCATCAATAATAGGCCCCTATTAACCCCTTTATGCACTAATAAGGCTTAGTTAAGTGTAGTTTTGAATTTAAACCTGAAAAAACAACATTAGATGCAAGATAATTATTGACACCCACTTTCAAGTCCAAGTTGGGACCCATTCGCCATGGGTGGTGAATGAGTCCCTCTTGGCTCCAAATTCAAAATAATTTAAATTTTCTTTTAGGTTTTTATTTCAAAATACCTTATGTCGGCCTGTGATGAGGTATTATCAGGAAAATAGGGTAGAAAAGTGTATAAATAAATGTTTTTCTCCTCATTTGATATCTCTCTCATCTCTTATCATCTATTCTTCATTATTCATCCACCAATATTCCATCTCAAGTCAACCAAGTTAGGGTTTTATCATTGCAAGTCACTTAAAATCAATCAGATTCTTCATGTTTTGCTATAGAAATTCATGATCAATCATCATGGAAAGGTAATCAGCTCAATTATTGCATGCTTTATTACATTCTTTCATCATTTTGGTTTAATTTCCTAAAAAGGCTTTCACCAAGGCAAATCCCCTTCCCTAACATCCAACATTTCTCTCTCTTGTCATATGTGTGTGGATTTAGACATCTTGGAAGCTTGGAAATCATTGAAGATTGCATTTCAAAGTCATTCAGGTCATTTCTTCATTGTTTAAGGAAAAATATCAACAAAAAGTCACTTTTAGGCCCTAATATGACAATTTCATAAATGGACACCTATAGGAAGCTGAAGTGTAGACCGAAAGCTCCAGATCCCACCTTTGAATATTCATAAATTCAAAATTGTACTAATTCTCCATATGGAAAATGAGTCCCACTTCCAAGTCAATTTTTAGTTTTCTACATTTTTAAATACCCTTTTGTTAGAAACAGGTTTCGGCATAGTTTTGCAGAACTAGGACGGATTCACCCAGAATGGTGAATGAGTCCCTCCAGGCCTTAGAATCAGAATCAAAAGAATTCTAGAATCCATTTCCAATCTCCATCCATATTCCAGGTACACACTTTCAGCTTCATTAAATTTCGTTGCAATTTACATTCATTTCTAGGTGTTTTTGCATTACACAATGTGTGTTCAAACAAGTTTCATTACTTAGGTTTTTGCATATTTAATCAATCTATTTCATAGCTTAAGGGAATATACATCATTTCATTTAGTCCTAATTCTATCATACATAGCTTAGATTAAGTGAACCACCTAGATTTTGGGTGTGGAATCGATGAACCAATATCCTATACTCTGCAAGGACACAATAAACAAACACATTAGTAAGCTCCAATGCAAGTTATAATAGAGATTCCCCATAAAATCCATTTACTAATTCTCAAATAGGAAATGAAAGAAATACACAATAAGAAATCAATAAAAGAGATTAAATCATATGAAAGAAATGCAAATTCTTGATCCTATGGGGGAGTTGGTGCCAATTTGATGTGGAAATTGGCCCTTTCCCAACTCCTAAGCAAGCTTGATGAAGATTTGATAATGGTGATCCACTTGGTGATTGGTTCAAATGACTTCCATGGAGAAAACCTGCAATAACCTAGCTACAATTGATGGATTTGATGCAAATGCTAAAGCTCTAAGTTGAAAGTGGAGTTTAATAAATTTTCTCAAATTGTGGATGATCAAATGAGGAGAGAAACCTCTTATTTATAGAATTCCAAGTTGGAGAAATTCCCAAAATGAATCAATGTGGGACTAATTTTCATCCAATGGCAAGGTGCCACTTGTCAAGAGGTGAATGGTTGAGGAATGAGCACATTTTGAAGAATGTGCAAAGAGGGGGGAGATTCAAATTCGAAAGATGGCTTGAAGGATGAGGTGAAAGGTGAAGTTAATGCCACATGGCTCAAGAAAAGGACATGTAAGAGGCCTTTAATGCCTTGTTGGATGGACAAGTCCTTTTGAGGGGAGATTTTGAATTTGAAGAATATTCCATCCTTTGATGCCTTTTTGAAAGAAAATAGATGAATTAATAAATAAAATAAATTGATTTATTGTGCAAGTGGCAAAAGCTAGAGGATTTGATCGATTAGGATTAGGATTAATCATGATTTGATTAATTTAAATGATGTTAGTTAATTTGACCATTTTGACTTAGATTTTAGGATAAAATGAGAAGAAAATGATTTAGACTTAGTTAAATAAATATTTTTTATTTATTTAACCAAAGAGGGTGATGTTAGATTAAATTAGATAAATGATTAATTTATTTAATTTAATTAGATGAATTTTAGAGATTTAATCAAATAATATGCATTATTTAATTAAATAAATATAGGAAGATGAAATGACCTAACTAATTATCCAACGATAATGATTTAATTAAATCGAGGGGTTATTTAATTAAAAGGGGTTCAATTATGATGAATTTAATCAAATAAGGTTATTCAATAAATGGTTAGACAGAGGGATAATTCGGGATGAAGCAATGTTAGTAGATCAGGATCAAGTGTACAATATCAATCTATATATTTTTCGTGTCTACAGGATCTATCTCTTTCCATTAGGTGAAAGACCCTAATTGAGAAAAATAGACATAACATTCCCAGTCCCAAAAATCTACGGTTCAGTACTATCTCAAATCACCTGCACCTCTTCTCAAATCAATGAATTGGCAATATCATTTAATACCTCTGAAATAATTTTTTCCACATGTTTTATGGGAATTTTTTTATTAATTCTTACATTTCATGCAATGTTTCTTGTGTATCTTCTCCTTTCCATGGAATCTTCTTTCAGGTTCTATGTTCCTATGAGATTTCATGAGCTAAGGGATTCTATGTCATTCAATACTGAGAAATTGCAAAGGACTTATATTCTAGAGTGTGAACAAATGGAGGAGGCTATCAGAATAGTTCTTATACATGACTAGTTTTATTTTCACCTGATGGCTCTTCCAAATGAGATAGCTTCAAGATTTGTATCCAATTTAATGGATGTGCTTTGGTGTGTTGAAATGGTAAAAAATTTCATGAGAACCTATCTTCTTCCACATGTTTTTCCTCTTTTGGTCCTCTAACCTACACTTAAAGGGTATGAAATTCTTAATGGAAACAATCTAGTGGGTGGGGTTCTTTGCAAGCAGCATCTATTGTCTAACCCTTCCCTCTCGACTCTCCTCATTGCAATGGCTCATAGCCTCTTGGATGACTGCTCGCATGCATTCTCTTGATGCTTCTAGTATATGATTTATATGAGGAGGTGAAATTCCTCATCATAGATGCTTTGAACCCCATTCCACCCCCTACTTCCCTCCATCGGTCGACTTGGAGTTGTCGATTGAAAGTGGGGTATAATTTTTCTTAGGAACTTCTTTTCCTTAATAAAGGGTTCAATTTTTCTCGCTCATCTTCTATGTTGAATCCTATCTCGAGCTCTCATGTTGTGAGGTAATATGTTCACCATTTCAGATCATTGGTTTGGAAATTTTTTTATCATCCTAAATGTCAAAATTTTATGATGCAGTCTTTTCTTTTGTTCATGGCTTATATTTACTTCTAGTTCACCACCTTTTCTCTCAGTTTGTGTCGATATTGTGCACTATATAGTGCCAGTGTTTATCGAATTTCTTCGATCAAATTTTTTGGGGAACTCAGCTATCTTCATTCCTTTCTACTCTCTTATACTGAAAGTTAGGATTTTTGTAATGTAATCTGCTACTCTGCATGGTAGATCTTCTACATGTAACTTTCCTTTTATAGTAATAAAATGTTTAGCAGCTTTCGTTGTCTTTTATTAAATAAATAAATAAAATAACATAATTATTAAGTAAAAAAAAAATACTATCAAATACATAAAATAATTTTAAAATGACTATTAAGTATATAAAATAATATAAATATAATTATGAAAAAAAATAGACATCTTGAGTTTAATAAATTTTCTTAATTCAATAAATAATTAAAAATTAAGATATATAAGAAAATAATATACATCTATATATACACATTATATATAAACAAAGTATTAATTAAAAAATTGAGCTTATTTTTTATTAGATATTGGTCTTGTAGATTCAAAAATTGGAATAAAGATTTAAGTTGGATATTAGAATGTTAAAGATGACAATATTATAGTAATATTGTTAAAGTCAAATCTTATATTTCTATGAAGACCTTAGGAAATTATCTCAATACCACTCAAATTATTAATAAAATGAATTTGAAATAGTGCAATTCTATTTTAAACTAATTAAAAAATATATTTTAACATTGCCACTTTAGAAATACAATGAATATTGTTAAAATGAAGATTGATGCTTATCATCAACATAATGAAATCAAATTAATCTTGGTGTTGAGAAGAAAATCCACTTTATTTTATCTTTGAAATAAAATAGTGTTGTGAATAACCTGTGTTGTAAATCATGCTTTTGTAGAGAAAATTGTTGTGAATTTAGTGTCTTTCAGCTTTGTTTTATTTATATTTGAGGTTATAAAATTTTAATTATCAAATGTTCAAGATAATTTGTCATCTATCTAGAATTATCAAATATTCAAGATTTTTGATAGTTAAATATTTTATCTATTTTGTAAACTCATTTTCTTTTAACGTATTGTAAAATAAAATTAATATCATTTATAAAATTTATCATCTTATGTAAATTATAAAATTTTACATTAAGAAATAATATTTTTTTAGAATATAAAAATGGTTGTATTAATGAATAATTAAGATATGAGAGACTATATTTACACGATGTCCATTAAATAAAACAATTTTTTTGCTGTCAAATTTCCAGTGTAATAGGAATAACATGGACAATGGATAGTTGTCCAAAATGTATTTCTTCAAGATCTAAAGCAAAAAAACCAAATATAATCAAGAGATATAAATATGGATTCATTTATAACATCATTCACTGAATCTTTCATGTAATTAGATGTTAAGTCCAGGAAGATAATCGTTGGTTTGGCCTCAACTTCTAACCATTTTTCAATGCATGAAATGAATAATATCTCAAGAGCTTTGATTATTACCAAATTTCCAAGTTCTTTATTTGATATGTAAATTATGAAAATATATCCTCCAACAAATTATCCCTCATTGCATAACATATCACGTGTGATTGTAATTTTATGACTTGTTGATCTAGGAGGATCTACAAATCATAAATATCATTGTAATTTAATCTTAATCCAAATTGAACCTTGATTGAACCCTAACCCTAATTGAATTATAATGCTAAATTTGAACCTTAAATAAATTATAACCTTAATTAAACATTGACCATAACCCTAATAATAACCATAATTGAACTTAAATTGGATCATACCCCTAATTGAACTTTAATCCTTACCATTACCCTAACCATATTTGATCCCTAATCCTAAACCTAACCCTAGTGCAAGTGAATAGTAATTTTAATTGAACCCAAACTCTTATTCTAATTAAACACTAATTGTTATTAAATCATTACCTAAATTGAACCCTAACCCTAATATAATTATAACCTTATCCCTAATGAATTCCTAGCCCTAACCTTAATTCTAATTGACCATTTATTGAACCATAACCCTGATTGAACTCTAACCTTAACTCTAAACCCTAATTAAATCATAACCTTAATTAAAGCTTGACCTTAACCATAATTGAACAGTAACCATAATTGAACTCAAAATTTTATACTTTAATTAAATTCTAACCTAGAAAGAACAAAAAATTGTTTAGGAAACAAAAGGTTTGTTGTTAATAGGTCTACCCATACAAAAGAAAAATATTTTTTTATATACAAAAAAGAACAAAACCACCCTATCAACATTTGGCAGGAACTTTGTAGTAATGCAGTCTTGTTAAAATAATAAAACTGTCAAGTGTATATTTTGAATAATTAATCATAGTAAATTTACTTGATGATTTAATATTAATGTTAACATTAATATTGAAGGATAAATAAATGGTAATGATAATAATTATAGAACAATATTTTTTTTAAAGGTGCAATGCACCCATATTATTAGGGGTAAACACTTTTGAATGAAGCTATGAACTAGGAACAAGAAACCACAAGAAACTACCAAAATTGCAAGCACAATGGTTCAGCAAAGGCACAAGGCCTGTGAAAACTTTGGCCCAATGAGGGTTTGAACCCTGGTGGCCATCACTACAACCAAGTGACTTGACCACGAAACCATACCCTTATAGGAAGTTATAGAACAATATTAACATTAATATTAATATGATTATTTTTTTTGGAAAATGAACTAGAAACATATTACAAATTATAGAGATTACATAGATGAGTTGTTGTCCAATAGAATAAAAACAATAAGAAACTACAACTAATAAATTTGTCCAACATTCAAACATTTTAAAAAACCAGTATTGAATTAAAGGAGACAATGTTGTCCAAACATTAAAAAAATAACATTGAATTAAAGAAAACAGCAACATATTACATAGATTAACTATTGTCCATTAGTAGAAAAAAAAAGTTACTATCCCTAAGCATGAACTCTACCCCATAGCAACAAAAAAATAAAATAAATTAAAGAAAAATTTAATACTAATACCAATAGTATATCTACTGTGTGACTTTGTGAGAGTTAGGCAAATAATAAGAAACACGTGCAAAACTAGTGAAACGTATTACATTAGAGAATTGAATCACAAAATTAATCGAATTCAAAACATAATCACTAAAACCATTCAATTGTTTCCTCTCTCTAAGGATCCCTTGAATCATAATGGAGGCCCTTTCAAATTTTTGCTTGCACTATGACTTCTAGAATGACAACTTAGAGAATGGATGTTGTAAAATGCAAGAATCTAATTCCTACATGGATGATAAAATATATGAATGATGACATAATAATGATATTGATGTTTTTGTGTACAAATAAAGATATTACTATGATAACATTGATGATGCTAAATGCTATGGTGGAAATGTTGTATAAAGCTAACTATGATAACTAAGATGCAGTTGTGAAACTAAGCCATGATTATAAATTAGCATGATACTACAATGCTCAAATGCTAAATGCTAAATTACTCTAAATGCTCACAAATGCTTTAAATGCTAGAATGCTCTCACAAAATTTCTGAATAGTAAGTTTACTCAAAGATGGATTGCAAATGTTGTAGCAAAAGGCTATATTTATAGGATTTCCAAGGCATCTTGTGATGTGATAGCAACCAACAATAAAGATTTCAACTGGAGAGATGAACGGTGGAGATGGAAGAAGTTAGAGGGAATCATAGAGGTTGTTCCCTTTAGTATAACACATTGCCAAGTGTGAGGGAGAATGAATAGATAGAGAGAGTCAAGTGTCCAAAATTTGTTTTGGAATTGGTTGAGGATAATTCCTATTTAAATACTATTAGACATATTTAAATTCATGTGACACTTGATGATGTGGCAAGAGGAAAAGTTGGAGACATGGGTCTAAATTCAAATTGGGAATTTATATTTAGTGAGAAGATTATTAATTAAATAAAACAAACTATAGGAATTTGTTTATTTAATTAAATTTAGAAGAATGTGATTTAAGATGGTAGAATTAGAAAAATGTGAACTATATAAATAAATTTGGAATTTATTTATAAGTAGACGAATTAAAGGGGGTTCATTAATTAAATAACTTGTATTTAATTAATTAATTGTCTTGATTGATTTTAGATGTATACATTTTGCCCCTCTTTGAAGTAATGTGTTTACACGTTGCTTCAAAGAAAAAAATTGCCATTGATGCTAAGAAAAATAAATTGATGCCCTAGATGTTGATTTTTGGGTGATAACGAATATATGCCCCATTAAGAGATAAATCGATGTATTTTTGAATTTTTAGGACTTTTTGAATTTTTGTGAAATTTTCATGATTTTTCGATGATTTGATGATGATTTCAAAATTTTATGATCCAGAAATGATTTATCTCTTGAAAAATTTATGTTGAACCTACCAGGTGATGAATTGATGAATTAAGCCCCTTTGAAAAATAAAATAAATCAACCCCACAAAAATCCCACTTAATCACTCTTTAAAAGGTTAAAAAGGTGATCTTGACATTCATTTGTGCATTTGCAATTTGAAAATTTGAGAGTGATTGAGCAACTAAGCAATTTGAGCAAGATGATGATTCCCTACCACACCCATCGATTTTAGCGTGTGCAACATCACAACTGGCCAACAGCGTATGGACCTTCAGTACGCACCCTGAAAAACCTCCTTGTGATTTTTGAATTGCATTTTCCCACACTTTTTCCACTTTTAAAATATGCTTTTTATGTTTTAGCGCATATGAGCACTGATGTAGTGCATTGAATGACTGTTCTGGCGCATTCAGTAATCTAGTGCTTAGGGTAGACTTTGTAGCACATTCAGAGAGGTATTTATTGCATATATAGAATTAGCACTTAGATCTAGATGTTTAGCGCATACGACAAGTGTTCTAGTGCATAAGTGATGTGATTTAGAGCAATAGGTCAATGTTATAGCACATAGAATCATTTAGCACATACAATAAATTTGTTGATGCATACGGTGATTTGGTGTATAGAGGCCTTCTTCTAGTGCATACATGAAATTTTCTAGGGCATCGATGCTTCTGGTGCTTTGATTCACTGTTTTAGTGCATCTAGGTCAAATTGATGAATTTTTATATTATGCTCCTTTATTTTGATAATTGTTGAACACGTCAACCTTTGATTTGATGATGTTGATAGATTAGATGATGATTGATCTCATGATAGGTGAGATTCAATGATAGGATGATGATAATTGACCTCATGATAGGTGAGAATCAATGATAGATTGATTGATTGACCTCATGATAGACGAGGTTCAATGATAGATTGATTGATTAACCTCATGATAGGCGAGGTTTAATGATTGTCACTCATGAGATTTGATCAAAGTCTCACCAAAGCTAATTAGATTGGTAGGCTGATTAATTTTGATTGATTGAAAATATTACTGATTTGTGATATTTTTTGATAATAGGAGCCTTTGATGAATCTACAGATTTGAGAGTGTTTCCCTAGGACTTGGGAGTAGATTCCACATTTAGATCAAGTCGATCTAAATGTGATTGACTAATGTGGATTGAATTCATTACTTGACATGCCCCAACATCGAATTAAAAGGGGGATTCTAACCACGGTAGTAGAGAGATGGCATAGTGAGCATAACACCTTCTACTTACCTATCGGTGAGATGACAGTGACCCCGGAGGATGTTTACCGCATTTTGAGGATTCTGGTCATTAGGGAGCTGGTGGTATATGATTCAACCAAGTAGGGTGGTACAAATGCACTACAAAGAGTTTTTGAGGATGACTAGATATGTGGCTATGAGATTCCCTAGAGAGAGATGGTGGATGCATATGCAAAACTGCCATGTGTGCTTGTTGGAATTTTTGTTGGGTTCCTATGTCTCGACTGTAGGTTGAAGGGACTCTCTGTTGGATGGGGCTAGATACTTGAGAGTATGATTACTCAGGGGATAAGATATGCTTGGGCTATTGCATGCTTTCTCATTTATACCATGATCTTCACCAAGTTGTGTATCTCAAAGGATGCAATTTATCAACTGGGGTCACATTGTTGTAGATATGGGTGTGGGAGCATATAGTTGTCATTCATCTAGTGGAAAGTAGATAGCGACCAATCATGAGACCATATGTTCATGCATATACAGGTCTAGATATCCAACCTAAAATATGAAAATTGGAGTACTGGAGGAGAGTACTGGACAATATGGAGATAGTGACATGGCGGCCCTATGTAGATTGTAGGCACTGGCCAAAGGATGATACAAAGATGTATTTTTGCTCATTTATGTACATGATTGAGAGGAATCAATTCATTATTGAGATATTTTTTGTTGAGGAGGGTATTGTGACAGTATGGAAGGCTACAGGGAATGCACCAAGGATTGGCTCATTATGCATGACAATGGATTGATGTACCAGAGTGGGGACTTGTGTTATCATATGATGTTGTAGTTGAGGAATACGAAGGTCTATAGGCCATTATGTGAGATTATCATCCACAGATCATTGAGGTTTCGATATCCAAGGAGTATGCACAGTACCTCTTCTTACATCCATTCCCATAGATCTCTAGCCTAGATGAGCCAGTACCACTATTATATGATGAGGAGAGGGTAGCAGTACATGGTCAAAAGTGGAGGAGAGATGGAGGAGATGAGAGGAGGAGGTAGAGAGTAGTGATGATGGGGATGGGGATGGGGATGGAGATGGAGGAAGTAGAGATGATGATGGGGGAGATGGAGATGGAGGAAATGGTGGTGGAGGAGATGAGTGTGGTGCAAGGCCCTTAGTAGATGTATGAGACTTTAGAGTGCCTTGAAAGAGGTGATCATTGGTATTTGTAGCACAACAACATGTACAAATATGGCTACCCTCCCAATAGTAGCAGGCATAGATAGTTGTGTTACAAGTTTAGGTGCATACATTGTAGGGTTAGCTAGCATAGGTCTAGGCTTTACTGCGGACACAGACTCAAGCACAGATTGCCACTCTTACGGTTGAGAGGGATACCTTGAGGTAGTGGGTTGAGCATGCAGAGGGCTTGGCCGACAGACTACAGAGAGCTATAGAGGGCACAGGTATAGTTGACTACTTCTGAGAGGTATGGCACAGTGCCAAGGAGGCTAAGTTCTACAAGATAAAGTATCATGAGTTCCTCTAGAGTGTTGAGAGAGCTAAGTGCGGTCTACCAATTGAACTCACTACAGGAC
Organism: Sequoia sempervirens; assembly: GCA_007258455.2. NCBI lineage: Eukaryota > Viridiplantae > Streptophyta > Pinopsida > Cupressales > Cupressaceae > Sequoia > Sequoia sempervirens. Next base: position 67,420,741 of record VDFB02000013.1, on the reverse strand, counting down.
TACCAGTAGGGGTGCTACAGGACCACCTCGCAAGGATCCAGGGGCAGGGCCATCAGGTATAGCTAGAGGTATAGGGCCAGTGTTGTCATAGGGGAGCACCACATAGCTCCATGATGATGATAGATTTGAGACATGATGTGTACTCCTTGATTCAGTTGGTACATTATGATACACTACCATTTTTGTTTTTGATGATGTATCTCATTACACAATTGGATATGATTGCACACTTGACATTATGATTTTGAGGTTATATGGTATGTGGCAATGATTAGCAATCTATGTATCTATATGCGTTGATTATGATGGATGTCTCTGATGGATTCCTTTTATTTCTATTGTATATGCTATATGATGTTCTATATGATGATGCTATGACATGTATGGTTGAAAATAATGAAACATGTGTTATGATTCTATGGTGCTTTATGAATGATGCCTATATGATATATGCGATGGATCTTATTATGCAAATGAAATGTGATGCATTTTATGTTTATTTTTACTTTTCTAATGCAAATAGATGATGTAATGTATGGATGAATGTATGATAATGTTAATGCACAAATGAATGGATGGATGGAATGATTAGATGATGGTGCATAGTTCTATGTGCTTTCATATATGATGCTTTATTATTACGTATGTGATGCAAACATGTCGATGAGCTGCAATGCACTTTATTATTATTTTGTATTATTCCAATGCAAATATGTGAACGAATGATAATGTTAATACATGGATGGAAAATGAAGGATTATGAAAATGTTGTCATTTTGGATTTTGTAATGCAGATATATGACCTAATTCCTAGATGTATGTATGATAATTCTTTATTTTGTGTGGATTTTCATGATGCAAATGTATGACTTAATGTATGAAATGAATGTATGACAATGTTAATGTATGAATGATATGATAATGCTTATGCATCTAGATGTAAATGATCTTTTTGTTAATGTCAAATGTACTCAATTTGTTAATGATAGAGATAATATCACTCTTAAAGTTGTACCATCCTTGGAAAAAATCTACAAATACAAATGCAAAACTAGTATGAATGCAATCTAAATATGAAAATCTAACAATGCAACGTTGTCATCCTGTTGGTCGATTTATTGTGCTTGGTATTATCATTGAGCTTTTGAATTGTTGAAAGTAAGTACAAACCTCAATGGTATAATTAGACCATGATGACATGAGTACTTCTTTCATGATTTTTGATAGTGCAAGTTAACACAAGCATCTAGGTACAATTGAACCAAGATGACCTGAGTATTTCATGTGTAAACAGACAAGAGTTAATCATTTTCCTATGCAAATTTGGAATGTCATCAGTGATACTTTATAGAGAATGTCCCACAATGATTCACATAGTAATAATGATCAACTCATAGACAATAGACAAAGAAAATATCATTCTCAATCATAGCTTCTCTTGTTCTTGACATCCTTGAGTTGCTCCTAAGAAATGATCACAACAATCATAATGAAAATAATTGAACATATGTGCTAAAGTGATAAAATCCTAATTCAAAAGATGATCATCCAATGAGATTTTGTTTTGATTGATCCTATTGTTGTTGTTGATTTGGGATGATTGGTTTTTTTTATGGCAATTGATGTTCAATGTTGAGGTTTAGTGTGATCATTGTGTTTTTACCATGTTGTCATACTGTTGTTTGTCTATTAGTTTAAGCTCAAGGGTAGATTTCCCCTAGTGAGTTCAATATTTTTCCTCTAGTGGAAACAAACCAATTATTATGGATATGTACAATGATCGCCAAGCCAAGGTGGGACACAACCGCAATGCCCAAGTATGTACATGAGGCTTGTATGATAGGCATGGATAATGATAGCGAGAAATGGATGACCAACACACGCTCCAATGGAAAAAGAATTCAATCTATCACAACTAGCACCTATTGCCAGGTTTTCACTACTTTCTTTTATAGTACTTTTTTTATTTTTTGAATTTTTTGAATTTTTCACTTTTTTTGTATTTTTCTCTTTTTGATTTTTTTTTTGTATTTTCTTGCTTTTTGATTTTTTTGTTGTCATGTAGATGCCTTTTTTCTAGGTTTCCATCAAGGTGACCATTATTTTAGGATAGTTTCTGATATTTTGGATTTTCTTTAGGACTTTTTCTAATTTTTTTGGATTTCTTTAGGACTTTTTCTTATTTTTTTGTATTTCTTTAGGACTATTTCTAATTTTTTTGTATTTCTTCAGGACTTTTATGGTACATCAGATGAGTTATGTGTAGAATTTATTGAGATGGAGGTTGTTCATAGGTTCCTCAAATAGGTCTCCTTTGAGCTTGGATAGTTGGTATGCTCCTGATCCATAAACTGATACGATGACAAAGGGACCCAACCAGTTTGGTTCAAACTTTCCCTTCTCCCTATCTTGCTAATTGTGTAGATTCTCCTTCAATACCAAGTCACCAACCCGAAATGTTCTTAGTTTTACTTTATGATTATAGCTTCTGGACATTTGTTGCTAATAAGCTTTCAAGTGATCAACTGCATGTTGACGACATTCATCCAATAGTTCCAACTCTTGCAATCTAGATACCCAGTAGTCCTCATCTGAGATGATACTTTTCAAGGACACTCAGAGTGATGGTAGCTCAACCTCAATAGGTAAAATTTCCTCTAATACATAGACAAGAGTGTATGGTGTGGCTCCCATTGGCATGTGGATGCTAGTTTGAAACACCCATGGAGCAGGGTTTAGTTGAATGTGCCAATCATGTCCAACATCGTTGATCATTTTCTTTAAGATTTTCAAAATAGTTTTGTTGGAGGCCTCTGCTTGACCATTTCCTTGAGGGTAATACAGTGTGAAAAAGTGATGCTGGATATGAAAATTCTCACATAATTAGATTGGACATCCTGATTTTTGAGAGGTCTTCCATTGTCAGTGACAATGGACTGAGGAATGCCATTCTGACAAATAATGTAATATAGGATGAAGGATGAAAAAAAATTTTGTGATGGTGGTTAGAGGAATAGCTTCAATCCACTTTGTAAAATACTTTATGGCTGTGATATAAACTTGTGTCCATTTGATGAAGGTGGATGAATTTTCCCTACAAGATCCAATCCCGACTCACAAAAGGGCCATGTTGATGCGAATGGTTGAAGATCTTGTGCTAGTGCATGGATGAGGTTTCCATAAATCTGACACTTTTGGCATTTCTTAATAAACTAAAATGACTCCTCCATATTCGGCCAGTAATACCCCAAGCGGAGGGTTTTCTTGGCTAAGGTTAAACCACTTGAATGAGTTCCATAGATACCCTCATGAACCTCCTGTAAAGCCATTTCAGACATCACATTCCAGAAATCAGAGGAGAGTTATGTGAAGACCTCATCAGTAAAGTACATCCACAATAAGGGTATGTCAAGCAGCTCAACAAATGAAGTTTCATTTTTGGTTTCAAGATAGGTTGGGTGGAAGAGTGTTATCTTTTTGATAGGTGTAGATTTTCCCATAGATTGATGCATCAGCATCAACTAGGTGACATATTACTTGGGATTCAGTATCATCATAGGTAGGGGTAAACAATTGTTCCACCATGAACTCATAAAGACTTCTTTGTTCTAGAATTTGTAACAAGGAAGCAATGGTGGCCATGGCATCAGCGACTTTATTATCCACTCTTGAAATCTATTCAAATTTGATATCCACAAATTATTTCTTAAAGTCATCAATCATTCTTTTTTAAGGCATCAGTTTGTAGTCCTTTGTATGATAATCATCATTGACCTGATTAATGACCAACTGAGAATCTCCATAGACTTGCAATTTTGATATTTTCAATTCTATCATTGTCTTGATACCAATGATTAATGCTTCATACTCTACCATGTTATTGGTGCAAGGGAACATCAATCTATAGGATTTGGGAATCGTATGTCCTTGTGGAGTGACAAATATGATTCTAGCTCCTAATCCATGTTGGGTGTGTGATCCATCAAAATATAATGTCCACTGTTGTGCAGTGAAGGTGAGGACGTCAGCATCTGGAAACTCAATGTGTAGAGGATGATCATCTAGTAATGGTGCTTCAACCAACTATTCTATGATTTATTTTCCTTTGATTTCTTTCCTATCCACATATTGGATGTCAAATTCACTTAGTATCATTACCCACTTGGCTAGTCTTCCAATTAGATTAGCTTTTCTAAGGAGGTATTTTAGTGGATCTATTTTGGCTATTAACTTTATGGTATGAGTTAGCATGTAGTATCATAATTTTTAGGTAGCGAACACTATTTCCAATAAATCCTTTCAATGGATGTGTAATTGATCTCATATCCATTTAAATTTTTTCTAATCTATAATAAATTTCCCTTTCTTTTCCTATTGAATCCTCTTGCGCCACCAAGGCTCCTAATGATATCCTTGTTGTTGCTATGTCTAATAAAAGTGGATTTCCTTCTACTGGTGGTACTAAGACAGGTGGACTCATTAGATATTTTTTTAATTGATTGAATTCCTCTTCGCATTTCTCATCCCATTAGAAGGAAACATTCTTGTGGACTAAGTGAGTGAAAGGATAGGACTTGTCTGCTAGTTGTGAGATAAATCTTTGGATTGATTGGAATCTCCCTTACAGAGATCATAGTTGACTGATGTTCTTGGGTGGTGGAATCTCCATGATGGCTTTTACTTTCACAAGATCTACCTCAAAGCCTTTTTCTAAAAATATACATCCCAAAAGTTTGGCTGAAGTCACCCTAAACACACATTTCTTTGGATTCAATCATACATTGATTTTTTCTAGTCTGGTAAAGATTTTATCTATGATCTCTAGGTTTCCTTCTCTGGTGTATGATTTGGCTAATAGATCATCCACATAGTCTTCCATGAAGGTATGAATAATATCATGAAAGATTGTCGTCATGGCACACTGATAAGTTGCTCTTGTGTTCTTCAATCTGAATGGTATGATGTTCCAACATAATGTTCCCCATAGACATGTGAAGGTTGTCTTGTTTTGATCCTCTGGAGCTATCTTCATTTGGTTATAACTAGAAAATCCATCCATGAGTGATAACATTCCATTTCTTGCTATTAAGTCTACGATGATGTTTATGTTAAGCAGTGGAAAATCATATTTTGGGAAAGCCTTATTAAGATCTCAGAAATTTGTGCAAATGTGGATGCTATTGTTAGGTTTTGAAACTGGCACAATGTTTTTTAAAATCCACTCGGCATAGTCAATTGGTCTAATGAATCTTGCATCTAATAGCTTTTTCAATTTGGCCTTCACCAATAGGGAAATATGTAGATACATTTTCCTTAACTTATGCTTCATTGTTTTTACTCCTAATGGTAGGGATAAATGGTGCATGATAAGATCTCGATCAATCCCTAGCATGTTGGCATATGAACAAGCAAAGTTGATTTGTCTCTCTAAAAATAATTTGGTGAAGCTTGGTTTTTCTTGATCTGTCAAGGTGCCTACTAGATGGAGAGTCTTCACTGTTTCTACATTGCCAATGTTGATGGACTGTGTGGGCTCAGCCAATACTTTAGATCTGTCTAGAAATTGTTCTGGAAGAGTGTCAAATCTTCCATCCTTCGGCACCTCAGAGAGGTTTGTACCATTGGATGCACTCTTTAGTTTTACTTTTTCTTCATCTAATATTGCCATTGAATGGTTTTCACCATCAAATCTATTTCCTATATTATTCATTTTGCAACTGAAAGATTTGACACTTCCCTAGTTGGAAGCTTCGTTATGATGTTCAATGGTGGAATCTCTTTCAAGATTGTCAGAACAGAGGAAGTTGATAATGGCATCATCATTTGAAAATATGGGGACATTGATAGGTTTAGTTTTGTCCCATTCTATGAGTTTGAGATGTAATAGGGGTAAAGAATAGTCAGATTGGCTAAGGTCAGAGATAGTGAGGGTCTTGATGGCAATGTCATCAAGTTGTCTGATAGCGATGTCAAGTTCTATAAGGTAACTCTCCTCTGAATTGTCTTTTTTGCTCCAAGTCTAATCATCTTTGTTGGAGTCATCAATGTGTTGTGATCCAATTTCAAGTGGTCAAGAACCTGAACTTTTTCCTTCCTCGTGCATGTTAGGGTTAGTTAGTAGATATTTAACAAGTTAAATGCAGATATAATTAATAAACAGAGAAATAAAAACACACACAGAAAAATGACACAGAGAATTTAACGTGGTTCACCCAATCCGGGATACATCCACCAAACCATAGCCATCCAATGATTTTATTATCCAGTACAAAACTTATTACAATCTCATGAATAATCACCTTTTTATACATACTGTAACCCCCATCCCAACCCCTTATTACAAGCTTGTTAGAAGCTTCCAGAATTAGCATTTTACAAAGCCATTTTTCTTTATTTTTTAGTGATTTTTCCTTTTTTAGTGACGATGCAAAAAAAAAACCAATAGTATACATGTTGGGGTGTACAGTATAGCATGATCAATCACCACAAACCAACAATCTCCCACTTGGAGACTGATCCTGGATGACATCGTTGTACTTACAGCTCCCAATAGAAATAAGCACCTTGGACCCTATTGCTTGTGTTATACTTGAATTCAACCTTGAAGGCCAACCAAAGTTGAAGAGGAGCTTAGCTTCTCCCTTGTCATTTCGTAAACATGTCCGTTGGATTTGCATCCATGTGTATCTTTTCCAGCTTTACCTATCCATCCTCCAAGATACCAATCAATCCCATGGCACCATGATGCATACAACCAACATTAGATGGGTGCATACTTGTGTACCACATCAATGTCCTTGTCATGACAAGACTCTTTGGATAATGAATCCCACTCATATTCATTTGAATCAGTTTCATGATCATCACTAGCTTGTAGTTGTAGGATTCTTTCAACAACCCTCTAAGTTGCTTCTTCTTTTGTTTCCTCTTTATATCCCAACCCACTCTTGTCTTTTGGATTGATTAAGATGGGTTGAATGGGTTCCACAATTCCTTCTTTTCTTTTTCCTATAGGACCATTTCCCTCATATCCCATCTTTTCCAAGATTGTGAAGCCTTTTCCATATTGTGTTTGTACAATTGTAGTTGCTACTTGAGACTCTTCTTCATCCTTATAAAGCCATTTTAGAACATATTTGTCTTCATCTTCATCAACTATGGTTCTTGCTTTTACAAATCAACCATCAAAGAGTGTGATAGGTTGTGATGATTATTGTGTTGATGTTGAGGGTTGTTTGGATGACTTTGGGGAAGATAGTTGTGAAAGACATAGGGACTGCTCAATGAAATACTCACCTACACCTTTATCTTTGACTTGGACCTTTTCCTCAAATTGTTTGGATAAAGCATTTAGTTGAGTTTCATAATTTGAATATGTAGAAGGGGTAACTTTTTCCTTTTTCTCAGACTGTTTAGACATTGAACTAGACTGACTTTCATGATTTGAGGAATTGACAAGAAGTTTTGATGAGGAATTTGATTGGCTTTGATTACCAAAAGAGGTGGAAGTGGAAGCTTCTTTGTTATTGGGCATTAAGACATCTTGGACCGACTTGAGGGTGTTGCAATACTAAGGACTATTAGAATCAGCCAAAATGGTGATTTCTTGACCACTGCAAGGGAATTTCAAACATTGGTGTTATTTTGATGGGACTGCTTGCATCTCATGGATCCATGGATGACCCAATAGTATGTTGTAAGTCAAATCTTTGTCCAAGACTTGGTAGATTACATCTTTTTGAATTGTCCCTACTTGAATTGGTAAGACAATCAATCCCTGTGAAGATCTTTATTCATCATCATATGCTTTTATTGTGATCGTTTTCCTTGAATCTATTGCATTTTCAAAAAATCCTAATGCATGAACAAGCTTTAAAGTAAAAATATTTAGGCCGGCTCCTCCATCTATTAGAACATGTTTGACTTGATGTTTATGAATGAGGATTTCAATGTGGAGAGGAGCATTGTGTGGATGAGAAATAGATGTGTCATCATTTTCTAAAAAAGACAAGAAATGAGGTGCAGTCAAATGTCCCACCATGGCCTCAAATTTATAAACTTCTAGATCAGTTGGTACCATTGTACCACTAGGGATTTTTCCAAAATCTCTTTGTGGGTGGATGAAATCTTGAGCAATTCCAATATAGATATTTGCACTGGGATCTTTTGTAATTGGTCTACAATGTTATATTGATTGGACGAGGCAATAGGTATTTTAGATGAGCTTCCTCTTAGTACATATTTGGCTTGTGCTCTTGTGGTTACATTTACTGGCATGCTATCTTGTTTCCCATTGATTTTCATGACATTAATTTGAGTGTTAGTTGTAGCCATGTCTTGCTTGATGTCATTGATCTAATTTTCAGCTGTAATGATGTCTTGTTCGTGCTCAATTGGGATGTCATTAATTTGATTGTCGACTACAAAAATTTCTTGGTTGTCCTTGGTTTCAATGTTACTAGTTTGATCCTCAATTGTTGAGATATGAAGGATGACAATATCATGGACATAGTTTACATTTTTTCCTTTGTTGTTTTTTGTAGAGGATTCCCCTTTTTTGTAGTTAGGTAAGGGATTTTTGAATGCTTCGTAATCACAATTTGTTTGGGGTCCTTCTATTTGTATGATTTTGTTGTCTATTAAGTCTTGTATCATGTGTTTCAATTGCATTCAGTTATTCATTTGATGACCTTTGTACCAATGAAATTCATAGTAATAGGCATCATTCCACCATGACAATTTTACTTTTGGTTCAAAGCCTCAAGTGTCAAATAATGTTATCTGCAAGAAATTCCCTAAATGTGCAGACTCGTGTGATTAACCCAAAGGTGTGAATTTTCTACAGTTTGATGATGTTTGGTAGGGTGGAGGTTTAGATGCAATATTACTTTGATTATTGATGTTTTGATTGTTGTTTTGGTTAACATTTTGAGTAGTTCCTTGGTTGGTTTTTTGATCGGTCTTGGTTGTAATTCCTGATAGATTAAAGACCGATTTTGCATTATGTGTTTCGGTGGCACCATCATTGGCATTTTTGTTTCTTGTCCAAAATTTTGGTTTTTCATTGTTACTATGATGATTGGAAGAGCTTGCATTGTTTGATCCTTCATTGTGAATTTTCAAAACACCTCTTTTGACTAAAGCTTCTTCAATTTTGAGACCATTTTCAATCATCTTCTCGAAGCTAGGGGGACATTGCAATTGTAGCCTATAGCTCATTTCACTATTTAGGTTATCAATAAAAATTTCCATCTTTTCTAGTTTTGGTATAGGACAAGCGTATCAAACAAATAGTCTTCTCCATCTTTGCAAGAATATGAGAAAGGATTCTCCATTTTTCTATTTGGTGTTACAAAGGTCCTTCATGGTTATCTCATGTGAAATGCTATAGGAATATTGAGTGATAAATTTTTTGATAAGATCTTCAAAGGATCTTATGCCTAGTGGTAGTTTTGAGAACTATTCCATACAATGGCCATCCAAACTGTGGGGAAAAATTCTCATCAAATAGGTGTCTTCAAGTGCAAACTCAAGACTCATGGTTCAAAATTCTTCACATGATCTATGGGATCAAATTTTCCATTTTATTTATCGTATTAAATTGGAAGGTCACATTTCAATGGGAATGATATCATGTTCAAATTCCTATCAAAAGGGTATGGACAAATGTCTTGTAACAAGTATCTTTTGGTAGTCCTTCTTTGCATGTCTTGTAGTTGTTGTTGAAGGTTTTTCATTTGATGTGTTAGGGAAGCCATTGGATCAGTATTTGGTGGCTCCATTATAGTTCTCTTAGGTGATCCATTCAATTTGGTGACATCAAAATTACTTGGTAATTTGACATCTTGGTTTGCTAACATTAGAAGGTATTTTTCTCCGTCCTTTTCAAAGATCTTTTCTAGGAATTTGTGAAATTTGGGATCTTGGTTTGCTTGTTCTATCTCCTCCTCTGTTATTTCTTCTACTTCATTTTGAGGGATTTTGTGGAAAGGGTTTTCTTTTGGTTCACCCATGGTGTTTTAAGTTTCAAGTTCCTTCTCCTTAAGTTTTTGCTTTTGGGATCTTGTTAAAATGGGCATACAAGTGATGAAGGTTTGCTAAATTTTGATCTTTGTTTAGGAGTGCCAAGGAGATACCTAGGTCGAATAGAATGATGGATTCTATTGATGAGACTAAGGTAATAAATTTGATGTAAAGTGTGTTGTTTCGAGATAAAGAATGACAAATCCTAATGGTGAAACTCAACTTAATGATCAAATTTAGGTTTGATGATTAGGCACCTTTAGATGTTTGATCAAATTTTAGGTAAATGATTTCACTTGTAAAGGCTAATTTCTCCAAGTTTAAAGAAATGTTGGGATAAGGAATAAACTCATCTCAAGAAAGAATCCCTAAATCTAGATTTAAATGTTAGCTAGGAGGTCAAATTTAGCTCTTTGATTTTGAATTTTGATGGATGCGCTAGAATAGTGCACGGATGCACTAAAAGGCAGACGTGTTATAGGATTGCTTTGATGCACTAGAAAATGGGATATATTCACTAAAAGATAGAATGTATGTGCTAAAAGATAGTGTGAATGTGCTAAAGGATAACTTAGATGCACTAAAGGATGGGGTATATGCACTATAGAATGGGGAAAATGCACTAAAAGACAAAGTGTATGCACTAAAAGATGTAATGTATGCACTGCAGAATGGGGTAAATGAACTAGAACAGCAAATGAATGTGCTAGAGGATGGTGTAGATGCTCCAAAATAGTCAGTGGATGCGCTAAATTGGGAGATATTACAATTTCTTGAAATTTTGTTTGATGTTTCTAGTCTTTCAGTTAGGTAATTGATTGTTTTAAGGGATGCTTTTCTGAATCAAGGTTTTCAACTTTTTTGTGTGATTTTTGTTTGAAATTTATTTAAGAAAACATAGGTAAAAAAAAAATAAAGCAAGTAAAATTCCTAAGGTTGGCCAGGACAATATTTATTGGATTCCCACTTGGATTTTACTCCAGCTGCACCTACTTTTAGTACATGATTAAAAGCTTGACCACACTGGCTCCCCTCCACAACACTCACTTCTCGGGTCAGCCAAGCTTTAGTACCCATGAAACTCCCATGGAATAATTCTCATTTCTACTAAAAGATGCAAAAATATGGGACGGCTTCAAAGGTTAGACCTTTTGTGCCAGCAAATAGAATAGGGATTTTGGCTTGCTATCACAAAAGGCTTTAGTATGGGCATCCATTCTATAGAAAATAAGAAACACACAAAACCAATGAAATGTATTACATTAGAGAATTGAATCACATAATTAATTGAATTCAAAACATAATCAATCACTAAAACCATTCCATTGTTTCCTATCTCTAAGGATCCCTTGAATCATAATGGCTTTCATATTTTTGCTTGCACTATGACTTCTAGAATGACAACTTAGAGAATGGATGTTGTAAAATGCAAGAATCTAATTCCTACATGTATGATAAACTATATGATTGATGCCATGATAATGATATTGATGTTGTTGTATACAAATGAAAATAATACTATGATGATGATGCTAAATGCTATGGTGGAAATGTTGTATAAAGCTAACTATGATAACTAAGATGGAGCTATGAAATTAAGCCATGATTCTAAATTAGCATGATACTACAATGCTCAAATGCTAAATGCTAAATTACTCTAAATGCTCACAAATTCTTTAAACACTAGAATCCTCTCACAGAATTTTTGCATAGCAAGTTTACTCAAAGATGGATTAAAAATTTTGTAGCAAGAGGTTGTATTTATAGGATTTCCAAGGCATCTTGTGATGTGGAAACAACCAACAGTTAAGATTTCAGCTAGAGAGATAAACGGTGGAGATGGAAGAAGTTAGAGTGAATCATGGAGGTTATTCCCTTTTGTAGAACACATTGCCAAGTGTGAGGGAGCATGAATAGATGGAGAGAGCCAAGTGTCTAGAATTTGTTTTGGAATTGGTTGAGAATAATTCCTATTTAAATATTAGACATATTTAAATTCATGTGACACTTGATGATGTGGCAAGAGGAAAAGTTGGAGACATGTGCTTAAATTCAAATTTGGGAATTGAAATTTAGTGAGAAGATTATTAATTAAATAAAACAAACTATAGGAATTTGTTTATTTAATTAAATTTAGAAGAATGTGATTTAAGATGGTAGAATTAGAAAAATGTGAACTATATAAATAAATTTGGAATTTATTTATAAGTAGACGAATTAAAGGGGTTCATTAATTAAATAACTTGTATTTAATTAATTAATTGTCTTGACCGATTTTAGGTGTATACAGTATCAATAACAAATAGAATGATATTAATATTGAGAAAAATAAAATATTGGTGACATATTTAATATTCTTATGGGAAAACATATAGTACTTTACTAAAAGGGATATTGATCTAGTCATTTAGGTCAAGTATAGCAATTAAGTAAAGATAATATTACAACTTATAAGGATATAAATGTTAGATTAAGTTCCCTCATTTATTGATAACATCAAAATAATAAAGTTAATAAAAAAAGGGATGGTAAACTATAATCAAGTGTTCCCTATAAGAAATATTAAATTAAGACTCGTTATTATAAATAAGGAAAGGAGAGGTTGGCATATAAACATAATTAGTAATTAGAATAAATTATAAATAGTAAGAGCCTAAATAATAAGGTGATAAAAAGGAACATTAAGGTCGTACATAATAACCATATTGCATTAGAATTATTATATTCATTCATGAGGAAGGAATTTTATGGTGGTAGACAAAATAAATACTAATGCTAATATTATAGTTCAATCAATAACATTAATGATAACATTGGTAGACTCATGTCCATGTGTGTACAAGGTTGTTAGTGAATGGTGTTTAAATTGCAATTTATAAGAAAAAAAAATTGTTGATTGTGATGTGTTTTTACATGTAAATTTGTGGGAATGACACATAAACACATTCCAATTGTCAGAACATAGCTCCTACACTTTTCAAATATATAAATAATGGAATGTTGTCCTTATGTGCTAGACCACAGGATACTTGCCTTATTTATGATAACTTCACCTCTTATGGAGAAAGGCCCATGGAACACTGCCAAATTATTAAGCACCTCTAATTTCACAAGTAACTAAGTAATGCTATTGCCTATGTGAAGAAACCTCAATTCTTCAAATTTCTTCTCATTTGCTGCACTAAATATCATTCTATCTTCATGTTTTCATGAGGATTTCACCCTAGCTAAGTGTAAAAATTAGGTATCCTATGAAACATGGGATCATCTTCAAGCTGTGGATTGCCTATAGTGAAGATGAAACTCTAGATAGGTTTAGTTCCTTTAATGGACCTTCTAAAAACTATAGCCTTGATCAGAAAAAAGGATAAAAGAGAACTAAAACTTAAAGATTGATGATCTTACGAGGTGACGCAAAAAAAATATAAGACTTATACATGTTTCAACACTTCTTTATGCACAACTTGGTTTCCACAAGCTCACACACCAATGTTTCATAAGAATGTTGTTTTTTAGGTTCTTGAAGGAAAACTAAAAAATTTCACAACCACAACCGCTAAAAGAAATAACACAACCTATGACTTGTATAAGTTTTGCTTATTCTAATACAAAATGTTTTGGAATGAGACATAATTTAAGGATTTTTCATTAATAAGTTCACAAAAATCAGATCAAATCATGTACAAAGATATTCAACAAAATAATTTTGAGAAGGAAAAAGTGCTACTTTTTATTGAAAAATAAAATTAATACAAATGTAAAAAACTACATGAAAATATATAAAGTGTTTCTCTATAATTCTCAAAATGAGTTACAATCTTTTATCTTTTGCATAAGGCTGAAAGAGGAATGGAAGAACTAATTCAAAAAGAGTTGAATTCTTTGTCTTATAGAAAAGCTCCTTAAGATAACTGAAGTTGAACCTCCTAGAATACTTTGAGCTTGCATGAATGTGGAATTGGATGTGAAATTGGAAGCAAAATCATGCAATTTCTTGTGATGAAGAGTTGACTTGAACTATTAACCTTTTGACCTTTCATGCTCCTTAAAGTGTGCCTCCAACTAAACTTGAACCGATCTTCTAAAAAAGGCATGAAAAATGATTGAAAAATTGTCCTTAAACACTTTGCATTAAGTATTCAAATTGTTGGACATAGAAGGCAAAAAAACCTATATTTTAGGACCCCAAATTGCCTCAAATCGCATGATTTTGGCCTCAAACTCTAGTTAACTCTACCTATAACCATGTGTGTTTCTTAAGTAGGGCTAAACTGCCTGTAAGTTCTTGAAAACTAGGCTTCTAGGCCACTCAACTTGCCATTATCTCATGAATATCCTTTGCATGATGATAGGTAGATAACTAGGCCTTCTAAGTTTAGCATCATCATTAGTAATCTACCTTGAAATAAGGGGAGGCATGTTGAAGTAGTGGTTATTCTATTGACATTATTATAGTCATTAATATTGTCCTTGTTCATTTGATGTATTTATCTTTTCTTGGTGGTTGTCATTTATTTGAAGTCTTCCACTTCAATGTAAAGTCATTTGCCTCATCTATATGCTAAAACCATCTTTTAAACTAACTCTTTTGTATCCAAAGCTTCATAGTTATTATCACTCTTTGTATGGACTATCTTTTTGATGGGGTCATGACTTTCATACATCCTTCATTAAGCAAAAATCATCAAAAACTATCAAATTAAAATTAAATGGTCACTTGAAAATTATCAAACATATCTTGAAGCATTCCTTGGTTAAAAATTTTAGTTTGCTACCCTCTATTCTTCTTAGGACATTATCTATAATGCCCATATTTTTTTGCTAGAAAAACCACAACATTTGTTTTTTTGAAACCTTAACATAGAACAACTATTGCTATGTCAACCTAGCACAACATGAAAACCTCCTATAAGCTTCGGATGACATAGATAACCTTTCAACCTAGTGCACACACCCACACACATGGATGTCACTATTAGGAATGATAATTTTAACAATGAAATTATTATACTATTGTTCTCAATAAATTTTATGATATATTTGTTATAATTATTGTGGTGATTATTTATATTCACTAGACATAAAGAGGAACTATCTTCATGATTGATCATATACCAAACTTGTGAGTATAAATTCTCCTAATAATACTAATGTTAGAGCCCCATAAGAAATATACAATTATCATTTTTTTGTTAATAACCCTAGAATAGTAATGACGTATAACATTATTAAGTCAAGCAAATGGGTAGTTTGGAAATTCATAATAACAATAAATTTGTTTCTTATCTCCCCTAACACTGCAAATACACCAATTTCTTCTAAAAAATAATAACAGAAAAGACACCATGGCAGTGATTTAAAAGCTTCACCTAGAAACCTCCACCATAACACAATGCTGAAGATTGGGTTATTTATGCAGACTATAGTTGTCATTACTCTGAGTATGGAAAAGTTTGGTTTCCATTTAATTCCACTCTTCTCACAAGTTGTGAGTGGACTAGTTGTTGATGGTTAAGGTGCATTAGAATTAAGTACTCCATTTAACCAAGGATTACAACTTACTTATTGTGTGCCAAATAGAGATCATCTATAAAGGAAAATGTTTTTAAATTACTAAATCTTTTAACTTAAGCCCTTAAGAAATTCTTTAAAGGATCCATGGCTATCTTTAGTTTCTCATCTTTTCTATTTGTATTTTTCCTTGCTTGAAATTTATTCTATGAAGCCTAGATGTTATTTATTATCAAGGTATGATTTAATCATTAATAACAGAGATGTCCTATATACTAACTATCCTCTTTCCACTAGATTTGCACCTCTTCCATTGCCAAGAGTAGAAGTTTGGTGTGACAGAAATTTAATTCTACTAGTCTGATTTGAACACTCTGCTCAAGTTACAATATGCCACACCCATCCTTATTCATTATACGTTATCCTTTTACTGCAGAGTCTAGGGTGAAGTGTTGCTAAGAGATAAGACTTTGGATATATATATATATTGTTGTGATGATATCAGTTTAAGGATGAGATCACAAGGTTTCATTGATGCTTTATTTGTAATGCTCCATTTCTTTATGTGGCGTATTTGTGCAGGAGCCAAAGATAGGTGCAACAATTCAAGGGGTTTGGTAAATGGAATGATACAGTGCAAGAATGTCACAATGTGAAGAAATTATGTATGCACTGAATCACACAAAACTTCTTCTTTGTTTCCCCAAAACAAAAGGAATATACAAAATTTGGAAGCACAAAACATAGGAGACAAATCTGGGCATGTAATATTTTCCTTTGTGTATTCAATGAACTAGAAATGGAAATACATAAAATATTAAGCATAAAACTCAGAAAAATAAATTTAAGCTATGAACTAACAATCTGTTGGGAGCTTCATTAGCTACTCAACCAAAAATAGATAACTTCAAGAGCTACTAGGAGCTCATTGGTATGAGCTACGCAAAGCTCTTCAGGAACAATCATTGCTCAATCACAAAACAAACATGCAATTGTTGCTACTCAAAAATTTCTCTAAATCACACAGAGAACAAAAACATTCCTCTTTACAATCTATTGTTGCTCAAGAATTCAACTTCTCCAACTAAAAAAACAATATGCCTTCATTCCTTTTGTCTTCAAACAACATTCCCTCTCAAATTTGGAATTACCTACTGCAATAAATTGGGAATTCAAAAATTCCTACCATATTTACTTCTAGAGGTGTCAGGAGCTGCAATGATGAAGACCCCAAAAACTATCATTGAAATTGGGGGCTCTTGACAGCTAGGTGAGGCAAGGGGTCTGATGTGAGAGCAGGTGGCTCAGGAGCATTCAATTTTTCAACACTCCCCCTTGGTCCTAAGTAGACAAAACAGGATCAATCTTGACCCAAATCACCAACACCCAATCTGCTTCTTAGGCACTAGAAACTTTCTTTGCTCAAAGGCTTGGTGAATATGTTTGCTAGCTGCTACTCAAACCTGTAAAATGCCATTTTAATTTCACCATTTTCACCTAACTCTTTGATAAATGTATGCATTATAACTTTTTAATCTATCAAAGCAATATGTCAATTGCTCCAGTGGAGCTATGACAAGTTGAATTTTTTCAGATGAGTGCAAACACATGGTGCTAAGTTCAATTTTTAGAGATAACCTCACACAATCTTTCCATAGGGTTTCCAAGAGTGCAAAAGTGAAAGAATGTTCAAGTTCAAAAAATGGAGAAAGAAAACCTAGTTCACATTTTCATACCCATGGCTTAGAGAGGCCAGATTTTTGCTTTCATAAGTCATAATACCCACTTAGAGTTTGTATTCAAAATGCAAATACCATGTGAAGCAACAAGGGTTCAAACCCTAGTTAAGTGTTTTCAAATTTGAGAAATGAAAGTAACAAGCCCACAGCCATGAGGGTTTTGAAAACCCACAAAATGGAGGATTGACATTTAAGGAAAAGGTTTGGATCAAGTAAGGGCATTGTTCATATCATTGGATTCGAGCCCCATAGTTTTCATGTAGTAGGAATAAAGATATTATATAGTGTTGATTGTGACATGTGCAATGGCCTTCAATTTTTTTCCTCACAATGTTCATGTGTTTTGCAAGACAAAACTTGAATTGGCTTTATTTAAGAAATAAATGTAGTGAAATGGAGGAATAGTGAAGCTTACCTTCTATATTAAGGTGCAGAAGCCAAACAAACCCACGGCCAGAGCTTCAAGAAATGCTCAAAAAAATATCCATGGCCAGCCATGAGAATGGTGAAGGTGTCAACACCATAGGAAAAACAAAATAAATGCATCAAAATCAATGGAATTTGTGGCCTCTAAGGCCTTATTTCTCAGCAAGAAAAGATAATGAGTGAAAAAAATAGGGGCAAAAGCTTACCATCGATGAGGAAGATTGAATGCATCAAGCAATCAATTGAGAAGAACTCAAATGGAGGCCACAAAATGGAAACCTAATCTCCTCATGGCGGCACACAAGAAAAGTTCCATCCTTCTCCAAAAGGCTGATGATGCAAATGACTAGCAAGTGAAACATTTTGGAGCCCTTTTGGTGTTAGGTTTTTTTCACCCTATTATCAACCTATGTGATTTTTATCACATAATTATTTTTTTTCAATGCTTTGACACCATCTTCATTGCTTAGGCTGATATAAGCCTATGGCTTATAAATTTTTCTTTGATTTTTATAGAAACTAAAACACATGATATGTATATGGCCCCTATTAGGGTAGCCCCTTTTTCCTTAGAGAAATTTCATGCCAAGTTTCCCTTGAAACCAAGTGATGACCTTAGGTCATCAATATCTTTTTTGCCTAAGTGAATAATGGGAAAATATATTTTTATGATTTTTTGTATAAAATTCAAATATGTAGAAGAGCATTGCATATAATGTTTGATTGGAGATAAAAAAGGGGAAATCAAAGGAAAGTTGGAAAAATCAGATGTAACAAGGAAGGCTTACCATTTTTGTAATTCAGAAACTGCAAGCTATAAAACACTGATTAAGCAATGTTTCTATAAATTGCTTGATTAATTGTTATTTAAAATGTAGTTAAAAATGCACTTCAATTCACACTGAAACTTTATATTCTTGAGTTCAAACTTGGGGGAATTCAAAAGGGAGATGCCAAATTGAAGTTTCTAATTTCAGTTCTAGTAGTTAGTGCTTGATTTTGAGGCTTTTTTGGATCAACCTTTGGATCATAGAAAGTTTCCAGCTTTTTTATGCCATTTGGAGCTATTTTGGAGACTATTTTTCAGGCTTTTTGAGGGAGCTCAAAAATGCAGAATGAGTTGCCTTTTGGAGGGACAAAAAACCTAATTTTTCTATTTTGGTACTTCAAGGTCACATTTTGGCTATAAATATGAGAAATTTGATTTTCTTAGGGTTCAAAATTTTCCAGTTTCTTGCTCTCTAATCACTTTGAGAGCTTTGTAAACTCATTATGAATCATATTTTTGATGTCTTATTCCTTCACTTGCAATAAAAGTAACAGATTTCTCCTTTTCTCTTTCTTGTCATGACCTCACATTGATACTCAAATTTTGTTGTGATTTAGATTAAATGAATCCTACTTAGTCCTGTTGTTGTGGGTGATTGTTGGGTTTTGCATTAAGTTCAGGTTGCATATTGTATTCTTCTTTCAAGGAGTCTTTATGCAAAATACTAATGATCCAAATGCATTAAAGTGAATTGTGAGATTTGATTGTTGTGAAAGAAGTGTTGTGCATTAAGTTTCATCAGAGTCTCCATATTTAGCTAATCATCTTAAGTTGTAGGTGTTGATTTCTAGTTTTCTTCCTACTCCCCTTTCCCTTGAAGGTGCTTAGATTAGGTGATTATCTAGAAGGGAACTAGCCCACTCTAGAGATTCACTCTCTCCAATTGGTTTACCCACAAACAAGAGAGTGTTTCCATGTTGCGACAGGATAGACAAGTGCAACTTGCCTAAAGGGTGAAATCACAAGCACCAACACTCCCATTGTAGCTAATACAAGGTCAAAAAAAAGGGTTGTTGAATTATGACAACAAGCTATTTCTAAGGAGCAACAAGCAGATAAACATAAACAACAAGCTAGTAAAGATAAAGATCATACTTCTACAGCTCTAAAAGGACAAGTTTAGCCTTCCACTTCTCATAAAGTTCAGATTTTGCTAAGAGGATAAGTTCAAGCTGCTAAGGAATAGCCAAAGACTTAATCATAGCCTTTACCAACACAAATAGAATTTTTTGTTCCCAAACTATAGCAAAAGGTTAGTACTCCAACATTTAATATTGTTGATCATACGAGAAAGGCCACAGTTAGCATGTCCATGTTGGATGCATTGCACATTCCTAGGAAAAAGGATTTACTATAGGAGGCTTTGGCTAGAATTTCTATTTCTAATGAGTCTACTAAAGAGTAGCCTAGAGTTCTTGCAAATAGTCTTGAATGCAAGAGTGAGAAACCGGCCCAAGAGGTGAAGCCACCTCCATTTTATGTAAGTCTAATTATTGGTGATAATATAGTACATAACTGCATGATTGACTCAGGAGCAAGTAGCTATGTTATTCCTAAACAACTCATAGATAAGTTAGGATTGATTTATGAGCCATTGTCAAAGGGGTTAGTTCAATTAGATGGTACAACCATTAAATTTGTTGGAGTAATTAAAATTATACCCCTTACCTTACATGCTTGTCTAAACTTCTCAATTCCATAGGATATTTATGTCATTGATTTACCACCTTTCTTTTTCATTTTCCTTTCTAGAGATTTTACAACAAAGTTGGGTGGGTATTTATCATTAGATTGGTCACATATGTTTTTCAAAACTAGATATGGCACTAGAGTGATTTTCAAATCAAATCCACATGCTAAAGATGATATTGAACCTTATGTTGCTAATCCTATAAATGCAAACCTAGCTATCCATGAGCAGAAGGATCAATGCATGACCCTAGACCTTAGCATACCTATTGATGGAATACCTGATATAAATATAGATGATTGGGTAGCTAAGAATCATGAGGTTGATCCTTTCAATCACTTGGATGAAGTAGGTTTGTTCATTTACATGATTCAGGAGCCTAATGTAGTTATTCCAAACCTGGTCAAAGATGAAAAATAGCCAGAACATCAAGGTAGTTAGCTTTGGAAGTTGTATTCTGACTAATCAAGAAGTAAAGTTAGTGTTGGTGGAGGAGCCATGTTGATTTCACCTGATGGAGGAAGGTATTATTCAACACTTCACTTTGGTTTCAGTTGTTCAAACAATACTGTTGAATATGAGGCACTCATTCATGGCCTAGAGTGGGCTAGAAAGAAAGGTATAAAGTGTCTGTAAGTATTTGGTGATTCTGAATTGATAACAAATCAGGTAAGAAATATGAATGTAACAAAAAATAATTTGTTTAAGCTATATAAGCACAGAACTTGGTATTTAATTGAAGAATTTGATGCTTTCAATCTACTATCTATTCCTAAAAATTAGAATAAACAAGCTGCTAAGCTTGCTTCCATAGGATAATAATTTGATATTCCAACTGGCATTCATAATATTGAGGTACAATAGTATGTAAAAGAGGTTGTGATACCAGCTATACTAGATAACAATGTTAGTTGGCAGGTTTTTGTTAGTGATGAGCAGATTATTAATTTTTTGATGGAGGAAGTAGAGTTTTCTGTTGGAAACAAGCATAAATTTAAGCAGCAATATGATAATCAAATCTTGCAACTGAAGTCTAATAAGCTACCTAAAGGTTTGGTAACCTTAGAGTCAATTTTTAACACTAATGTTCAAGTTAGAAAGGATAAATCCATCATGTTAGTGAAACAAAAGCACTATGAACCCATTGAAATATTCACAGATAAGCTTCTCAAGCTTGGTAAAGTATGTACCAGAGATGAATGGAAAGCTTTTAACTTTTTTTTCCAAGAATTCAATGATATTTTTGCTTGGGAGTATGGAGATTTAAAGGGTTTTAACCCTGAGTTAACTCAACACACCATTGAGTTGGATCCCAATGCAAAACTAGTGAGGTGGAAGCAAATGCCTCTAAATCCCAAGCTAGAGAATCTCATGAAAACAAAGTTAAACAAGCTAATTGAAGGTAATATTATCTTGTTGATAAAGCATACATCATGGGTTTCTAACTTGGTACCTACTAGGAAAAAGAATGGTGAGATAAGGCTATGTGCTGATTTCCATTATCTAAACAAAGCCTCTCTCAAAGATCATTACCCACTGCCTTCAATGGATCAGATTTTACAAGTTGTGTCAAGTTCAGAAAGGTTCTCATTGCTAGATGGTTATTCAAGGTACAACCAGATTTTTGTAAAAAAGGAAGATTAGTTCAAAACAGCCTTTACTACCAAGTGGGGTACCATGGCTTACAAAAAAATTCCCTTTGGTTTGTCCAATGTAGGGGCAACCTTTTAGAGAGCAATGGACATGGTTTTCCAAGGAATCATTAATAAATTTTTACTTGTCTATTTAGATGATTTTATTGTATTTTCAAAGAAAGCTAACGAACATTTTTATCATCTAAGATAGATCTTTGAAAGATGCAGAGAGTATGGGGTTTCACTCAACCAAAATAAGAGCATCTTTTTAGTCCATGAGGGGAGGATTCTTGGACATATTATTTCAAAGAATAGTATCACAATTGATCTAGAAATAATCATTGATTTTCTAGCTTTACCCCTACCTGCACATAAGAAAGGATTACAAAGCTTTCTAGGCAAGATTAACTTTGTTATGAGGTTCATACCTAACATTGCAGCACTATTGTAGCCTCTTACAACTATGCTGAAAAAGAACATTCATTTTAGCTGGACTAAGGAAGGTAAGATGAGTTTTGAAGAAATAAATGAGGCCCTTGTAGTAGCCCCAACTCTTATTAACCCAAATTTTGATAAATATTTTATATTATATGCATTTGGGAGTGTTGACACAATTTCAGCCATGCTTTGTCAATAGAATGAAGAAGGATTAAAGTAGCCTGTGGCTTTCTTTAGTCAAGTTATCCATGATTATGAGGTCAAATATTTATTTGTTGAAAAACATGTTCTAGTAGTAGTAAGAAGCCTTAAGAAATTTAGGCATATGCTCTCGAACAATAAAATACAGCTGATGTTTCCCATCCAAAAGTCAAGGATTTCTTACTTAGCAAGGGCATCAGTGATAAAAGAGCAGGTTGGATTACAAAAGTGATGGAGTACTACATTGATATTAAATTTGAACCAAGCTTGTTAGAGGCAAAGGCCTATGTGAATAGCTTGCTAGTAATGAAGAAAAAAACAAAGTAACTGATGAGAAGGTCGCAATAGTGCTCAATAATAATGAACAAGCTATTGTTCTGGCTTCAATAGCAAATTGGATTTTGCAAATGATCCATTACTTACATACTGGTGACTATCCTAAAGGTTTTGGCAAGTCAAAATGAATTTATTATAGGCTTCAATCCATCCCTTATGCTACAAATGATGGAATTTTATATAAAAAGGTTTTTCATGGTGTTTTACTTAGATGTGTTGAACTAGAACAGATTGAGAAAATTCTAAAATAATTTCATGATGGGCCTTTTGGAGGCCATTTTGCACCAAGAACAATAGATCTTAAGATTATGAGATTTGGGTATTATTGGCTACATTTATTTAAAGATGCCCATGCTTGGGTCAGAAAATACAATAAGTGTTCAATATTTGTAGGGAAGCAGAAGCTTGTAGCCCTACCTCTACATCCAATTCATGTGGAGAAGCCTTTTGGAAAGTGGGGACTTTATTTCATTGGTCCCATTAACCCACCTTTGAGTGTTGGGCATAAATGTATACTTACAACTACAAATTACTTTATGAAATGGACTGAAGCAGTTGCATTGAAGGAGGAAAATGAGACTTGTTTTGAATTTCTATCAATACTTGGTTTCCAAGTTTGGTATCCCAAATTCTATCATTTCTGATAATGAATTAGCATTCATAGGTTTAATTTTTTTAAATTTATCAGTTAAGAACAATATATATTTGAATACTTCTTCAAACTATTACCCTCAAGGTAATGGGCAGGAAGAGTCCACTAACAAAAACTTAATAAAAATCATCAAGAAGACAATCCAAGATAAAAAGAGAACCTGGCATGATAAACTAAACTTATCCCTTTGGGCTAATAGGATAACACCTAAGAGAGCAACAAGAAATTCACCTTATGTTCTCACATATGGGAAAGAGGCCAAGATTCACATCTTAGTTGAACTACATACCTTAAGCATGATTAAGGAACTGGACCTGCTTGAAGTAGAACCTATGGAAATTAGGCTTGCACAACTAATGGAGCTGGAAGAAATAATAAAAGAGGCATTAAGGAAATTGGAGATTCATCAGGTTCAGATGGAAAGAACATTTGACAAAAAAGCAATCCCAATAACTTTCAAAGGAGATCTAGTATTTAAATGGGATTAACTTAAGAGCATACCAGGTAAACATACCAAATTTGATGCCATGTGGGATGGCCCATACATTATCACTGAATGAAAACAACATAATACATTCCAACTTTCAAAGTTGGATGGAGAGGTGTTTCCAATCTCTGTCAATGGGATTCACCTCAAACAATGCTATTAAGGATCAAATTTTGCAGATGCACATAGTAGAATAGTGGTTTTCAATTAATAAGTTCTCTAAGCACACTTCATTTCAGTTCTTTTTTTTTTTTCAATAAGTGCAAATGCATATGTTTATTGGCCTTTTCCTAAACAAATCCATGTTAGTTTGTTTTCTTCTTTTTTTCCTATTGTATAGTTCCTAATAGCTAAGTTACAATGGTTTCAAGAGTTTGAGGAGGGAAAATTTTGACTCCATGCCTAATGAATTATTTAGGAAACTAGTATGGCATGCTTAGCAGGAAAGCATTCAACATAAATCACCAAAATTTCACCTACAACTTAATTTGGTAGAGCTGAAATAGTTGTTACATCTAAGTTGAAAGATACTTCAATAAATTTTTACAAATCCTAAGCATTTGCATTTGACTTTTCAAGTGCAATTCAGTTTTTATTATGCAGTGATTTACAACAGAAAGATTATACAAATTGCATGATATTGTTTTATTTCATTCATGTTGAAGTGAAAGTGTATACAATGTTTTTGTTTCATTCATTAAGATCAAAATAATGCTTAAATATCCCACACAAGCTGTGGGAATGACTGAATTGAATTAATACAACAATGTATGCAAGCTATACATCTAAAGATTAAGTAAAGGAAAATCACATGAGAAGAGATCATATCTACCATTTCTTTAATGGCTAATGTAGATGTTGGTCCTTCTATCTTAGACTCCTCTCATTCCTAATCTCTAGATGTACCTGCAGTTGATTGAAATATTTTGTTAGAGATCGAGACATGAAATCTTGTCATATGTTTCATCAATAGACATATAACTTACAAATATGATGCATTAAATCAATTGAGCCATTATCAGATAAATGCAAAAGAGCCAAATTAGATCATCAAATGAGAGTCAAATCATTAGAAAGAGCATTAAACTTCACTATTTTTTCTAACTAGTTTGCTAATTGTGTAGGAACAAGTTCATCTTTCATTTCATGATTCATCTCTTTTAACATTTTAGCATGTGGAGACAAATTTTTCTCCCACAAGGGTTGAGCCTAGCAGCTAAGGGATACTATCATTATCTTGTTTGTAGTCATTATCTATAGGAGTGCCATCAAAAGAATGCAAATTTTGCTACTAGGCAGTTACCAAAGCGAAGAAAAAGTTCATCAAAGCTTGAAGAGAAATGCAATAGTGAGAATTCAAGATAATGGGAAATCTTATATCAAATAAGAAGTTTCCCCTACTCTAGGAACTACCTGGTGTCAAAATAATACTTAGACATTTTCAAGCATTCACAACAGATTTATGATTATCACTGTTTATGGAAATAGACACACCAATTATTTCAATGAAAGCATTGTTAGTTTGAACAACAATTTATAAAGTGACACAACACATTATCCATCCATGACTATCAAATCAAGAAGTGCAATGAAGGTTTATTATCCATTCATGATGAAGTGATAGTCATAAATGAGCAATAAGCTCAACATCATGATTTTATATGATTTATTTGTTGCCTTTCCATTTTTTTTCCTATTGTTTCATCATGAGTTACATATGTTGTAGGGACAATGTATTCATGAAATGTATTGGTATAGTTACAAGAGGACATCAACATCAATAATCAAACTGAAGTACTTTTGAAGTCCTCAAAAGATCAAGCTAACTTTGCAAGAGGACAGTGGTGCATAACAAATAAAATGCCATTTCATTATGAAATTGAAAGCAAAGAAACATCATATCCATAGTGGGGCAGCCATCAAGGCAATATTTACAAAGCACTAATTACAACAGTTGCAACTCATTAGGTTGTAGGAAAATGATTGAAAGTGACTTCATTTTGTAGAATTCCACATAAAGTAAGTTGAAATGATAATACTTGTGATATCTCAAGAGTAAAAGGAAACCTTGACATGTGCAAGGTTGCAAGTAATGTTTCTACATAGAACGCTTTAATCACAAGAAAACTATTGAACCTATGATGAGTACGTATATAAGAACCATAAAGAAAAAGTACATATTGAAGAGTCTTGCATTTTCTATGTACAGGTTATGCCAAGGTAATAGTTCTATAACAGTGCCCTGAATGGTATTTTTTGAGTTCCATAAAAGCAATCAATAACTACAAAAAATGAAAGAAATTGACAAAGCCCTGATGCCTTGAAAGAAGGAAAAGAGCCTCCATTTATTTCTTCATAGAATGGAAATACAAAATACAATGGAAGCCATGAAGGGTTTTGAAGAAAGTATGCAAGTAGAAAAATACCCAGGATGTGCTCCAAAATGCAAACCTAGAATGGAAGAAGGATTCTCTTCTTTTCTTAAAAAAAAACAAACCTTAGTAAAACCCACATCAGCTATGAAGGTCATAGGTTTTCAAAGACCCTAGTTGTACTTATAGTGGAAAGAAGTGTAAGTTTTGTAATGATCAGATTTCATGGTTCTAGTTGCAGCATGTCATGGTGGATATCTACATAAATGTTTAGTTCTCTTCTATAGAAAGCATCAAACAAGAGTGTGCACGAAAATGAAACCTAGATTTCATGTCAAATATCAAAGGGTTTTGCAAAAAAAAACTAAAAGAGCACCAAACATATACAAAATTTCAAAGAGACCACCGTGAACATTCTAGCCATGGCCTAGAGGGTTTTGTTTAGTTCTGAAAGAAGCCAAAATCACTAAGGGGTTTTACATTAAGTGTTTGTATAAATACAAAAAGAAGAAAATAACTCAAGTTCCTTGTGAAGTTGTGGCTTTAAGAGACAAATATCTTTCATTTTAATGGAACTCAAAAGGCCTTTCATTTCAAATGGACATAAATGTATAGAAAAAAAAGGCACTCATTATTTTTGTACTCAATGAGCTTGAAATGAGCATATATTATTGACGGAAAATGAAAGAAGAAATGCAAAGCTCAAATGGTAAAGAGCTAACCTCATTTGTTTTATATGGAGAAAATGCATCTAAAACCCACATTCAATTCTTCTAAGAGCTTGAGATAAGATAATTCATGGTGGCCCCAAGCATGATAAGGCATCAATAGGATGAAACAAAAGGAAATGCATCATAAAAATGATAATGGTCACGGCTAAATGGCCAAAAAATGCATTCAAAATGGAGGCATTGAAAATATTTCTGCATATTTTGGCAAGAGGAGATACTCACCATGTGGATTCTCTGTTGGGAAGGCTTTAGAACCCAAAATAGGCTCAAACATTGAAACCCTATCATGGTGGTGCCAAGTTTTTAGCAAAGCAAGAAAATTGCAAAGTGTAAAATGAAGTCAAGTCAAAGAGGTTGTGGACTTTTGATTGGGGTTTCTTTACCCTCATATGATTGGCTGGCCCTTATTTTTATAGTGTTTCTTCATTTTTATTTAAACGTAACTTGCAACTAATACCATTGTATTAGGTTTTGCTAATTTTTGCATGGTTTTGAAATCAACACATGTTGTAAACAAATGATGAAGTAGTAATTTATAAATTACTTTACTATTTGTCATAAAATGCAAAATTAGGTGGACTTAGTTGAGTTTCTCAAGTCATGCAAATTCAAACAAAGGATAAGTAAAACTAAATATTATTTTCAAACATTGAGGAATGAATCATGTTGGATTCATCCACTAGATCAAGATAGAGTTGAGTTTCAGTGAGGCTGAAGTGTTCACATGCACTTGATGATACTTGGAGTCTTTTTTCTTTGACTTTCAGACAAATTTGAGTCTTTTTAGGAGCCTTTTTGGGTTGACCACCTTGCAAATTGAGTTTACAATTGTTTGAGCCCAATTTACATTAGTTTTGGCTCCCCTTTTTGTGGATTTTCATCTGTGCTCTTGGGAGAGATATATGGAGATATTTTTCACTTTAAGTTAGTTGTTAGTTCCACCTCTTGGAACTTTGGAGTTACCTATTGTATATATTGAAAAATACTTAGTCTTTTTCCTCGTTTCTTGCATCTTTTCCTTTGCATTCTGCAAAGAGATATTTTTCTTGTAACTCGCTTTTACAGTTATTAATATATAAAACACCTTTTATAGGTTATTTGATATTGTTACTTGTAGAGTTTCCTTTAATTTTCTTATTACAATCAAGTGTTAGCCTTCTCACATTAATGTTTTTTGTCTCTATTGATAATTTGGATGCAAATTTAATGAGTTTTAAATCTAAAAACCTTTAAATTTATGTCTCATTAATGGATGCATGTACAGAAAAGCAAGTTTTTTCATAGGTCATAGATTGTGATATAGATTTATCTTCCCCTTAAGGTTATGAAAACATTATTTTCCTTCATAAAGGATAGATTATCAGGCCTTTTTTGAATTATTTATGTGATTAAACTATCCAATTTGAGTTATCAAAACAAATTTCTATGAGATAGTTGTAAATCAAGTTGCTCATCTTTTCCATTTAGGTGCATCACTATAATTTAAAGATTCAATTTATCTATTTATTTCAAATTCTTTCTTCCCTTTAACTTCAAGGTTACCAGTTATTCATTAGAAAATTAGAAGGGAGCCAGCCCATAATCTAGAGATGCATCTTCACTATGAGCATATGAGATTGATGAGAGTATAAACTTAGCATTCTGGGTGCAATCTCCTTGACAATAGTTACCTCCTTCATGGACTTGATTTTTGTGGATAGTAGAGTGATGTGTGCTAGGGATATGGTGCAACAAAGTATTTATATCTTTTATGCACTCAAGGAGAATATATAAAGTGCCCAAAACCAGCAAAAGATGTATGCAGATCAACATAGTGTGTAGATGTTCTTTGAGGTTGGTGGCATGGTCTACTTGAGGCTACAACCCTACCAATGGTCCACTCTTAAGTGGAGTGGAGCGGAGAAAATTAAACCACAATTTTATGGCTCCTATAAGATCCTACGAAAAATTGGAGAGGTTGGATATGAGCTAGAACTTCCCAAGGAAAACAAAATCCATAATTTTTTCAAGTTTCATACCTCAAGAAGGCCCTAAAATAGTAAGTTATACCTTCTTTGGAGCTCCCCCCACTTGATGATGAAGGAAAGTTGATACTTGAACCCAAAATAGTCTTGGATGTGAGGGAGAGAAGGCTTAGAAACAAAGTCATTCTAGAGTATTTGGTTTAATGGAAAAATATTACAAACAATGATGCGACATGGGAAGGTGTTGAGATCTATGAACATTTGAATCTAAATTTTCCAAAGGGCAAGCAACATCCAAGTAGGGAGGATTGGTATGTCTCCATCCCAAATTAGGGTCCATCTCTCTTTTAACAGGAAAAGTGTTTCTCAACACTAATTTTAAATTTGAAAATTTAAATAAAATTAAATAAAATTTAAATTTAAATTATTAAAAATATTATTTAAATTTAATAATTTTGGTCTGAGCCAACCTGCATTGGAAGGTTGATTGCTTGGTATTAATACTAGTTTTTTTTTTCTTGATGATAATCATGAAGTTGGAAAAACAGGTCATGGTGATCTAAAGGAATGAAGCCTCCTATGGATCTACATCAAGTTGGGAAAAAAATATCATCCTACTCTTTTGTGATTTAGCTATTCTCTATATTTCATTAGAGCCTAATCTTACGCCTTCCATCTCTAGATACGACTCAAGAAGGTAGGACCCTGGGAGGCTGCAATATCATTTAGTAGTCAAGCCCCATGGTTAGGCCACAACCACACCCACTCGCCTCCGCTCAAAAGACTAGCGATTATCATTTTGATGAAGGGACTACCATCACGCCTGGGCCATAATCACTCACTAAGGGAACAAGACAAGCAGAAGATACTTGCGACTACTAGAATTATAGTCTAGATATTAGGGTGACTGCAAAAGTAATAGCAACCTATGTGTTTCAATATTTGATTGTCTATTCTGCAATCATATCATTTTGCACTATAGATTAATGTTCCAAATCTATGAGTGGCAATTACTACTATATCACTTTAATTATAGGTCAGTGCAACCTCATATTGGACAATATTGTACCTATTTTAAGCTCTAAGCTTATTAATTTTTCTATTGTTGCTTTTGATTTTTCCAAATATTAGCAGTATTGAAGCATGTGATTTATAGGTCATCATATGGTTTTTATATGGAATGTATTGAGCTCATTTGATTTCAATTCATAGGTTCATCATATTTGAGTGGTGGTTGTATGAACATTAATCCCAATGCTAAACATTGCAAGTATCAAAAGTTGATGTTTTATCAAATCTGAAAATTTGTTGTAATTAAGTGAAACCTCTCTTTTATATTTAAATCTATTATTAATTATGTGAATTTAGGCTAGGTATCTTTCAATAGCTAGAAATGTATGAAGTATTTTTAGTTGTATTACTTTGTATTTTGAGTTTCAAATCTGCTATATTAAAACTACAAACTAAAAATCATTTACAAAGGTTAAATTCTGAATATTGTTCATCAACTCATAAAATGCTTGAAATGAGTGAATGGTGAAGTATTATTTATTTATTTATCTAGAAGGGAAAAATTAGAAGTGAGAAGTATCAAAACAGGGTACCTCATTATATTTTCTTTGATCTTGAAGAGACCTCTTTTCTTGTTGATTTGACTATCAATAGTCACATTCAAAGTCACAAATCCTAGTGTCATAAAGTTCGTGAACTAATCTCACAAAGTCATACAACACATCATCATGATATTTTTACCTTGACTATGCCTCATCATAACAAAACCTAATATATGATATTCCTTGAAATTTAACACTCTTTACTCGTGATATATTATTGTGATTAGGATACAATACATTCATATCATAGTCATAAGATTTATTAAGGGAATAGGAAATTCATTAGGATTGTTTACAAAGTTATACTCATAATCACAAGCCACTATCCAATTTTTAGTCTTCATAGTCCTTTGGTTATTTATCAATGCCTTGTTACTATCCTTTGGATTGTCATGGCATGAAATTATAGTTTGCTTCCCTTAATTGCTTCAATTGTATCAAGATTTGTATGAAATTCAATCACATACTTGAAGATCCCTTTGAACACTTGATTGCTCTTTTGCAACTTTCATTATGTCTTTTGCTGTCACAACCTAGACTACAAACTATAATATATTGTACCTTTAACAATCACAAGGACAAAATTATGATGTTTTGTCATCTCAAACCCCATTCATTTGCTACTACATCCATTTGGCTCTTGTCATGAACTACACCTTATCTTTTTTAGGTGGCATCATACCTACTATCTAGTTCTTTGTATAACTCAATCTCCATGGTATCTTGCTACCCTGACCTTTCTTCAAAAGTCATAAGAGGCTAACTATCAACATTTCAAACAATCATAATGATATTGAATTCCTTCAAGGTCATTGTATTGTACAGGAGTTTATTGTGTTATAAGTATTAATCACTATCAGTATTCCACTATTATAACCCATTGTCACTACATTGTTGTCACTTTCATTCACTTTGTCCTTAAATCTCCTTTAATACTACCCTTTGCATGACTCCTCATCACTACCCCTATGTTGTTTTGAAAGACCTTCCAATTCATGGTGAATACTTTCATATTCCATAAAGATTGTCTTTCATTTATTGTCACTATCTTTTATGCTTATAGCCCTTGTATTGATCCTTCGTGAATGTCAAGATTTGCACAAGAAGTTCCAGTCCCTTTATGACTATTAAGAATTGTCATTTAAATTGTGGCTATCACTTTGCATTTAACTAGAACCTTATTTGTGCTACCTCACTATCATCTAGGTTTCGAAAAGAGGACCTAAGGGACCTACTCATCATGATTTCACAAACTTTCAATACTTTGATTGTATCACATTTAAATGACTATGACCACTCAATGGCATGTAGATAACCTCTAAATTATCCTCCATTAGTTTGTGAACAAACACATTTGGAAATGATTTCTAACTATCAAAAAATGATAGTAAAAAAAAGAGCTCATCAATGCATGCTCTTATCTTGACATCGACAGAGAAAACAAAAATAGTGGACATATGGAACTTGATACTATTAATGGTGTTTTTGCACAACTTAGATAGAATATAAAACCCTATCTCTCTTGAAAGGTAAATCTCTATTGGAAAGCCTCAAGAGATAACCCCAAGGTCTCTAATGTCAGTTCTTGACAATGCATAAAACAACTTAGATGATGTGTGAAAATGTTGCTTAACACAAGGGGCCTTACAAACAAATACTAGAACTTTGAACTTATCAGATTTTGCAATATGGTGATACTCAAGATCCTAAATCTAACCCAAATGATAAAAGAAATAGTAAAAGATAAGAGTTTGGAAGAGAAGATAAAACTAAAATTATTCCTAGAGTCAATGATGCAATTGAAGAAATGCTTGAAATGGACCAATCCCTCAAAACCAATTATTGCTCAACCCAGATTAAATATGCAATCTTACAAGAACAGTCCAATCTTCTAAGGAAATAAATATTTTTAGATCATGAATCATTCATTCAAGACAACCCTAATTTTGCAATTGCAATGAATAAATACTCACAATTGAACTTAGGACATGAATGTAAGGTCCAGGCTAACTTTACACAAAAATTCACACTCAATAAATTGCTAAAAGTATGGACCAGGGATTGCTACAAACACTTCAAACACAAAACCATAAACAACATTGAATCAAATCTAATTCTAAATCTAACATATACCAAATATTTTCAAAGCAATATCAAAATATAGAATAATAGGAACCATGCAAGATAGATCAAACACAGGAAAGAACACCAAATCACAATGTCGTTACTTGCATTGAATCATCCAAAGTAGCAAAATTTCTAGTCTTTTGTTTTACAACACTTTCTTGAAATTAACTAACTCCTAACTCTTACTTAGCTACTCAATATCTCTAAATCTCTAGCTATCTAGCCCCTACTTGGGCACCTTTAATTTTGATTTTGAAGAGAGAATCTACTAAGCCCTTTCCTTTTGGATCTTGTTTAATTTCTTCAAAGGTAGAGTGGGATTATAAATCTCCCATCACGTCATAAGTGTATTGTACACCCTCACTATCCAGCTCCTAGATCTTATGCTTGATCCACAATTTAGTATAATTTATCACCAGGGCCATGATTTGTTCTAACCTTGTCTTCTCTTCTTCTAGCCAATCAATTTCACCTATGGTTTTCTCTTTAACAGGCTCATAGTCATGATTTTGGATTACATCCCCATCATCATCAATTTGATTAGGGATGGCTCTGACGTTGTACAATCTAACCAAATTGACTAGTAGCCTTGAGAAGTTCTTCTTTCTAGCCTCAAATTCATCCTTATAGTTGGCCTAGTAGTCTTCAATGTCATCCTTGTGGCCAAACTCCTTACATTCTTCTGTGCTTCACCTATCCTATCAAATTTGGGCCTTTTGGAATGGAAATACAAGCCCAAGGCACTCATTTCCTCCTCAAAAGAATGTGCTGAAATGATAGAAGGACAAGCCTAATTGCTCCCTACCCTGAGAGGGAAGTCATTGCCAAATCCAATTTTAATTTTATCTTTCTTCACTATGGCATCAAAATCAAAAATCTACCTAGTGACCTCCAAGAGTATGATATGATCTGTGGGATACCTGGGTAGCCTGTAGGGATATCTTTGACACCCATCTATCCTGATATAGGAAAAAGTGAGGAACTATATGAACCAAGCTCCAAATCTCTTTATCAATTCCTTGGTATCATATGAAACTCTAGCATGCTTTGCACCTTGAAGTAGTCTAGTGATGTACATGGTGAATGCATCATTCACCCTTCTATAGCTTGAGCTACCCAAGTGCAATTGTGGATAAACTTCTTAGATTACATCTTTCCCAAAGAAACCTCTTGTACTTAGTCCTTTATAAGGATGGAATCTTGCAAGAGCAAAAACTAAGTATGAGATCATGGTGAAGCTTTTAGTTTGTAGAACATTGCACAAATGCTCATGAATCATGGCACTAATGATGTCTTCCCAGTGATAATCAATTTCTTGCTCCATCCTAACTATTATATAAAGCATCCAGCTTTCAAAGACTCTTGCACTCTTCAAGCCTACCACTCTGCTAAGGAGAGTGATTGCATCATAATATTCTAATTTAAATTTTCCCTAAATAGTTGTTTTGGCAATTTAGAGATGTGAGGCTTGGGTTTCTCTAGCCAAGAGCTGATAACTTGTAAGGACTTGAGGGTATCCTCTTCATAATACTTCTTGGCTATATCAAGATCTAGACCCACCACATGAGATATGTCAGGAATATCAAAAGTCTGAGCCACTGAGATAGGAGAGAATTTTTCCAACACTCTACGCTATGGACCAATCACTCTTTGTGTGTCCCTGTCATAGTGCCTGGAACACTTTAAAACCAAATCATAACATTGTATAGTGGGAGGAAATCCATCCACATGAGCTAATCCTGAGCTCACCAATCTTCTAGCCAACAAAGGAAGATCCTACACTACCATCCTTGCCTTAAATTCTTCATAATCCTATTTTCCCACATCTATTTCAGTGATCTCTGACCAGATGGAAGTTAATTTACTCTCAGGAACCTTGCTTTGTATGTCAACTTGATCCTTTATGCCTCTTAAATTGAAGATCCTTCAGCACCAGGATCCATCTACTTGCCCTTTGGCTTGTTGGCCACTACCTTACTTGTTTTAGCCTGCATCCATCAAAAGATCACAATGAATTTCCATTACTATACTAGAATCAAGGTTATCCCATCATTAGCACATATTAATCATCCACTTAACTCAAAATAATGATCAAAATCTCCTTAAATCATCATAGAGCACAATTCTTTAAAATTTTAGGATTTTGAACCACCCGGGGAAATCAAGTCAAGCAGGAATTTTGGGGATTTCCTGGCCAGAAGGATTTTAGCAATAAAGGAATAATCATTGAAATGATTCATCAAAACTAAAGAAAATGCATTAATCCTCCCTTTAATCATTTAGATCAATCATTACATGCTAAAATATGCAACATTCAATTCATCTCTTTCCCTTATTCTCTATGATTTAAAATTCTTTGGGGATTTTCATAAGGGATGAAATTCAGCGAGGCTGGCAAGGTTTTCACATTTTTTCTCTCTCAAGAAAATGAAGGGATAACAGATAGCTGGGGAATTATGAGGGTGAAGGATTTCCACAAAGGACTCAAATTCCTGAAAGTTCCCATTTTTCACATTTTTTCCCAAATTGATCGAATGATTACAAATTTGGAGATTCGGGCTTGAATCTTGTTTGCTCTAAATGGTTCATGGATCATCTTCAAATTCTCAACTCACTCAAAGGAAAATAGAGGGGTATTGGTGATCCCCTAAACTCAAAACCCTAAAGTTCTGCCATGGATGCATAGTTTCGAACTAGATTTCGCTTCCTTACTCAAAATGAATCTTTTAGAACTTAAACAAGCAAACAATATACTAGATGCAAATGGGATATGAGCTCATGAATTTACCCAGGTTACTAATCCAAGAAACTCAAAGAACCCTAGATCATACCCAGCTAAATCAGTGTCACTCACTAATCTAGCTCTAGGATCAAATATGGAAATGCTTGGCACCATCAAATTGACTAACTCCCCAAGGAATGCACCACCAAACTTCTAGAAAATGTGAAAACACGATAGACAACCCTAGTTTGAAATGCATATCTCAAAGTTACCAGATTTAAACTAAAATCAAGCCAAAGATGCCACGAAACCATCCACTTTCATCATTCAAGAACAAGGCACTGAACACATACCATTGATGAAATGGAAATTCAAGATGAAAATAGCTAGCAATAGATTTCGACACCCTAGCAAGCAATAATGACACCAAAGAGCACCAGCTATTCGCACCTTTAGTCACCAAATCGAATTCGACACTCAACACAAATCTCTTCAATTTGAATGCAAAGAAAATGATAATCAATTCAACAACACCAAAATCCCTCAAAAATCCTTTAAATATGGGTTGCAGAAACCATACAATCAAGCATAAATGCCATTGACAAGACAGCTCAAAATGCAATTTGGGAATCTGAGGTGAAGGAATTTTGGAAAAATCCGGTAGACACTAAATTTTGCGATGTGCTGAAATCTCTAGATTATAGTACAAAATCCTCCTCATCTGGTTTTCAAGGAATCCAGGGAATTCTTCCCAAGGAAGAAATTCCTGAAAATAGAGAAAAATCTGGAATTTGTCTGGAAACTTAGGATTTTCAATGAAGAACCTTGGGGGATCACTTGTGCAAGCAAGATGAACATCCAAGGACATCTCAAAGCAATCAAATTTCACAATCAAAGAACCAAAATGCATAAAAAAAACTAGAGCAAGAGAGGGTCCCTACTTTCAGTGGGGCATGTGTGCAAAAACTGCACAACAGATACCCTGCCCTCTTATTACATGGTGACTGTCATTACCATGCCTGTCATCAAAAGCTCCTACGCTATCTTTCCTTGGTAATGAACTCTTTATTCTTTGTTTTCTTTCATGAGTAATGTCCATACTTTCTTTTAACAAAATCATATGCTTGATGGTATCCAAGAATAAAACAATAGCCTAACTGCTTCTCAATCTTTGAAGAGACTTTAGGTTCCATTGAAGCACTTCCAAAAATCTTCTCAATCATGAGTTCCTCATTTACATTAAGCTTATCTTCGGATATTTTACAAAAATAACCATAGTGCATTTATTATCCATCTCAACCAAATTCCTCTCCATGAGACATCATCTTACACCACCATTAAGTCAAAGAAGTGATGTGCATCCACTCCCACATTTAAAATACATATCAACAAGGGAAATCCTCACAAAGAAACCATCTTCAAACCCAATTCTCTTTGTTTCTTCATGAACCACCTTGCCTTTGCAAAGATCTCCAAATCTGCCATATGTTGGAAGAAGAGAAGAATAGGTCTAAGAGTTTTTCTCCACAAAAACTCTTTAGCTACGCTCAATGGAATGACTAAACCTCATTCATATGATAATATTTTTACTTTCCCTTTTGGATTTTTTGTGATGACCCTACCCTTCTTTTGAAGATTTCCCTGTGACATCAACTCATGTAAATTTTCCTTCAAGGAACATAATACCCTTCCACAACCTAAGTAAATTTAATAAATGTTAATATACATTCAAGGGCCCATAACTAATCTTCCCATGAATTGATTAACCTTTCTAAGCACCTTTCTTAGCTACCATTGATAATATTTCATATTTAGTTGTTCTTAACAAGTTTTTTTCAAGTTTAGAATTGGAAATAACTTCAAGAATAGACTACATACCTAAAGTTACACATAAAAATCCCATGCCAATCTTCAAAAAAATTGCTTGAAAAATCTTTGGCTACCATGAAAGTCCTTAACTGCTCCACAAATGGGTCTTCAAACTATTGGAAACCCTAAGAGTCATCTTTCATGTGATGTTCTTCTTCTAGATTTGTTTTTCTCCTACAATGCTTGGTGCCTAACTTAGAGTTTTCCTTTTTAATTTTACATGTGATTTCAGCCTTATTTGTTTTAGCACAGAAAGAGGAAAACTTGAGACAAGTTTCTCTTTTAATAAAAGACCTTTTTCAAAACCTCATGTGAATGGCAATAAACTCCACACCTTATTTCAAGGATAAATGATCCAAGCTAAACAAAGTACTCAATTAACCCAAACATTTAATTTTTTCTAATGACTAGAAAAAATAAACAACCCTCCCAATGCAAGAACTTTTAATGATTTTTTCATTAAACTTAAGTAGCAATCCAGATTCCTTTGACCTGATCAAGTCATTACAAAAAGATTAAAAACAATGAAAAGTACATAGTTTTATGCTATTGTAACATGTAATGGAAAGGATACAAAATATACCTTATCATCTACTTGATCACATAAGGATGTTAATTTATGTAGCTTGGATAGGTGTCTCCAAACCTAAGAAATTTAATTAATTAATTATTTGATTCCTCTAGAGACTTCTAGAAACTAGTTAATTAAGGTTTGTTAGAGTCTAGTTAATCTTAGCCATTGATTGAGATTAAATCATGGCCATTGGTTTTTCAATGAGATGAAATAAAGGGGATCAATGGGAATTTTGAGAACACACACTTGAGAAAGATTTGGAATAATAGAAAATAGTTCTTCAATGATAGCATTGGAGATAGTAGTAATGGAATTTTAGTACGAGAAATTGAGGGAAGAATTTCTAGAGGAGAAAAAATATTGTCAGAGCTCTACTAGTAAGAGGCAAGCAATTCATGTATTCCTTGATTTGCTGAAGTTTAATAAAATTCCTCATCTACAAAATTGGCTTTCCCTTTAGGGTTTTCCTAGGGGAAATTTGTCCAAAAATATTGTGTTCATTTTTTTGCATATTTTCTTCTACATTCTTGTGATTTAATTTGTGAAATTGTAGTTATGTTATTTTTCAATATTTATTGTGAACTAATTTTCAACAATCAAATAATATATATATAGGAGATTAATGATCAATAACTGTAAAAAAAATTTCTCATGGTATCAGAGCTGATCTGAGGGAAAAAAAAAAGGCACAGTGCAAGCACAAGAAGGAAAAATCAAGGGTTTATAAAACCCGTTTTGACCTCTTCAATTTTTTTTCTCATCTTTTGAGATGGCATCAATAGGCTTAAGATATTAGGATAGATTGGATGGAGCCTCAAATTTTGGTGTCTGGAAAGCCAAAATTTCTTTATTGTTGGAAGAAAATGGTATGAAGGAATATGTGACCAGTGTTGTAATTGTACTTATAGATCAAACATAGCCCTTAGCATATAAGAAGGAAGATGCCAAGGTAAGGAGGTTGATTATTGATGGTGTTATGGACCATATTTTTTTGCATATCACAGATTTAGATATAGTGAAGAAGATGTGGGATGCCATTTTGAATCTGTACCAGAATGCTACCACTAACCAGAATCTTATTCTCAGAGAAATTTTGACAAGTACTCAAATGAACAAGGGAGAAGACGTTACAAATTACCTCACCAAGCTTAGACTTGTCAAGGATGGGTTGGCAGTTGTTGGAGATAAACTAGATGATGATGAGCTAGTACAAATAGCCCTAAATGGGTTTACTAAGTAGTGGGATGTCTTTGTTCAAATTATTAATGGATGAAACACCTTACCGAGTTAGGATTGACTATGGAGTGACTTCACTTAGGAGGAGCTTAGACTAAGTCTTTTTAGTGGAACTAGCAATAATAGTCAGAAAAGTGAGGTAGAATAGGAAAATGTTTCCCTAACAAGAAAAGGGAAAGTGAAAAAGAGATCTAGAAAAGGATCAAATCCAAAAAGTGAGGACTTGTATAAGATCCAATTTTTTGGTTGTCACAAGTTTTTCCACTATCTCAATGATTTCCTATAGAGGAAGAAAAATGAAAAGAAAGGCAAGAAGCAGACGACAGCTTCAATAAGTGCAGATGAGATTTCTAGTAGAATGGAGGATCAGTTTGCACTCATAGCTTGTATGGTTAGCTCAACCTCATAGGTTTTTTTGCATATAGATAGTGGGGTGTCATTTCATATGGCATGAAATGATAGGAGTTAGAGAGTACTTCTCCAGTTATAAGGAGGACATCAAAATCCATATTTTTATGGGGAAACATAATCCAGTTAGGAAAGGAACTGTTCTATTTTAGAGGGAGAATTGCAAGTTGATTCCTATTCATGATGTGTTGCATGTGTCAAGCTTGGGTATGAACCTGATTTCCATATATGTCCTTCAAGATAAAGGCTACAATGTACTCTTTAGAGGGGCGCATGTGTTAATTAATCATAAGGATTGGAAATCACCCATAGCTATTGGAGTTAGGGGTGGTTGACTTTACAAGTTGTAGTTTGATACTCATAAGGAAAATTCATGAGCAGCAGTAATCCTATAGATCAAGGAGAGCTATGGTATAGGAGGATAAGCCATATACATTATGGAGCACTTAAATTGCTTCATGAGACAATGATAAGTGTTCTAGAGGTGAGCATATAGAATAATGATGTAAGGGATGTGTATTGGGAAAGTTTACGAAAGCATCTTTTCTAAGAAGTGACACTAGGTCCAAGGGTTTTCTTGACCTAGTACATTCAAATACATGTGGACCAATGTTGAAAAAGTCTCTAAGAGGATATAAGTACTTTGTTCCTTTTATTGATGATTTCTCCAAGAAGACCTAGATATACTTCTTGAAGACCATGGATGATGTCTTCAATTGGTTCCAGGAGTTCAAAGCTCTTGTGGAGAATTCAACATGCAAGAAGATAAATATTCTTTAGTCAAACAATGGAGGCGGGTACAAAGGGAAAGAGTTCCAAGAGTTTTGTACCAAGGAAGGAATTAAGAGAGAGTGGACCATTCCTTAAAAATCACAATAGAATGGGGTTGTTGAGAGGAAGAACCATTCTATATCGGAGGCAGTAAGGGCTATGCTATATGACTAGGATATGCCATGTTACTTATGGGTAGAGGCAAGAAGTATGACAATGTACATACAGAACAAGGTTCCACATAAGGTATTGGCAAGATGACACTAGAGGAGGAATTCTCAGGGAAGAAGCCAGATGTCAGCCACTTCAAGATATTTGGGAGTTTGGTGTTTTGTTACATTGCAGGGCCTACACATTCCAAATTAGATCATACTGTAGAGAGAGGGTACTTTGTGTGGTACAATGAGACCTCAAAGGCATATCAGATATTTATTCTAGGGGCCAAGAGGGTTATAGTTAGGTGTGATGTCAAATTCATGGAGGACAAGGCATTTAGGAGGTCTAGATATTTTCCAATAGATGATCAGAGTGAGCAGCCAATATAAGCTCCAAGGATTTTCAATCTAATCAGGGAAAGTGAAGCTCGAGTATAGTTACTAGTACAAGCATAGGATCAAGTGTTGAGAGTTCACAAAATATGGAGCAACAAATCAACAGATCCAAGAGATGCATTAAGAAGACATGGAGGTTGAAATTGCATCCTCTACAGTGAGTAGTGGAAACCAATAGACACATAAGGATACTCAGGAGTTCGTGGGAGCTCCTAGGATGAGAAATAGACAACAAAGACAACTAGCCAAGTATAACGACTATATGGAATTATTTAGTCAGTTGGTAGATAGCGATCCTTCTAGTTATCAGGAGGCTACATAGTAGCAAGTGTGGTGAGATGCAATGGTTGAGGAATATACCTCAATAGTGTAGACGATATGTGGGAGGTTGTGCCTAGATCGACAGATAGGGTGGTGGTTGGATCACACTAGATCTATAAGATCAAGCATAGTGCAAATGGTAGCATCAATAAATAAAAGGAAAGAATCATGGTCAAGGGGTTCTCTCAAAAGGAGGGAATAGACTATGAGGAGACATTCACTCTAGTAGCTAGGTATACTTCTATATGAGCTATGATCTCACTTGTAGCACAAATGTAATGGAAGATCCATCAAATGGATGTCAAGACAACATTTCTTAATGGTGAATTGGTAGAGGAGGTATACATAGAACAACCAAGGGGCTTTGTAGCACACATCAGTGAAACCCATGTGTGGAAATTCAAGAGAGCTTTGAATGGACTCAAGCAAGATCCCAAGGCATGGTATGATTGTATTGATAGATACTTACAAGGAATGGGCTTCATGAAGAGTGAGGCAGATTCTAACCCCTACTACTTGGTGGTTTGGGTTAACGTTCTCTTTCTTGTTCTATGTGTGGACAAAAATTTTTTAACAGGTTCACTAGGGCTCATAGAGGAGTGCAAGAGGTGCATTGCAGTAGAGTTCAAGATGAAGGATTTGGGGCTTATGCACTACTTTCTAAGCATGGAGGTGTGGCAGAAAAATGGAGATATTTTCCTTGGATAAGAGAAACATTGCATCAAAATCTTAAGGA
Source organism: Sequoia sempervirens (assembly GCA_007258455.2). Taxonomy (NCBI): domain Eukaryota; kingdom Viridiplantae; phylum Streptophyta; class Pinopsida; order Cupressales; family Cupressaceae; genus Sequoia; species Sequoia sempervirens. The sequence goes on along the minus strand of VDFB02000013.1, from coordinate 67,378,780 downwards.
GGTTCGAGATGGAGGATTGCAAAGCCATTTCTATGCCTATGATCATGAATTGGAAGAAGGTAGATACATCCAGGGAGAAGGATGTAGACCCCACCTTATATAGACAACTAAATGGGTCTCTCATGTATTTGGTCAACACCAGGCTAGATATATCCTTTGCAGTAAACTCTCTTAGTCAATTCATGGTTGAGCCCAAGAGAGTGCATTCAATACCAGCAAAGCATGTGTTATAGTATTTGTGTGGTATAATCAAGTATGGGATCATATATGCTCGAGGTGATGGTATCAGGTTGATATGCTATATTGATGCAGATTGGGTAGGTGGTACACTGGATAGGAAAAACACTTTAGGGTGTTGCTTTAGCTTAGGATCTAGAGTTGTCTCTTTGTACAATAGGAAGTAGAATTTCATGGCTTTGAGTTCTGCAGAGGTAGAATACAAAGCAGCAAGCATGGCAATGTGTGAAGCTATATGGCTTCGGAAGTTGTTGGTAGCCTTCTTTGGTCAAAGTGTTCAAACTACAACATGATATACATTGTGACAATTAGAGTTGCATTGGGTTGTCTGAGAATCTAGTGTTTCACTATAGGTCTAAGCATATAAACATTAGGTATCACTTCATCAAATATTGTGTACAACGGAAGATTGTTCATCTACAGTATATACCTACAAATCAGCAAGTAGCAAACATTTTAACAAAGGCATTGGGGAAATATTCATCTTCTTCAAAGATATGTTGGGTTTCATGTTGAACACCTTCCTTACTAAGAGGGATTGTTAATTTATGTAGCTTGAACAGGTGTCTCCAAACCCAAGAAGTTTAATTAATTAATTAATTATTTGATTCCTCTAGAGACTTCTAAAAACTAGTTAGTTGGGGTTTGTTAGAGTCTAGTTAATCTTATCCATTGATTGAGATTAAATCATGGTCATTGGTTTTTCAATGAGATTATTATAAAAGGGGGTCAATGGGAATTTGGAGAACACACACTTGAGAAATATTTGTAGTGATAGAAAATAGTTTTGTAGTAATAGCAAGGGCACAATTATAGTGTTAGAGATAGTAGCGGTGGAATTTTAGAAGGAGAAATTGAGGGAAGAATTTTCGGAGAATAAAAAATATTGTTGGAGCTCTACCAATAAGAGGCGAGTAGTTTATGTATTCCTTGATTTGTTGAAGTTTAATAAAATTCCTCACCTACAATACTGGTTTTCCCTTTGAGGTTTCTAGAGACAATTTGTCCAAAAATATTGTGTTCATTGTTTTTCATATTTTCTTCTGCATTCCTATTATTTTATTTGTGAAATTGTAGTTGTGTTATTTTTCAATATTTTTTGGGAAATAATTTTCAATAGTCAAATAATGTATATAGATAGGAGATTAATAATCAGTAACTACAATAGAATTTTCACAAATCAAATATCCATAATTCTATTGTGCTATGATGATTTTATGTAGTATTAACTCATCATCCACCTCTTGGGTAGCAATTGATGTGATCAATATTTCCTTGATAAGACTTATCAAATTTTTAGTGCTCCCACAATATACTCCACATTATCGAGAAAGGCCTCTGAGTGAGAAAGGTTTCATCATTATATGCACTAAGGTAGCAATATATCATGAGAAAGATAAGAATGATTTCAAAATTCACTGTTGCAAGCTCTCAATATCATTCTTATATTTCTTTTGATATATGCTACTTTATTGCAATTATGATGATGAAGATTTATTTTGGAAAGCACGACTTCTACGAGTGTTGTCTTCCTAATGCCTCCAAAAAATAAAATAATTACAGCCACCGATGACTCATCCATGGGTCTCAACAAATTCACTATATCATTCACTAGCTTCTCAATCCCAACTATAATGCAAAAAAATATATGTTATGATAAATTTTATAATGCTTAATAGTATGTCAAACTGAAATGTAACTTCCTTATGTTACAAGTTGGAGATATACAAATATAGCTTTATATTAAGTGTTAGAATGATACTATCAAACATATAAAGAACATAAACATTGAAGTGAGCACAATTTTCAAAACCATAATAGAGATTAAAAAATATTAGTAATAATAAAATAAACAATAAATTTAATCATTAAAAATAATGAAAATACTAATTTTATTAAATAAAAATATACTTGCATAAAAATGTGTATAATCTTATAATTCAAAATATGTAACTAAAATTAATAAATGAACAAAATAAACATTGATATAAGTTGGAATGAATTTTTTAATTCGAAATAAATAGATGTGGGACATGTTTTATCTTATCTCCATTATGGTTTCTTTTCATACTCAAAATTCTTCTTTAACTTCTATTTTAAGCTATTTAGAAAAAATTACTGGTTTTGTTGTTGTTAAAGGATTTTGTGCCAAATCCACACAATCATTCAGTTATTAGATATGAGTGCCATTCAACTTCACCACTAGATCAAAGGGCTTTTTGACCTTTTCTCTCACTTTATTTTTTCATGATGATAATATGAAAATTCCCATAAGTTGTTCCCTTACTTTGTATTAATGTAATAAAAATAATACATGGAGATTTTTCTTTAAAATTTATTTCTAGATAATTATAAGGACCAATTATGCTATTTTGGATTTTGGACCCAGACCCAGTGAACCTCTGGTTTGTGATAAAGCTTAGTCTAAAAATTAAACAAAATAGAATGAAATAAGAAAAACAAATGACTACTTGATGACTGTAGTCATGAATAAAATGTATCTATATTAATTAATAGTGAAAACCTTAGGTACTAGAAAATCAAATATGCCTTAAAATTTGAGTGTCAATGGTGAGTTCCAATGGTATTGGGTAAATATCATGATTATTGAGTTGATCTCATCACTAGTTTCCAAATCTACAAATTCAAAGGGTGTGCCTATGTCAAATGGGCTAACTCAATGGAAACCAATTTGTCAAAAAGATTGCATGGAAATCATGTACAAACCAAGGTGATCAAGTGGTGGCATTTCCAATGGTGCAATGAAATACTAAAAGGAATATTCTTAAGGATAGTGTACCACAAAAAACATTAGGATTTTGAGATAAAGGTGTTTTCAAAGAATAATTACATAATAAAAAAAAGTTGAGAAAAGACATGGAAAATGGAACAAAGGAGAATCCACATGGACCAAAAATTGGTGAATAACATATGTTATGAAAAAAAATACACTGAGGGTTTAATAACTTAAGGAATAAATAAGAAGTGGAATCAAAGTTTCCAAGTCTAGAATAAAGGAATAATTGCCAAACATTAAAATTTGTAACAAATTATCTTCTCCAAAAGTACTAGATGTCTAAGGGAATTAGAGGAGAATGTTATAAATTGATGCAAGAGCATCCAGTGGTGTAAAGGAAATCTTAAATCACCCAAAAATATGCATTCCATTTATGTTTCCTTTGGTTAGCCTTTTGTAGATGTCTTTTCATTTCTGGATACCCTTTTCGTCATAATGTAAATCCCCACTTTTAGTTTTTCTTTTCTACTTTTTCTAGTCAACTGCTATTTTTAGCAGGTATTGGAATTTGAAGGTGTTTGGGGACAAAAATTATATGGGAGGATTCATCACAGAAAAATAAGAAGATTGGCAAAAGAATCAGGCCTAGAGCATTCCTGGTTTGAAAGATATTGTAGTTTCAGTCTCCCATAAATGCACCTAACAACCTTCCTAATCAGGTTTGAGGCACTAAACAGCCCTAAAATGGCCCAAAAACTTGCCAAAATTGACATAGATAATTTCAAGCACATTCTTGACTCTGAGACCTTTTCGATGGTTCAAACGGTTTGAAAAATGGAGTCCCGAATCAAAAGTTATGGCTCCCAAAAAATGGTACACTTTAAAAATGTGCTAATTTTCTAATGATGTTTTAAATTTTGAATTCCAAATTGTAATTTGTGGCGCAAAACCACCAAAATATGATAATTCAAATGTTTTTTGGCTCCAAAAAAAAAAGGAGCTATTTATGGGGGGATTTTCTGATTTCTGTAGTTTTTGGAAAAAGAGTTTGTATGCTATGAAAGGGGATTCTGTAGTTTTCTAAAATTTTTGTAACTTGCATACATATTGCAGAGCTTGAGGATTTGAGATCCTCTGCATGTAATAATTTCCATTTTGAATAATAATAAAATTTCTTTGGTTGTTTTCATCATTTTTTGTGTCTCGGGTTTGCTCCCTCATCATAAATAATCTAAGAGAAATGTAGGCAACATGGTTTTGCCAGAATTAAGGAAGAGCTTGTTGTTAAGTAGTGGAAACATGGAGAGTTGGAAAAGAAGATGCTTTGTAATCCCTCTTACAAGGAAAACTATGGAATATGAGTAGCATCCCTAGTTACCATTACTCATTGCCAAGTTTCAAGCTAGCAACACACTATGAGGGTGGTCAGCAGTACAACGAGCTCACTTCCTCTAGTTTAGCTATGTGCTTGGAGGAAACATTGAGATGCTAAGGGAGATCATCAATGATAATTACTTGTTTTGATTAAGGTTAACAAGGATTTTGGAAAGGCCCAAACATTTGAACAATCAAAATGGAACCACAAAGGAACCAAAAGAAATAAACATAGTCAAAGAGTCAAACAAAATAAGTCTCACAAGGAGTGAGACGAAGACTAGCTAGCCATGATATCAACAAAAGAATGTGACTGCAAGTAGCCATAAAATCACAAGCCAAAAGCTAGTCAAACAAGGTGGAATGCAATCAATCAAGGTGGTTTGAAGCCAAATCTAACCAAAGAGATCTAGATTAGTTTTTTTCCAAGATGTTTCATTTTAATATTCATGGAAGAACCTATCTCAATCAAAGGAGAATCTTTCACACTAAAATAGCCTAAACTTATACCAAAATATAAAGAAGACCCAAGAAAAGAAAACCACTTAGCAACTCTCTTTTCCATCAAGGAAGATCCCTTAGATTTAGTAGCAAGGCTTACATCAAAGAAGCCCAAATCATTTCCAACATCCCTCGACACCAAGTTCCTAGTGTTGGATTGAGAAATAATGAGGTCTTGGCACGAAGGGGAACAATGCCCAACTTTAAGACAGTGAGACAAAACTAGGGATCAGGGATTATAGTGGATAAACTACTCCCAAACCCCTAGCCTAAAATGAAGCTTAATGGAATTAGGCATTAGCTTACCAATATCCACATGAACACAAAATCTGGTGAAAACCAACCTTTTCATTTCTTTTGTATCTCTATTGATAGCAAGAAGAGAGCCAAGGGAATTGACAATATCACTTAAGATCTCTTCATCTCACTATTTGAAAGGGAGTGATAGGAGCCTCACCCAAACAAGGACCCAAAAAGGAATTTCCTTAGCATCGTCAAAACCAAAAGTCCATTTTTTCAAAAGGATAGACTTTCCAAAAAGCCAAAGCTCTCCCTATAAAATACACTTACTCTCCTTAAGGGATTGAAAGGAGAATAGGAGGAAACCATTCAACATTGCATCCACTTAAAGCAAACCAACAACATGCCATTTTCTGTAGCCCAGCTACAAATAGTGTGAACAATAAAATGGGGGCCAAAGAACCTCCTTATGAGAGCATTCACCAAGTAGGCAGAAGCTTTGTTGACCAAGGCATCAAGAACCCTTAATGAGAGGTAAGCACCATCCAATGCAAAGGGAAAAAAATTACCCAACATTGGAACCACAAATAGAAAGTAAACATTGAGAGGAGGATGAGGACCCATGGAAAATCACACAAAGACTTGGTAGAAGATTTTGTGTTAGCTTCAAGTAGAGAAGCATCAACCTTGAGGGGAACCCGAAAAGAAGTAGGGCCACCACCAAGCACTATCCCATCCTTCGCTGGAAACATAGAACCCAACTCGTAGCATACAAAAAAGGAAGGGGAACGGGAGGAAACAACATTCCCCACACAAAATCCTTGCAAACTCTTAGCACTAAGAAGAGAAAACCCAACTCTAGGAGACTTAACAACAAGAAGTGATAGAGGCTTGGAAGGAGGAAGAGATGCTAGGCTAGGAAAACCCTTGCATAACCCAAAAGTTGAATAGCCCTTAAACATATGCCTCCAAATGCATATGCCCCAAACATTCATCCTTCTTTGAGTCCCAATAATAGGGCCATTCTTCAACAATGGTACCACAAACATCCTCATCACCATCATCATCTTTATCTCCCTCGCCTTCCTCAACACCATTACCAACAAGTTTGTACCTCTCCTTCTCCCCACTCATCACCCTCATGATTTAAAAGAATCACACGATAATTAGTTGTTATCCTAAGATGTATTTAAATAATTGATATGGTCTATTATATGATGAATCTAACTTGTACTACATTATGTATTTCATTTTATGGATCGAGGTTACTAACATTTAGGGTCAAGTTTGAAGACCAACCACGTCAATGTGAGACCATCCTAATTAACTCATATAAAATAATTAAAGGTGTTATGCTTTGTTAGAAGATGATTCTAACCTATTATACATTTTATGCCTTATGCCATTGTAATTGGATGCTAAATGTAGGTTGAATTATAGGTGATAGCAACTCTAAGTCTGTGAGAACCTTTATTAACATATGAAGAAGTTAAAGAGATGTAAACATCTTCAAATTTTTTTCCCTCAAAACAAGAATGTAGATTGAATTTTGATTTGGTCTCACTCTCATCTTGATTTCATTAATTTGCCACCTCTACAACTTTAATATATGTTGGAAGCACCTTTCCATCCATCATCACCCTCATGTAGGGAATACATCATGGAATAAACCATTGTTCCTTCATTTTTCTCACTTGACAATCTTGAACCTTTGTTCATATTCATTGACACTCACATCTTTCTTTTCCACCATGTCAATCATCTTACTAACATTTTTAGGTAGAACGTCTAGAAATTCATATTTGTTCAAAATTTATCTTTTCAACCCTTGTCATTTTGTACACATACTTTTATACATCACATGAGGATATCTTTCCTTAGGGCTCATACAAATTAATTGATCATCCTTTGTTCTTGATCTCCTTCAAGTAGACTTTAGGATAAATAGATATTTCCCTACTACTTTGTGTCCCATGGTTTGGTTGTTGTTCATATTGATAGGTAGTGGTGTAGTTGGATTGGAAAAATAAACGTTCCCCTATTGCTTTGTGTCCCATGGTTTTGTTGTTCAGATTGATAGGTATTGGGGTAGTTGGATTTGATGTGTCTTCTTGTTCTTTTGGATCTATCATTCTATAATTTAAATTATTTTTCTTAATACCCTTTATTTAATTCTTATTATTGGTTTTGTCTTTATTCTCTTTAATTGTTTATTTTTGTTTTTAGTCTTCTACTATCCCACTAATTTCCTCACTTGACCATTATCTCTAGTTGTGTCCATGTCAAAATATTGGTCTCCATGGGTTTCCTCACAATCCTTCACAAAATTGACTTATATTTCTCTTCTTAACTTAGATTCTTGTACCCTCTATAAAATCTCAATATTTATATTCTCTCTTGAAACTCTTCTTGTTTTAAATCACATGGGGGTGATTTATTTAGGGTTCATTTTATTTAATGGTCTTTTTTAATTTGTGTATGTGGCCTTCTTAATCTCTTCATTCAGTTTTGGTTTGTCATTGTTAACATTTGAGTTGTTACACTCTACTTTATTATTGTTTTCCTCAACTCGTTCTAAGTACTCTTCTTTAAAATATCTTAACTATCTTTCTTTCTTAAAGAAACATTTTTATTGATTAAATTACTTAGGTGGTTTAGGCTAATATCTAGATCTTTAAATTGATAAGTTGGTATTAGAAACTCTTCAAACCCTTCTACTATTATAACCTTTGGATGCCACATTAAGATCCTTTTTAGAAATCAATCCTTGAGTTAGAAATTTCATCTCTTAGAGATGATGAGCACCTTTGCATTGAAGCCTCCCTCTTTCAAACACTATTGCATTTTCTATTATCCATCTTTCAAGCTCATTTTAAGACCCCTTCAAAATCTTATTATATCTATCCTAGTGTGCTTCACATGCCTCCTACATTTTTACCATCATTTCCTAGTGTTTATCCTCATGTTCATGCGTATTTTTCAATTTCATATCTTCTCTTTCTTTGAGTGTGTGTCATTTTCTTGTTCTCTTCAAATCCCATCTTAATCTCAACAAATATTTCTCTAACAATTTTTTGTTATCTCCTTGTCCATGTTAATTTGATTTTAGTTATTGTTAATCCCCTTTTCGTTCCCAAGAGTTGGACCTATTTTGACTCAATAGTAGCATATCTTCTAGAATGGTACCTTTGAGATATAATGCTAAGAGCTCTTCAATTTTTACTCCACTTGGATGGATGTCATGGTGCACCAAAAAACAATTTCTTACACAACTTTGAACTACTTTTAGTGTGCAAATTAACTTGGATATCCCATTGTTCAAAAGAAAAATTAATGTAAGAATGTTTAATAGTTTGGTGACATCTAGAGGAATATTTTTTCATCAATCATTTCAGTAATGTTGATAATATTTATTTTGTAGTGTTAAGGTGTCATTTTTAGTGTAGATAACATTTCTTTTGTATTGTTGAAAGTGTTAGTTTTAGTGTTCCATCAATGGAAAACATTGAGTGTGTATCATAAAAGGGAGCATAATCTAATTTGGCCTTTAGATTCCTTTGTCAACATTTTCCAATAGCATTACTACCCCACTAGACATGATGTGCATAATGTGTATAAGTACATGAAGCTCCAAAAAATGTTGCATTAGTGTAAGAAGTAATAAATTGAAACCTACACCAATAAATTTTGTGACTATTCTATGTGTCTACATGCAAACATTGTTGAGCTGCAAAAGGTGTTTAACTACATAAGTAGTTTACCACTCATGTAAAGAAGTATGATCATGAAATGGTGTTTTCCTTTAAAACTATTGATAATTTTCATTTTTTTTTTTTAAACTTGGAAGATATTTTTAGCCTCATTGGTAGCCCAAGGTATTCTATCATTATCAATGATAGCTTTCAAATTTTCTTTGATGCATCTCAAGGTTTTTGACAGGCAAGTGTTATTTGTAAATTTTCTTTTGCAGTCGCAACCACTCTCGAAGAGGGTTGTGACCACTGTAGAAGAGGGGTGATATCATTGCGCAAGAAACCTGTGCTTTGTAATATGAAATTGTGACTACTGTAATTTTCATTTTGATCTCAGCGATTTATCCTTTATGCAGGCCGTGACATTCATTTGCTATTCTATTGGTTTTGGAGACCCGTCTGGAGACTTGTGTTTTGGTGTTTCAGAACCAGTTTTTGGCATTTGAGACCTTGTTTTGGGCATTCGAGGACTGTGTTTGGATTCAGTTTGGCATTGTTAAGGTGGCGCCATATCAAGCCATTTTTGTTTGGAATTCTGGCATGAACAAACACTCTTAGAGGCCCGTGGGTCGGGTCAGTCTCAGGGGCATGAGATGCTGCTCTAAAAAGTCCCCCAAAGCCAACATTTTCTAGAGGTCGCGGGGTTTCAACTCCTCCAAAATCTATGCTCTGCATTTGATCTTCTTCACTCCTCTTCTAGCGGTCCACCTGTCCACTCCAAACACTCAATGGATAATGATTGTAGTTTCTGGTAGTTGTTGGAGCTTGACAAAGTCAAAGAAATTTGATAGATAGTCAAATCTTCACGCCTCCCTCATGCCCATGGACCTGGTCAAGACTCCATCGTAGGGCTTTTCACCCTTAGCTAGTCGATCACGGCTACTGAAATCAACACCATCCCACCTTTTCTTCTGTAAAGAAAACAAACTTTTGTACTAACCATTATCGTAATGGTTTTGATCAACCACAACTGTTTGAAAAGGGAGAATTTTGTGTTTAAAAGGGGGTATTTAAAAATTTGGGGCAAAATTGTATGTGGAGGAATTTTATGTAATTTTTAAAGTCGCCAGTCAATTGTAACACATAAAGTTGACATATAAAGTTAGCATTTAATTGCTAACATATAAAGTTACACTTTGTATTCACCCGTCGAAGATGAAGGGTGAGGCCTGGATTAGCAGGAGGTCAATTTCTCCTCACAATCAAACCCTTTGCATTCTTCATTTCAACCTAATTCCAAGAAGTGGTTGGAAGGGCATATTCACCTCTCTGATAGGTTTACTTTTGGCTTTTAAAGTGCAGTAGTTAATTAAATTAGGCCCTTTTTGTAGGAATTAACTATTTAATAAGTTCTACTCGGTAGCTCGAAATTAAGTACTTTTTTTTGCAAAAGTGAATGATTTTTCATTCTCCATGCATTAGTCAAATTTATTTTGTAAAATGCACTGAGTTATAAAGTTCCAAAATCTAGGGGATCTCTCTTTTAACAATTTCGGGCGAGGGGTAGGGGGCGGGGGCGAGGGCGAAATTTCTTTTTTGCTTTGTATAGTGCTACAATTTTGATCATGTCTCTCATGCACAATCCCTTCCATATGATTATGATTCAAAAACCTCATATAAGGGGAAACTCAAATGTGCATTTTTTGGGATGAAAAGGCATACAATAGAAGAATGTCAAATTTGTAAAATTCATAGACTAAGACAACATCTTCTCTCACTAAGATATATTGTGAGACATCATCCATTGGGTATGTACATGGTAGTCAGATGACTTACTTTGAGAACCTATCATTACATGTTGCTACATCTGAATCTAGAGTTGATATCTCCATAGCTTCTAGTGATTTGTTACAACAAGCTATTAGTCTTCCTAGCATTGTTGATTGGGATGCATATCTATCCAATATTTCATGTCTTTTCGTAGAGTCTTGCATTGCTAACATGGAAGCACACATTGACGACACCAGTCTTCTTTTTTATGATAACTGCAATGAAGTTGCATTAGCCTTGTCTTCTTTAGATATTCTTGCTCATGCCTTTCCTACTTCAGCTTCTATAGTGATAGTATCAGATTCTTATGGTTCCAGTTATCATCATACATCTATGATCTATGTGGTCCATGTTCCTAAATCTTTGTCACACATTAGCTTTGGCTTGGAGATCATTGAGCACTCTACGAAGACATTATGGGCATCATCTACGTCTTTGGATCTTGTGCACAATTCAAAGACCTTTATACTTCTTTTTGCATGTTCCTATTGATGAGCTTAGCTTTTGGCCAGGTTCTGGGTAGATTTCATAAGTTTATTTGTTGGCAGTTTCATAGACTTTAGTGTTTAAGTGTTGATCTTTTATAATGTTTCCCTCAAACCTTTAATATTGGGTTTAATTCCCCCTTTCCAAACTTTAATGACATAAGCATGTTATGTGGATTATCTGTATTGATTTTACATATGGTTGATGAATTTTCTTTTAAGTAATTATAGATGTGCAATTATGCGTATTGAAAGTGTCATGCAACCATAATTTGAAGATGCTAAGTTGAGGAAGGAAAACCATCAGAAGATCGTGCAAGGGAATCATTCAAAGGAGTCAACTGAGGATGATGGCAGTAGATTCTCCATGCCAGTTATTGTAACTAACTTGTATTAATGGCATTGAACATTTGTGGTTGTTACTGTAGCGTCGAGTCCACATTAGGCATGCATGTCTGACTAGATTCCCTATAGACGTAACCACTCTGCCATTATTTTCCTACTTTCCCTAAATGTCATCCTCTCAATTAGTGGGATTTGACCGCCCTATTTGGTTGATAGTATAAATAAGGATTTGAATCCTCTTCTTGGGGGTTCTACATAGTTCTTGATTGTTGTTGGTATTGATATCAACAATGTACTGAGCATTCTTTGTTGGGAATTAGTGTTCACATAGGTGTTTAGGTTAGCAATATTATTGGGAATATTGCATAATAGGATGCATAAATTAAGTTTTTTATTGTTTGTTGAATAGGTGGTACGAATGTATTGAGTTGTTAAAACAACTCAATATATTTAGGTAAATTGCTTTGGTTGTTTCCTATAAAATAGGATGTGAGAAATCCTATAAATATGTAATGTATTTGAATGAAAATAATGAGAGAGAAGCACATATCTTTTTGTGTTTTAATTTTTGTAGCTTCTATTTGTCTCAACCCATATTTCTGATATGGTATCAGAGCAATGCAAATCCTATGCCTATTATTTTGTGATCTCTTTCCATCGTGAGCACTGCAATATTTTGTTCCATTGTTAAGACACAAAGCTTGCGCGTGAATATTGAAGTCTACCTTAATCAAAGGATTTCAGTGTCAGGCAGGCTATATATTCTTTGAATGCTCATTTTATTACAAATGCCTAGCAATTTTGTGCCTATGGTGTATATGAGGTTGAGGGTCTCTGTGTATTCTTAGGTGATATTATTTCTAATCATTGTAGGTTGGAAATTTACCAAGCTTCCATGTACAATGTGGTGTAGGCTTTGATTTTGATAGCTCTTTAAATTTATGAATTTTTCTATAGCTTGCCCATAGATCAAGGGATTATAGAATGTTTTGGATTAATGTCTTTTTCAAAAGTGTAATTTATGAAACTTGGCAACTTCTTTTTTCTTTGGTATTTTGGTTAGTTGGAAATTTAGAAGAAAAGGAGGCCAAAGAGAGAACTACACATGCTAAAATTTGAAGCCCAATAAATGATAGATTAGTGGTGAACAAACAAAAATTCAATCTTTGGCTCTATTAGATCGAACATTGAGACTAGTTCCACTATTGCTTGACATGAGTAGATGTGTATGTGAGACTAGTGAGACTAGTTCCACTATTGCTTGACATGAGTAGATGTTTATGTCCCTACTCTTATCATGTAGTGCTTGGTGAGCTACTATGTGTGGTCATTAGGTATTGTGATATACTTTCACTCCATGTTCGCACTAAGGGGAGGTGTTGGGAATTACTGTTCACATAGGTGTTTAGGTTAGCAATATTATTGGGAATATTGCATCATAGGATGCATAAATTAAGTCTGTTATTGTTTGTTGAATAGGTGGTACGAATGTATTGATTTGTTAAAATAACTCAATATATTTAGGCAAACTATTTGGGTTGTTTCCTATAAAATAGGATGTGAGAAATCCTATAAAAAATGTAATTTATTTGAATGAAAATAATGAGAGAGAAGCACGTATATTTTTGTGTTTTAATTTTTGTAGCTTCTATTTGTCTCAACCCATATTTTTGATATTCTTCACTTCCCAATACGATTATGATACTATTATGTTTCTATGTTTCTCAATGAATAAGATTTTATTTTGAGTTTGAGCATTTGAGTTTCCATTAGCCTTAGAGGATTCTCACCCAAGGGGGGCCACTTGGTGAGTAATCTGTTCTTTAGACTAGTTAGTTTAGTTGTCATTTTATGTTCTGTACTTAGTTAGAAATCTAGCTCTAACTGTTCCTACAGCCACTGGAATTCTTCCTACAACCAAAACAGACATAGTAGTTTCTTATTTGTTACTTGGATCTTTATCCTTGTTATGCATTCCAATTTAGTAGAGTTGTTAATTGATGCTCAGTCTTGATTTATTTCTTTCCACCCAATTTATTTTCCAGTATTTTGATTTCCTTAGTTGTAGAGTAGAATGACTACTTTGAGTTCCACATACATTGCTGACCCATTTCAAGTTTATGTCCCTGGGTTGACAAATTAAATGCACCTTCATGATGGTTGAGATAGTTGTTTAGTTTAGATGTCCAATCTCTGAATAATAGATGTAAAGTCTTAGTTATTGAATCATTATAGGAGGCTAACATTTTTGGCGTCGTTGTTGGGGATGGTGTCAAGCTAGGAATCTCTTGAAAGTCATTGATAGTTTGTCCATTGTATCAATTTTTGAGTTGTTCTTAGATTACCCCTTACTAGGAAGTAATGATCCATCATTCTTTTCCTCATTCATTGTGAGAGTTGGTTGATGTTGAGTAATACCACATGCAATAGAAGAAGAAGAGATGCTTATGGGAGATTTCTTCCTAATAATCCTAATCCATTTCAGCTAGTTGAGCTTCCAAATCTACCTAGAAATGAAGAAGAAGAAGAACCATTTCCCTTTGCTAATGCTTATCCTAATCTGACCAATTATGAAGCTTCCACTAAAGATCACAACCAGATTGATAACCCATTTTCTTTAAAAATCCAACAAGAATACATGGGTGATGCAAATAGGAATAGACCTAATCAACCCGTTTTCCCATTTCCCATTGCTCATCAAAATGAAGTTGACAATATCAAGAATATCCATGCTTCAACACTCCCTAAGTTCTATGGACTTGTTACAGAAGACCCTGATACCTTCTTGTTTGAGTTTGACATCCTCTGTAGAAATTATGACTACACAATTGATGCTTATAGGCTTAAGCTATTCCCTACCACTCTGAAAGAAGTTGCACTAAGATGGTTTATGAGCCTAGGTAGAGATACTGTGGAGACTTGGGAGAAAATGAAGACAAAGTTCCTTTAGAAATATAAGGAATATTGTAGGGGTGGTGATATGAGAGGAGGTGATATCTTTAGGATGCAACGGAAGGAAGATGAGAGCTTGGAGGACTACATTTCAAGGTTTCTATTTTTCTTGTAGAAATATCCACACCATACACTCAATGAGGAATCACAAAATATTCTTTTCCTTAGAGGAATCAATGAGAGTTGCATTGATGGTTTGGATCTGGTGCCAAGAGGAGATATCACTCAAGTTCCTTGGGAAGATATCAAGAAGATATGTTAAAATTATTCTAGAGCAGCTTTAAAGAAAGGAAGAGCTTACCAATCTTCTATGGGTAAGTCATCTACCAATGGAGTTTCAAGGATGGAGATTACTAACTTGCTAGCAGATTTCAAGCAGGATATTATAAACAATCTAGCTACTCAGTTGGATACACTTCAGGCCAAGAAGAAACATGAGGAGGTAGAGGCAATGTTGACAAAATACTATCCTCATTGCAGACAAAAGAAGAGGGAGTACATATGCAAGATGGTAGCTAACATTGATAGCAAGTAGGTTCCACCTAAGTTCAAACCTATTTAGACTGAGGAAGATCAAGTTTACTTTGTTGTACAAAGGAAGCCATGGGCTCCAAGACAAGGTATGCCACCAGAGCCACTATCTTTTTTTGGCCTATATTTCAATTCTTACTCATATGGTAACCAATGGCAACCTCCATATCCACCCAACTATGAAGGATATCCACCACAGTCTTGGGGTAACCCTCCAAATGCTTGGCCCAACTATCAAAATTCCTCACCTCAATGGTAGCAACCTCAGGGGAGTTGGCAGTAGTTCCAAGGACCTTGGCAACCACCTCCAGGGAATTGGTAGCAAACATCTCAATGGAGAAGTCAGCAATGGTCGAATCAAACCACCTTTTTTCATGCAGCCACCTTCTCAACCCCAACAGCCTGCTATAATGCCTCTATCTACTAACTCAAGCTCAAATGCACCTAAATCTACTCAGTTACCAGGTTAGCCCACACCTAACCCAAATAACAAACCACAGAAGGTGTTGGCATATGGCTTGAGGATATTGGGTATGACTTCTAGTGTTGTCATTGATGGCAACCTAAGTCATCCATGAGGTCCGCAATTTTGGATTTATTCAATCTGGCAAGAAAAGAGAAGATCAGTTCTTTACTAGATTAGTAGATAAGGAACAGGGTATCCGATCAGTCTAT
Organism: Sequoia sempervirens; assembly: GCA_007258455.2. Lineage (NCBI taxonomy): Eukaryota > Viridiplantae > Streptophyta > Pinopsida > Cupressales > Cupressaceae > Sequoia > Sequoia sempervirens. Next base: position 67,363,181 of record VDFB02000013.1, on the reverse strand, counting down.
TGATCAATTTTCTTCATCAGATGATGCTTTTGCATTGTGGATTATGGAGAAAGTGTTTTGGCATTTGTATAATCATGTTCAAACAACTTTGGTGATGTTCACTATTCTATATGGGTAAAAGCACAAAGTTGTGTCACACTTTAGGCCAAATAAATAGTTTCGGGTGAATATTTTTAGCAAAAAAGGTTTCGCCAAGCTAGGTTTCAACTGAAACCACGTGGCCTATTGTGTGGCATGTTTCAGCCGAATAAGTTTCGCCCAAATCCCAAAATATTTTTTTTTGTTTCCCGCTATGAAATTGGCTTTGAAATTGCATTTTTTTAATGTGTGAGGTTTTTATGGAAAGGGTTTCAGTAGAAACAGTTTCTATAAAAAGGGTTTCAGCCGAAACCCTTTCTATAGAAACTATTTCTACCGAAACTGTCTAGGTATCCTAGTTGGCAGCCAACTCAGCTTTTTCAGAATTTTTTGAAACTTTCAACTGTCGCTAGGTATTTCTTTAGTCATAATGATTTTTCTGAACAAAAAAAAAAATACCCTTTTGTAGTGCTCAGAGTGGAGAATCCAAACATATAATTTTTTTAATATTTTGATTAATTTTTATATTTTTTATTTTTTAAATAATGCAAGTAGGTTTTTAAAATGAAAAAAGAGGTTGATTACAAATTTTAAAAAAAGATAGTAAAATTTATTAAAAAAATTTAAATCTTATATGGAGCACAAGAGGAGAGAGTCTTCTTCAAAAGGGTATAATTTGTTTTTTGAAAATGATTAAAAAAATTGAAAATAGTTGATGGCCCATGAAAACTGTCAAATTTTGACATGTTTGACTTTAAAACTTTATTACGAGAAAAATATACATCAAAATTTAATTTTATCTTCCATACACAAGATATTGAAGTTACCTATTTGGAGAAAAAAAAATTAGGGAGAAATGAATTTTTTTTCAATTTTTTTCTTGACGGCCTCTGAAGTCACTCTTTTTTGAAATTTTCAACATTTGAAAATTTGTCCTTAAATTGATAAAAACATAATAAAAACAAATTTTAAAAAAAAAATAAAAATTACAGCAATAAAATTCATCAAAAGTTCTGTATTTCATTAGTTTACAGCATTTTGAAATTCAAAACATAAAGACCATTTTTATGTGGTTGAAGTTTAGAAAAAAAATTGTTGGTTGATTCCAAGTTATAAAGTGTGACACGGGTTTGTGCTTTTACCCATATTCAGATTAGGTGATCCAACGGAAGTTATTTTGTTGTTTATTTTGTTCTTGAAGGCCAAGTTATGTGTGTATCATAATACAGATATATGCGGATGACTATAATTTAAGTATTTTGGTTTTAATATTTTGTATGGGTCCCAACTAAGTCTTAGCCAACTTTTGGAGGTGTGCATTAAATGGTATATGTGCTTGAGCCAACTGTTAGAAGAAATTTTTATTTTTTGTTCAAGACGACATTTAGATGTAATTTGTAAGAAGCGGATATATATATGTATTATTTTGAAGCGCAAATGTGTGGATGGATGCAAGGATGTTGAGCCTATAGAAGTTGTTTGTGATCTATAAGAAAGGGAATAAGAGAAAGACTTGTGATCGATCTGTGATGATTAGTTGAAGATACTTTTGAAGCAGAGCAGAGTAGAGAAAAATGAAAATCTGAAGAAGAGCAACAAGTGTGAATCTAACAAGTGGTCAGAGTATGTTCAAGAACTGTAATGGAACTGTAATCAAGCTTGGAAGAAGCTATTTCTCAGTTCATCTTTTGTTGTAGTCAAAACACTTTATAAGGTAGTGATCTCTAGGCAGTGAGCCTGAATGCATGTGCATTCCCTTTTGATTTTCATCATACTTTTAATAGGGTATAATTGTGGATTAACATCCACCGTGGTTTTTCCCCTAATAGGGTTTCCACGCAAAAATATTGGTGTTATCGTGCAATGTGTATTGTTTTTTATGGTTGCATGTTTATTTATGTGATATGAATTGTTTCAAATCTGATTTGCAATTTATAGGTTATGTTGAATAGTGATTCACCCCCCTCTCAGTGTTCTTTGAGTCCAACAATTGGTATCAAAGTAGGTTCCTCAAAACTTTAACAGCTTGAGGTGGATCTTGAAACTATGGACTCCAAAAGTCTTAAACAATAGCTTGTGGTGGAACTTGATGATCTTGATCAGTCAAAATCGGAAGTATTGGAGTTAAAGGAAAGTCTTGTAGATGTAGAGAAATGCATTGAATCCTAAAATTAGTGAGTCAAGAGAAAAGAGGAAGGAGTTGTGTGATCAACTGAAGCAAAAAGAAGAAAGTATGGATGATGTGCATTTGAATCAAACTCTAAAGGAGATAACTGAAGAATGTGAAAAGATTTCCAAGGATAATGTTGCTCTAAAACTTGAGATGGAATCTATGGCGATAAAGCTAACCATAGAAGTAGAGGTAAGGAAGAAGAATGAAGAAGATCTTGTGCAATCCCTAAAATAAAAATTTGAAAATTCAGTATAGCTAACAAAAGATTTATTCAACTAGAGATGGAACTACAACAATCCAGAGATCATGAACAAGAGCTTGAAAGATAGTTAGTCATTCTTAGTGGAGAACTCTCTACTGCTAATGAGTACAAAGAGAGCTTCAAGATGACTTCTGCTAAACTTGATGAGTTGACTAAAGGGTAGAGAGATGCAAATGATAGGAGTGGGCTTGGATATGAAAAGGGAGAAAGCTCTAGATCATAATAGAAGAATTTGAAGAAATGAAATCAAGTGAATGAAGGTAGAAGACATCTGATAAGACAGCCTAATGCACAAAATCTTAATGGTCACTATTTTTTTGCAATAAATTTGGTCATATGGCTTCTTAGTGCAGAAGGAAAGAGAATTTAAATTGTCTATCATTTCCTAGTCGGTGTTTTAATTGCAAGAAGCTTGGTCATAAATCAACTAAGTGCAGAGGTATGTCAAAAAAATTTATCAGAACAAAGAATGTTAGATGTTATACTTGTGGGAGATTTGGACAGTTGCTAATCAATGCAGATCTAGAGGAAATAATGGAATGATAGGTATAGGCAAAGAATTATGGTATTATTCAATTGTAACAAAATCGGTCATATTGCTAAATTCTGTCAGAACAGAAATACTGATAGGAGAGGTCCAGAATACAGAGAAAGAAACCAACAGATGAATGAAAGAGGAAAAGAAAAAGTGATGGTGGAGGAAATAAGGGATCAGATGAAGAAGACATGGGTGAAGAAAAGTGAATCTGAAGGAGTGAACAAGTTAGTGTTGGAAACTACTTCTGAAAATTCATCCATTAATTCTTGGGAACTGATCTCAGGCCATCGGTCTAGGGGGAGTTTCTCTTGAAAATCATTTATCCTCCTACCATTTAATTGCACCAGAATGAACAAAATCATTTTTGAGATGTGCAAGTAGTTTTCAAGTATGCAAGTAATCTTTGAGGCAATAATCTATGAATTGGTAGATCCACAACATATCCTATTGTTGTTGTCTATGAAAACTAACCTACCAAAAGTTCTAGGGAAAAATATTAAATGTGGTAAAGAAGGTTCACAACGAAAAAATATAAAATAAAGATTGAAAATTTCATTTGTCACCCTGTATTGTTGAAGGAGAGCTCTATAGTGATCTAGCGAAGGTGTGTGAAGATTATAGAAGTGAATCTATCATGGAGGATAAGCTAGAAGAAGGAGACTTGAGCAAAGGAATAATTATGATGCTGATTCAAGAAGATAATGGGATGAAGAAGATTGTAGACTTATGGTTAGAAAAACCTTTATTTGAGCAAGACCTAATCGAAAACACCTTGGGAGCATATTTTAGGTATAATGATGTTGATATGGACAGTCTACAAAATGTAATTTATGATGAAATGATTTTGTGCATAAAGGAAGCAATGGCCTCTAATTCTTAGGGAATAGAAGAAGATGAGATAATTCTTTACTTGAAGGAACATTTTAGATTATCTCTTGCCAAACTGAATAAGAAGGTGAATGAGATAAGGCAGTGCATTAATGAAGAAAACTCTATCTACAACTATTGTCTTAGGTGGCACCACGTAGTTAGGAAATACAAGGAAAAGCTAGATCAGATTGAGACTGAGTTGAATCAAAATAGCTAGAACTTCATCATGCAACAAGACTCAGATGGTGCAGTAAGAAAAGGAATTCAAACTTTATAGTCTGAGCATTCAAAGGTGCAATTCAGCAAAGAAAAACTTGTTGACATCTTTTGGAAGGTGAAAGATCTGACTGAAGGAAGGTTGGAATAGTTTATTGAAGTTTTAAAGAAAGGAGAAAAGTTAGCAGAAGAAATAACAATTCATGAATCTCTAGTAAATATTGTCAATCAAACATCTACGAATAATAGCATAATTATCATCAGTGGGATTACAATTGATGCTTGGAAGAAATTCCTTCCGGTTATGAAGGAAAAATATAAGGTAATTTTCTGATTGTGTTGATTAGTCTTTTTGAATTTTTTTTAAGTAAAAAGTTTTGGAGGAATAAGTATTTTGGAGTTAGGAAAAGTTTTTGGATGTACTTCAAAGGGGGAGTTAAGTTGAAAATTTTGAGGAGATTGGAAGCATATATTTTTTTCATTGATGTCAAAGGGGGAGAGAATGCTATGAAAAATGAATGAGGAAAGGATGCTATGATTTTGATTTTGAAAATCCAAAGGAGAGAAAGTGATGTGAAACTATATTTTGAAATTTTTCTCATTTTTCACCAAGTGTTGCCATCAATGCCAAAGGGGGAGATTGGGTATGACTCCTAGTGTTGTCATTGATGGCAACCTAAGTCATCCATGAGGTCTAAAATTTTGGATTTATTTAGTTTGACAAGAAAAGAGAAGATCAGTGCTTTACCAGATTAGCAAATAAGGAATAGGGTATCCCATCAGTCTATTGATCAATTTGCTTCACCGGATGATTCCTTTTGCATTGTGGATTGTGGAGAAAGTGTTTTGGCATCTGTATAATCATGTTCAAACAACTTTGGTAATGTTCACTATTCTATATTCAAATTAGGTGATCCAACAGAAGTTATTTTGTTGTTTATTTTGTTCTTGAAGGCCGACTTGTGTGTGTATCATAATACGGACATATGTGGATGACTATAATTTAAGTATTTTGGTTTTAATATTTTGTATGGGTCCGAACTAAGTTAGCCAACTTTTGGAGGTGTGCACTAAATGTTATATATGCTTGAGCTAACTGTTAGAAGATATTTTTATTTTTTGTTCAAGTCGACATTTGGATGTAATTTGTAAGAAGCGTATATATATATGTATTATTTTGAAGCGCAAATGTGTGGACGGATGTGAGGATGTCAAGGCTATAGAAGTTGTTTGTGATCTATAATCAAGGGAACAAGAGAAAGACTTGTGATTGATATGTGATGATTAGTTGAAGATACTTTTGAAGTAGAGCAAAGTGGAGATAAATGTAGATCTGAAGAAGAGTAGCAAGTGTGAATCTGACAAGTGGTCAGAGTATGTTCAACACTAGAATGGAACTATAATCAAGCTTGGAAGAAGCTATTTCTCAATTCATCTTCGGTTGTAATCAAAAAAATTTGTAAGGCAATGAGCCTTCTTTTCTTTTGAGCAGTGAGCTCTAGGTAGTGAACCTGAATGTATGTGCATTCCCTTTTGATTTTCATCATACTTTTAATAGGGTATAATTGTGGATTAACATCCATTGTGGTTTTCCCCTAACAGGGTTTCCACACAAAAATATTGGTGCTATGGTGCAATTTGTATTGTTCTTTATGGTTGCATTTTTATTTATGTGATATGATTTTTTTCAGATCTGATTTGCAATTTATAGGTTATGTTGAACACTGATTCACCCCCCCTCTCAATGTTCCTTGAGTCCAACAGCAATAGCCAATGTATTCTACATATCCAAACCAATTTTCTACATGTGTTGTGAGTTTGAGTGACATTCATCTACATTCAAGAACCATTTTACCAACTCCTCCCACACCTATCATCACTAAGCTCCCTGTGGAAGAGGAGGAGGAACCTCTGAATGACCCCATTTAGCCTGCTATAACTAGAAATCTTGAACCAACTATAGAAAAGAAGATTTCACAAGAGCCACCATTCCCTCAAAGATTGGAAGTTTCCAAGAAGAAGGAAGAAAATGAAGATACAAACTTTGACATCTTGAAGCTATTGAAATACATATGTGTCCAGATACCTCTCTTTTAGGCCATAAAATATGTTCATATATATGGAAAGGCAATCAAGGAAGCATGCCTTAAAAAGTCGGGAAGGAAGAAGAAAGACCTAACTATAGTCCATGTGGTGGGACATCTCACTGATATCATGCTTGGAAAGGTGACCATTCCCAAGTATAATGATCCAGGTAGGCTGTGGTAACAGTTGCCATCAACGGAATTCAAGTAAAGAATTCTTTGATTGATTTGGGAGTAGCAATTAATGTGATGACTAAGGACATCCTGCAATGACTAGATATCATAAGCATGAGGTCTACTCCTACTATCCTGCAACTTGTTGATAGTTATACTATGAAACCTAAAGGTATAGTAGAAGATCTTGTGGTGATTCTAGACTCTTGGGAGTACCCAATAGACTTTATGATTCTCTCCTAAAGCTATGCTAGGAGGATACACTATCATTCTTGGAAGACCATGGTTAGCAACAATAGACACTTATATTAGGTTCCAATCAGGTGACATGACCATTTTAGATGGAAATAATACTAAAAATCTCATCCTTTATCCTCCTACTCAGCCCATCCATGATGAGGAGAATCTTGTATGGCCACATGTTGGTGAAGAAACTGAGGAAGTTAACTCATTGGCATAGCTTATGATGTTAGGTAGAAGCCCCTTTTTGTAGCTCTAAGATGATGACAAGGTGTTTTCTATCATAATCCAAAACCATTGTGAAGTTGAGGAAGCATCATCATCTAATGCATCTGGTTCTACTAATACTGTAAAAACACTTATGCCTATTTTTCCTACTCTTCCTACAACCACTACATCTGCAAATGAACTTCCTGTAGCCACTATGCCAATAGAAAAACTTCTTGTAGCAACAAGAATGTTTCACACAATGTTTCCATATGAACTCAAGGTACCATGTGTTAATGATGCAGCTATGGTAGAATTGACTACTCAAGTACAAGTGTCTGAAGGAAGATATTTGAATATTAATAGCAAGTTAAGTAAAGAGTAGCAATTGCAATTAGCTGACCTACTAAGGTCTCATCAGCATGCATTTTCATGGGATTATCATGATATGAAAGGACTGGATCCTAAGATTTGCACTCATAGGATCTACATCAAAGATGATTTTCAACCCATAAGGTAGCCTCAATGCCGAATCAACCCTGCATTAAGAGATATTGTTAAAGCATAACTACAAAATTGTTAGATGCTGGATTCATCTACCCCATTTCAGATAGCCAGTGGGTGTCTCCATTGGTGATTGTGCCAAAGAAGGGAGGGAAATGGTAAGTTTGTGTTGACTATAGAGAACTTAATGCTACTACCAAGAAAGAACATTTTCCCTTTCCTTTTGTAGATCAAGTCTTGGACTCACTTATAGGAAAGTAGTATTTCTCTTGTCTAGATGGATTAAGTGGCTACAACTACATTCAAATTGCACCTGAGGATCAAGAGAAGAAAACCTTCACCTACCCATGGGGAACATATTCCTATTCAGTGCTTCCTTTTGGCTTATGCAATGCACCTACAACTTTCTAGAGGGTAGTTATTAGCATATTTTATGACATCTCCCTTGTCTGCATGGAGATCTATATGGATGATTTTACCACCTATGGTGCCAATTTCAATGAAGCATTGGAGAATCTTAGAAAGGTCCTACAAAGATGTGAAGACTAAAACCTATCCTTAAATAGTGAGAAGTTCTCCATGATGATGCAGGAAGGTGTAGTTCTTGGTCACTACATTTCCCACAAAGGAATCCAAGTTGACCCTACAAAGATTGCGGTAATTATTGATCTTCCTACACCTACAAAACAAAAGAATGTTAGAAGTTTTTTGGGACATGTAGGATATTATAGAATATTTATCAAAGACTTTAGCAAAATGGAAGCACCATTGTACAATCTCCTAACAAAAGATGTTGAATTACAATGGACAAAAGATTGTGATAAAGCATTCTCTTATTTGAAGGTACCTTTGACCCATGCTCCTGGATTAAAAGGGCCTAATTGGGAGATCATTTTCCACATTCATACAAATGCATCAGATTATGCCATAGGGGTAGTATTGGGATAGAAAGAAGGATCCATTGAAAATTCCATTTACTTTATCAATAAAAATCTACAGGGAGCTAAACTCAATTACATTGTCACAAAGAAAGAGATGCTAGCAATAATCTATGCCTTGAACAAATTCAGACACTATATCATAGGGTGTCATATTTTTGTGCATACTAATCATGCAACCATTAGATACCTTATGAACAAGCCTCTGATCTTAGGAAGACTAGCAAGGTGGTTATTTTTTATGTAGGAGTTTGACATAACCATTGTGGATAAACTAGTAAAGGCTACTATTGTTGCAAATTTTCTTTCAAGATTGACTACATCAGAAGATAGTAAAGTTATGGATGATGCCTTTCCTAATGAGCATCTATTTTCTATCAATATCCAAACACCTTGGTATGTTGATAAATCCAATTACCTTGTAACAGGAAGAGTAAATCCTCATTTCTCACCAAAGGAGAGAAGAGTACTTATTGAAAAATCTTTTCCTTTTTCCTAGATTGTTGGATGTTTGTTTTATACTGGACCAGATCATGTTATGAGAAGATATGTGAGAGAATATGAGAAATATGACATCCTACATTCATGTCATGATGAACCCTATGGAGGACATTTTGAATTTAGGATACTGTTGGCCTACACTCCACAAGGATGCAGAAAAATACACAAGGAAATGTGATAGGTGCCAAAGGATGGGCCAACCAACTAGATTAGATGAAATTCCTCCTCATCCCCAAGTAGTGATCACTCTTTTTTACAAGTGGGGATTGTATTTTGTGGGACCCATTGATCCACCATTGCATGGTAAGTCTTACATATTAGTATGCACTGATTATGTAACTAAATGGGTAGAGGTTAAGGCCATGAAGCATGCAAGAGACAATAAAGTTGTAGAATTTTTGTATGAAGAGATTTTCACCCAATATGGGGTTCCAAGAGAGATAGTTACTGACCAAGGATCTTAGTTCACTTCAACTCTTGTTATAGCCCTGGTTAATGAGTACAACATTAGGCATAGGAAGTCTACCCCTTATCACCCTCAAGACAATGGACAAGATGAGGTCACCAATAGGGAAATTGAAGCTATTTTAACCAAGACAGTAGCCATTCATGAGAAGGATTGGTCAAGAAAATTGCTAGAAGTTGTATGGGCCTATAGAACTACTTGGAAAACCACTACAAGTTTCACCCCATTTGAGTTGTTGTATGGGAAAACAACCATGATGTCGATTGAGTTTGAATACAAGAACCTTAAGACTATAGTAGACTTGGGGATGGATATCTCTGTAGCACAGAAAGAGAGAATCATGCAGCTAAATGCTTTGGATGAGATGAGAAGAACAGCCCTGCACCACACTGAGGTAGTGCAGAATCAGAGGGTGAGATGGCATGATAAAATTATCAAGGAGAATAAATTTCAACCAAGTGACTAGACATTTTTATATGACTCTAAGTATCAAGACAATGGAGGGAAGTTACAGACAAGATGGCTAGGATTTTACGAAGTTGCTAAAGTCCTTACTAATGGATCCATTCAGTTAACTCCCATTGACCCTGTCAGATTCAAGCTACTTGTCAATGGTCACCATCTCAGGTTATATCATAAGCCAACCTATAAAGAAGAGTTCCTGCAACAATTTTCCCAGTGAGCAATAAGCTATTTTCCTATAGCCAAAAGCGGTTGACCTAGCATCCCACCTTTCAGCTAAATTAAGGTACATATTCATCATAATAAATATTTCCACTTTAGTGGAAATCCATTTCTCCACCCATCCACCCATCTTTCCATCTGTATCATTCTTCTTTCTCTTCCATCATTTCACTTTGCCTCACTCCACCCCACTTAAATTTATTAAATGCTCAATCATTTCTAAAAAATGTGAATGGCACCTTCATTTATTCCATGATCTTTGCAACACATCTTTCGCATGTTCATGTATGTGTGTCTTAATTAGTATCTATTAATTACTTTTTAATCTCATTCAATTAATCATTGTACATTCATATAGAAATTTGCATAACACGTAATTACTTCCTATCATTTCATCCTTCCTTTCCCACATGTGCGGACACATGTCAACATTTAGGTTGGGGGGGAATAAAAAATGCAAATATAATGCAAAGGTGTCAATTCATAAGTTGGCTACCTTAGGAAATTTAAATTAGCCAAATTTGAAAATCTTGCTCACATGTGTGAAGTGATGGTTTTTGAGCCACCAATTCCTTCAATTGTCACCCTCATTCATCATCTACTTTCTTGCCTTAATTACCATATCCTAGCCTTGAGTTATAAGTAGTTTATGGTAAAATCAGAGATAGAAAAGGAAAGTTCAATCAACACCAACAGTAAAAATTTGGAAGAAAGGTGGTGGCTTTCAAACAGAAATTGTAGAAAAAGGAAATTTTTGCAATGTGACGGTGATTCCAGACAATGGGAGGTGGTTTAATTTTGCATGAACCCTTAGTTCATGACGTTTTGTTGCAAGATGCCCAATGCCTAGAAGAATTTCAACATTGTGGATGGTTTGATTATTTTATGAAGTTATAAGGCTTTGACGAAGGTATTACTCTTGAGTTTGCTCAAACATTCTCTAAAGGTAGAGTCACAGTGAAAGGATTAGAAGTTGTGGCAATTGAAGAGAGAATTGACAAAGTTTTAGGGTTACCAATTGATGGTGAGAATTACCCTGCTTCTAGGGATGCTAGTTTGGCTAGAGTGGAATTCACAATACATGGCGACCCACCAATTAGCATTGACAAACAGGGTGCAAAGAGGACATCTCTACCTGAACCTTGGAAGCAATCATTTTTCTATATAATAAGGTACTTTACCTATGAGGGGCATTTTTCAAACCTGCATTCAGTCCATTTCAAGCTTTTGAGCCACATGAGGCATAGAAGGAGGATAAGCGTGCCCAATGTTCTCTATAACCTTCTCTCCATCATGGTAGTTGAAACACAAGAAGGTAGGGACAACTCTATCTCACACCATTGCTTGATAAAATTGTTGGTTAAGAAACCTTTACATAGTGTATCTGAGATGTCCTAGGAGGAATTTTTGAATATTGATCAATTTAGTCCTAAGGAACTAAAACCTAGGGTTTTACCCCAACCCCGTAGGGTTAGCAAAAGATTAAGCCTAGCTAGAGAAACTCCTAGTGCTTTGACTTTTGGTGCTAGCTCTAGCATAAACCCTCTTGTAGTAGCAAAAGAAGCCATAAACATTAGCTCCTCAGAAATAGAGCATTCACAAGAAGCTAGCTCATCATCCAATTTTGATGATAATGTCCCCCTAGAAACCCTAATAAGAACCAGGGCACGAAGAAAGGAGGTTGAATCAAGTAGAGAAAAAGAAAAAGCCCAAACCTAGTTGATAGAGGAAGAGGTGCCTAGTGCTAGGAAAAGGAAGGTTGAAACTATTCATCCTGCAACCAAAGGGAAATGTAAAAGCACCCCTAGGAAGTCAAAACCAGTAGGGTTAGCTTTTTGCACACCTCTATAGGAAATCCCTAGGCATGAAGAACCATCATATGGGAACACTGAAGCTCCAATGGAGTAGGAGTATGTTGAGGAAAAAAAGGAAGATGTATTTCAGAGCGTAGCAAAATTAATGCAAGCAGACCTTGCCAATATTGTTGAAGAGTTTGAGGATGAGCAGGGGTTCCTGTAGCCAAACCAAGAACAGGGGCAAGAGTTCCTATAGCCACAACTAGAGCAAGAATAGAGCCAAGAACAAGAACAAGAATTCCTATAGCAAAGAGAAAGTGAAGAAATAGCACACACATAGTCAACCAAGCAACCTGAATTTATGCAAATAGTACCATATGGAGAGCATCTATCATCAAAAATATTGGTAGGAGTCCACAACCCTCCTACTTTTTTAGTTCATGCTGTAATTTTAAATTTTTGGAAAGAAATAGAAAGGAGAGAGGAAGAGAGGAAGCAGGAGAGAAAGAGACTAAAGAAATAAATCCAAATAAGGGATGAGATTATTGAGGAGAAGGACAAGGAGATTGCCACTTTGAAAAAGAAGGTAGATAATATTGTGATCGTGGTGCCACAAATTTTTGGATGTAGAGCTCCTCTGAGGGTTTATGCCCTCCACTTGAGGGATAAATTTCTCTCTTTCAAGTTGTCCAAAATTATTTCATATTTAAATCCCTCCATTAACACTCCTACAAAATTCTTTAATGCTTTCAGGATTGCTTCTTCTTAAATGAAAAACCTGCTATGTGAATTCTATCTGCATAATTATGTTGTTACACAGGACCATGAGTGGAATTCATTGCTTTATGTTGGGGATATACAGTTGAGAGCATTTATGTCCTGGGTCCAAAATGAAATTAGTTGGGGTGAACAAAATAATGCCTATAAGATAATGGAGACTAACATTCCGTTAGCCATCAGGGTTGAATCAAGTCATCCTAGAGATATCTGCAGGGAGTGGCTTAGGATGCTCCTAAGGCCAAGCTATGGTGATAGAATTATGCCCTGGATTGAGGCCATTTATACTGAATATGAGGTTAAAGTAGCTACAAAAGAAGACCTTGTAAGGGAATACCTAGCTCAACGATGGAACAACTTATCAGATGAGTTGAAGCAGGCAAAGCCCCACTCCATTCACAATTATGGTGCAGCACTAAAATTCATTAAAAGGTACACTCAATTGGGAAGAACATAGGGGATATTTTGGCTTCCCCTAACCTTCCAGCCACCAATTCTCTTATGGCTTGTACTGAATTTTAGATTCTTCTAGTATGATATTGATGCTAAGAGGAAAAGGTGGAATAAAATTGATAGACTAGGAGGATTCTACTGGGATCTAGACTCACGATCAGCAGCAACAGATGCTAGCCATTTTACAGTTGTAAATTCCAAAGCTCTAACAAAACAAAAGAACACCCCTTATTTTGCTGGAGGACCAAAAAAATGTTAGGTTGGAGGGGAAATGATGAGCTTAGTTTTTGGTCAAGTTCTGCATAGATTTCATAAGTTTATTTGATGGCAGTTTCATAGACTTTAGTGTTTAAGTGTTGATATTTTATAATGTTTCCCTCAAACCTTTAATATTGGGTTTAATTACCCCCTTTGCAAACTTTAATGACATAAGCATGTTATGTGGATTATCTGTATTGATTTTACATATGGTTGATGAATGTTCTTTTAAGTAATTATAGATGTGCAATTATGTGTTCTGACAGTGCCATGCAGCCATAATTTGAAGATGCTAAGTTGAGGAAGGAAAACCGTCAGAAGATCATGTAGGGGAATCATTCAAAGGATTTAATTGAGTACAACAGCAATAGATTCTCCATGCTAGTTATTGTAAACCCCTTGTATTAATGGCATTGAGAATTTGTGGGTGTTACTGTAGTGTCGAGTCCATGTTGGGCATGCATGTTTGACTGGATTCCCTATAGATGTAACCGCTTTGCCATTATTTTCCTACTTTCCCTAAATGGCATCCTCTCAATTAGTGGGAGTTAACTGTCCTATTTAGTTGATAGTATAAATAAGGATTTGAATCCTCTTCTTGGGGGTTCTGCATAGTTCTTGATTGTTGTTGGTATTGATATCAATAATATACTGAGCATTCTTCACTTTCCAATATAGTTATGATACTATTTTGTTTCTATGTTTCTCAATTAATAAGATGTTATTCTGAGTTCAAGCATTTGAGTTTCCATTAGCCTTAGAGGATTCTCACCCAAGGGGGGCCACTTGGTGGTAATCCATTCTTTAGAGTAGTTAGTTTAGTTGTCATTTTTTGTTCTATATTTAGTTAGAAATCTAGCTTTGACTATTCTTGCAGCCAAAACAGACATAGTAGTTTATTTTTTGTTACTTAGATCTTTATCCCTGTTATGTGTTTTAGTTGAGTAGATTTGTTACTAGATGCTCAGTCTTGCTTTATTTCTTTCCACGCAATTTATTTTCCAGTATTGTGATTTCCTTAGTTGAAGAGTAAAATGATTGCTTTGAGTTCCTAGTGCACATACAGTGCTGACCCATTTCAAGTTTACGTCATTGGGTTGACAAGTTAAATGCGCCTTCATGATGGTTGAGATAGTTGTTCATCTTAGATTTCCAATCTCTAAATAATAGTTGTAAAGGCTTAGTTATTGAATCATTATAGGAGGCCAACACCTATCAGGAATGGGAAGATAATTTGCACACTTTTGTAGTTTCCCTTCTTCCTAAGGGGAGAAATGGGCTTCAACGTTCATGGATTCTCTTTGGCATTATTTTTTGAGCATCACTTAGGACTACAGGATCCATCATCTTATAGGGGGGTCTCTAGTCTCTCTCTTTCTCTCATATGGGGGTATTATCTCTTATACTTTTGTGATAGAATTAGTTCTTGGGGGGTCTTGAGTCCTCTTATCTTTCTTCATCCTTCACTTGTACATTTTTTTTCACTCTCTTTTTTTTTATTATAGTTTTTTCGCATTGGGTTTTCTATCTTTCTTTGTTTCTGTGAGTTTTGCATGTGCATGGGTACTTAACATGGCCTAGTAGTTGGGACCCATCTTTTTATTCCCGCCTAAGTTATGCTTAATGGGGGTGTTGGTGTACACATAGGTGTACGCATGGCTTACTTAAGCTTACTTAGGTGTCTTTATGCTTAGGTGTCAAGGAAATGGTCTTTGACACCTCACGCTATCTTTGTGGGTGGTTATCCACCACCACTCCATATTAAAGGAGTATTTCCCTTCATTCATGGGTGGTTAGGAGTATCACCTTATCATCTTTGTTGACCTTTTGCCACCACTCCACTCTTATTGACATTTTGTGGATCTTGGTTTCCTTGTACTTTCCTATTTAAGGTTGCTCATTCTATCAATCTATGAAGCTAGTTTTTACATCATTTTGTGCTTGCATTTTATCTCCTTGATCCTAAAATCCTATATTTTAAATATGCGGTTCATCCACCCCTCAATTTTAATATGGAAAATCTAGAGAAGCACAGAAATATATGACTATTTTAGGATAAAGAGATAACCAAAACATCTTTCTACAAAAAATTTGAAATAACAATGGTCGAAGTCATCAATAGTAGAACTAAACAGCCTCTCAAAGATAAACATTTCTCCTTTTGGGACAATGAGAAGTTTAGAAATCAGTATGGTCTCAAATTTCCTCTCATTAATAAGAAGTCTAGGATAAATCCTTAAAAATTAGAAATGAGATCAAGTGGAATCCTCCACCTAATGGATGGTTTAAGTTAAACTTTGATTGAGCTTCCAAACAAAATCCATTATCAAAGATAAAATGGATAATTGTATATGAGTTGCTTCTAAGAAACACATTGAATGCATGGAAAATGAAGTAGAAATTTAGGAACTCATTCAAAGAAAGTGCAAATAGAAGATGATTTTCACAATGATAAAAGGAAATCTCAAAATTAGAAAATCAATTATAGTTTGCAAAACATCTATAACCCCTATTGTATTCTGTAGAAATTTTCTCCATATGGAATATCTACGAGAAAATTAATGATGAAGTAGATGCCTTAGTGAACTTTTGGTGTCAAAAGTATTATCAAAGACAAGATAGGTAATTGTATAGGGGTTGCTTTCTAAGAAACTCATTCAAAGCATGAATAATGAAGAAGAAATTTAGGAACTCATTCCAAGAAAGTGGAAATAGAAGATGATTCTCTCATCATTGTAAAGGTAGTTCATGATGTAATGTCCCTTTTTTTTTGGAAATTTCATGAGTCTCCCTTGGAGACAAAAATGAAAAAGGTCTATTTATTTATGGAATGAGAAATATTGATATGTTGGCTCAGAATGAGCATTGAATTCAGATAATTTATTTTGAGGTTATTCTTATTACTGGTTCAAATATGAAGATTGAATATTTAAATATATTGGAATTTATTAAAATCATTATCAAGTTCTCTCCAATCTGTATTAGTTCAAAATAGGTTGGTACTTGTGAAGCCACTTATCATGATTTTCCTCCCGTGATTGTGAAGGATTATCTCAAGGCATACTGTCAAGAATGGGAGATACTATATTTTGTTGAACACTTGGAAGCTATGGGAATCACTGGTGAGGCCACTAATACATTTGTGTTACACTACAAACAAAAGTGAAGGGGGATAATCTACGTAGGAGAATTATGCATTCCAATCATTCATTCTTAACTCTAGTAATTAATGAGATCCTCACGATATTAAGCCATTGCGACCTAAAGGTGGAGTTGTGTCGCAAACAAATGCTAACAGGAAGTGTAAGGAGTTGAATAGTCAATTGATTAATGATCTACATATTGAGTGAAGTATTAAGCCATGGTTTCTCTATTATCAAATTCTCTTGTTAAGAATCAATGAATATATTTTCCTTAGACCCACTCATACAGGAGAATAAACATAAATATATATATATATTATTACCAATATCAATGATTGCTAAAACATTTGTGGAAATCAATTTAATTAAAGACTATCATAAGAGTTGAGATGGGAATTAGAGTTAATAAGAATATAGTGATTCCTACTATTTCAAGAAGGCAACATTAGTGAAGGTTGCATAAAGCTATCACTACATATAAAAAAGCAGTGATTAGTTGTTAAACTAAAAGTCATATCCCTTCTAAAGGGACATCATTCATCCAAAGGATGTCTCTTTTCATGGATACATAAAGATATAAATTAAAATATAACAAGAAGTGGAGTTTCAGGAATTTGAAATGAAATGAAATGCAAAGAGATTGTTGCTCTATTTTCCAGTCAAGCTAGAAATACCCAAAATGTGGAAAAAAAAACCAAAGACAGATTGGAGACACACATAACTGGGCATGCAATATTTTCTTTTTTTTATTAACCAGAAAATAACAAATTACAAAGTGCTATCAAACTAAAAATACAATCTATTGATTACAAAATAAATAGAGCAGCAATCTCGGCCATTATTCAAGTGACTGCTAGAAAAAGCAAAGAGATTAGTCCAAGCAAAGTGTAAATGTGGCTAATGAAAAAGTGGCTAAAGGTAATTAGCAAAAGTCCTTCATCATGTGCAACATTGTTGAGCAAGGTAGTGATGAGGTATGGTTTTTAGACAGTGGTAATGAAAGTTTATTTTCTTTCATTGATAAGAATGTTAAATGAGAAATAAAAATGGGGAACAATGAAATAGTTCTTGTTGTGGGAAAGGGGTCTGTTATTTTTTGAACCAAGCAAGGTGAGAAGAAGGAGATCGATGATTTTTACTTTTCCCCTAGTATAAAGAAAAATTTGATGAGTATTGGATAGCTAATCCAAAAAGGTTACAAATTTTTGATAGAGAAGGGTGAATGCGTCATTTATGAGAAGGATGGAAGCAAGAATGTAATTGTAGCAATGCAAATGATGAAGAATAGGATGTTTCCATTGAGGATGGAATGGTGTTTCTCAACTTTTTCCTTAGCTATAGGAAAATGTAGAGCAATAAAATAGCAAGCATCTTTCAAGGCAGTCATTCAAGACCCTTCCAAGCTTTGGAATCTCAGGTATGGACACTTGTTAGAATGTTATAAGAGAATCTATGACATGTATGACAAGTTGTCATAAGATGTTATGACAATATGATAGATTCTTATGATAGATTCCTATGATAGATTCCTATGACAGATTCTTATGACAAATTCTATGACAGAATATGCTAGTTTTGGACTCCAGGAGTTCATGCATTTGAGATGGCTTATGTCAGTTGTAAGAGCATATTTTTAGGATGTCATGAGCAATTCATGAAGGAAGGTGTGGGTTTTTTTTGGAGGTTTTGTAGCCTATGGTTTGATGAAACCATGGTGGTATTCATCCTCACAATTCTCTTTAAATAGAGACCTTGAGCTAGAGTTGAGGTAGAAATTTTGTAGGTTTGTAAGGTAATAGGGTGTTGCTGGATTTTACAAGGGATGATAAGAGAAGTATATTGTTGCATGTAATATTAGAGATTATTAGTAATATACTTGCCTTTCTTTCAATGGTGGAGTTTTTTCCCTATGGGGTTTCTCCATAGCATGTGTTGTGACTCTTCTATCTTTCTTTGTCATTTTTCTTCACACTAAGGCTAAAGGTTAATCTACACATTTCATATTTGCATTCACAAATTTAAGTTCATATTGCAAGCTTTCTTCACCTTGATTATCAACAACACTTAGGCTATACTAGTTTGAATACTTTGTCAAAGAAGGGTGTGGTTGGAGGTTTACTGACCATAGTAGAGCCTAGTGGTAGATGTGAAGCTTGCATTTTAGGAAAGAAACATAGGCATCCCTTTCAATTGGTCCATTCAAGAAGGGTAAGAGCACCATTGGAGCTGGTGCACACTGATTTGTGTGGCCCTATGCAATTAATTTATATTGGTAAAATCCAATATTTTATGACCTTCATTGATGATTACAACCATAAGATATGGGTTTATTTTGAACAACATAAATTTGAAGCTTTTGAAAAGTTTATAGTGTTTAAAGCCTAGGCTGAAAAGGAGAGTGGGCATTTCATCAAGGTCCTAAGGTCAAATAGAGGGGGAGAGTATACCTCCGATTAGTTTGTATTTTTTTGCAAACAAAATGGCATCAAGAAGGAGCTAACAACCAGTTATACTCCATAGAAAAATAGAGTGGCTGAGAGAAAGAATAGGACCATCATGGAGATGGAAATAAGCATGCTAAAAGTAAAGGGAATCCCAAATGAATATTGGGGTGAAGCTGTAGCAACAACTATATATCTGATACCATATTAGGAATTTGAAATGAAATGAAATGCACAAAGATTGTTGCTCTATTTTCTATTCAAACTAGAAATACCCAAAATGCAAAATAACAAACCAAAGATAGATTGGAAACACACAAAACTAGGCATGCAATATTTTCTTTTTTATATTAACCAAAAAATAAAAAATGACAAAGTGCTTTCAAACTAAAATTACAATCTACTAATTATAAAATAAACTTGTAGCCATCTAGAGTTGCACCTAAACCATACGGAACTATCAGGAGCTTCTCAGAGCTCTCCCTATCCTTTTATTCAACTAGAACTATCTATTTTTCCTGGAAAACACTAAGTGATTGGGAGCTTTCAGTAGCTAACAAGAAACATGCACAAAAACAAAATACAACTATTGTTGTTTAGGAGCTTCTCTGAATCACACAAAGAACTCACACATAAAACATTCATTTTCGCAAACTGTTGTTGCACACAAAATTCTTTTTCATAACTAAAAAAACTAATTGCCTTCAATTCTTTTTGTCTATTCAAAAAAAATTCCCTCTCAAATTCAAAATTACCTATCACATTTAATTCTTCTGCAGATTAAGTTGCACGTCAGGAGAAAGTTGGGAAAGCAACCCCCAAAACAATCTTCCAATTGCACTAGCAATAAATGCTCTTGACAAATAGGTGGCAATGGGAAGAGGCTCAAGAGCAATTAATTTTCCAACAAAGAGGAGGACATCATGGAATATTGCAAATTGATATATTTAAACTTCATATCATAGAGAGTCTATGATCCACCAAAGAAATGGATGCATGAGCATCAAGCTTTGGTTAGACAGAGCAAAATCATATGAGTATAGAATGCCAAATTTGTAAGCTACCTACTCTAAACTTACAGTAAATAAGGGAGTCTAGATAGATTTGAAAATCACCCAAGCCGAAAACATCATGTACAGGAATAGCAAAATTAATATCACAATGAATGAAATAAATGCACACAAAGACTATGCTCTCTCAAAGGTATACAAACCACATCTATGTTTATTCTTAGACTATCAACAAGACTAAATACATAGTAAATATAAAATACTTAATCGCTAGATTTGAATTGAAATAAAATATTAATAGTGCAAAGCAACCAACAACTCAAATCGCAAAAAAATTGCATCTTGCAATATATGTTGAGATAAATGATTGTCTCAACTTGTGTTTCAATGGTGGATGACTGAAACTAAACTTAATTGAATGCATGATGGATATTTTTCATGTAGGCAGTTGTTGCATGAGCAATGGAAATTGAGTTCCCCTCTAGTGGTTGCGCTGATCTCATTCTACTATGTAATGCATGTGTCAGTTTTAAACTGAAATTTTACACTCTGAGTTTGCAATGAATATTGCATGTGTTGAAGCCATCTATTTGTGAAAATTGATTATATTCTATGCCTTAGAGTATTGAGTAGATATAAATTTGATAATTTCTGACACTATTGTGCTAACAACATTATCCCAGTTTTTATTGAAGATTGGTGAACACCAAGAAAAGCTTACTGTTGATATTATATTGTAATTGTTTGTTACTGATAATACAAAGTACTGTGCTTTTGGTGTGTGGGTTTTTTTACCTAGAAAGGTTTTCCCAACGTAAATCTGTGTGTTATGGTATTATTCTTTTATCTATGTATTTGAATGTGTTTCTTCCATTGCAACAATTAAATATTTGTATGAATCTGCACTATCTCTCCTTCATAGATTAGTGTTGGAAGCATTGTTCCAAACCTCTGCTTCCTTTCAGTTGGTATTAGAGCCTAGCCAATTTGGCTCCTGTTGTTGGGTAGAGGATTTTTTGTACTGGTCTTTGTTTGAGTGGGAGTATTTGTAGAAATATTTCAAAATCTTGTTGTAGAAAAAAAAGATAGTAGGAACATCCAATAGAATCAAGATGGATAAGTTTAATGGCAGCAACTTCAAGTTATGGAAGTTGAATATGGAGGATATGCTCGTGGATAGAGATTTGTGGGCTACAATATCCAAAACAAAACCAGCCAATATGACTCAAGAAGAGTGGGATCTGAAGGATCGAAAAGCCAATGGTTTGGTTAGACTTTGTTTGGTTGATTTAGTGCTCCTGAATGTCCATGAAGAGAAGACTACAAAATCTCTTTGGAAGAATCTTGGAGATGTTTATTAGGCTAATCTCTAGTAAAAAATTCATTCCTATGAAATAAATTGTATTCTCTAAAGATGGAAAATGGAGGATCCATTGTAGATCACCTAAATGCATTTAACATGTTGATTGCTCGGTTGGGTTTTGTTGGTGACAAGATTGAAGATGAGGATCATTGCATGTTTTTGTTATGTTCTTTTCTAGACTCATGGGATCACCTGGTTATGGCTATTGGAAGTAACATCACCAGTTTCAAAATGGATGATGTGGTTCCATCGCTCTTGTATGAAGAGATGTTGAGGAAATCTTCTGAGATGGCCAAGTAAGCCCTTGCTATTCGTGGTAGACCTAAAGAGAAAGGAAATAAAAAGGACGAGAATTTCAAATCAAAATCTTCAAGGAGATCTAAGTCTCCTTGCAAGTCCAAGGTGAAATGTTGGAACTGTTGGTGTTTTTTTCCAGCTAAACTATAGAATTTTCTAAAGGGTAGCTAGCCCTTATATTCAAAAATTTCCTAAGGATAATGGCCAACCCAATGAATAGAGAATTTTTATGTCTCTATTCCTACACTTTAGGCTCTGTAGGACCAAGGAGGGTATTCCTTATTGTGTTCGTTTGGTATATCAACTTTTCAAGAAAACTTCAATATAGATTCATTCCTATTTGAGGAAAACATATTAAACTCACTAAAGATTTGATAGGTATTTAAGAAAATTAATATATATTTTGCTAGGAATGTGGGTGCACTTCAAACAGACATTTCAGAATTGGAAAATTTTTAATAAGTTGTTTTTATTTTGAGTTCATAGCTAGGTATGTTACTTGTCCACTTAATTGCATGAATTATTCATAAACAAGCTAGTGCCTCATCAATTGGGTAAATGGAGTCAGATATGAAACAACAAGTAATACATTGATTCATTAACTCTAATATATATATGGACTATCTCTATAATGTCTTACAATTCAAAGACTCACATTATCCAAAACATTACTTATCAAATCCTTGTAAATTCTCACACACCCATGACTTTCCCAAGCATTCTAATTAACCCTTTGAGTTAAAGAAAATAAATAAAGCCATACATTTAATTGAACCATTGATGATAGATGAAACAATCTTTAACAATTTCATTTATGATCTGTGAAAATGTACAAAAGGAGAGCATACGCTTTGGAATTTATATTTGTCCCAATACCAATAATCTATGTAAAACCATTTAATACTATTACATACATAACCTATACCCAAGACAATTTCCTAGAAAATTCATCAAGCATTCTATATTTTCATTTTGCTTCCTATACTTAAATCTTACCTAGACGTACTAGACTCAAATTTTTGATCAGAACCCCTTACATTGAGCCATGAAATCCCTTTTATAATACAAGGGTGTGATAAGGAATTTGGCTCAAATGTAATTACATTTCATGTTAATTTCAAAATTCATTTCATCGAGGTTGATTTCTTGAACTGTTACATATTCAATCATTCATTTATCATGGGAAAATCAAAAGGAAAAAAGGAGTGACAATCCATTCGTCAAAACCGCCATGCAATCCTTCCAAAAGGCATCACCAAAATTGGCACATTCACCAACACTAGAGTAACCACCATTGCAATCATCGGCATGAACCCACAAACCAGCACCAATAAAATGAACCAATAGAACCAGCTACCTAAAAGCCTAATCATCACAGCACCCAAAACCCAACACCATTAGAAGAGGACATGAGTGTTACCCAGCCCTGTCAACTATTGAGTAACCACCCTCACTAGGTCTTATGATAGAGAGTGGATTTTCAATGACAATTTCATCCTCCAAGTCACTATAAGGCACAAGAGAAGCAAGACATTAACTAGGGCCAAGGCCAACTCCTCCTTCTTCACTTGAAGTATTATCAGAAATTAAGATAGGAGTGGTGGGTTTCTTTGAGAAAACCATAGGACCTGAACTAGACCTCGTTAATTATTTCACCAACAAAGGCCCCTTCTCTTTTATCCCATCTAGTTCTTGTGACACAATTTTGTTTCTTAAGGCATAGGTGCTCCTAACATTCACCTTCTCACATTTCTTGCATGCACTTCTCTTCTTTGGAATAGTTGGCACCTCAGCCAGTAGGGGTTTGTCCTCAGGTATGTATGCAACTAGTTCTTGCATACTCAACCTTCTTGACCTCCAAACTGGTGCAATAGGAGTACTAGGCTTGCTCATTTTTCAAGATATAATGACAACTAGAGCCAATTATGTAGAAGAACACAAACCACAATTTCCAGAAAATTCGTACGTACAAGCAGTGAAAACACCCACAAATTTCAGTCATAGAAAATAGTTTAACTTCAATAGCAATGCAACAAGCATATGCACCTACATGCTAGAAGATGCCATGCCACCACCTTTACAATTCATGTGCTCAATTTTTTTTGCAACATTCTCTCCAATAATCGCAGTAATTAATTATGTGCTCTAGTAACTCACAAATGATTTAATCAAGCCACAAAAAACCCTCATTAAATAAATGAATTTGAGGCTAGTTGCAATTAATGGCCATCTTGGTTTTGCTTGTTTGGGCAGAAAGATCAATTACTACATGTTAGATCTCCATCGTTCATTGCTACTAATTTAAAACTTGATCAATGAGGTACATTAAGAGTCACCAGTTGCTTTGTAGATCATACCAAGAAATAGCGAGGAGGTGCTTTAAATTTGACACATCCATCTGCATCCTTACCCAATCGTCCTTGCCTCATATGTTGTTGATCTTGTTGATTGTGAGGAAAATCCTAACCACATCCTAGAAGCATCACCTGTCACCAGTTCACAATCCATTTTGAAACCTCATCAAATGATGGCCTCAGAGCTAGCAATGAGATACTGGCTGTTGATCTAACCACCAGAAGACCTTAGCCAAAGATCCATGCTTTACATCACTCATCGCGAGTTCCTCCCCTGCCAAGCCACCTCAATTGGTGACAATCTAAACCTGCGCAATGGGGAGAAACTCCACCCATTAGTAGTCATGGGTTCCCCTTTTAAAGACAAGAAATAACTGGCAACAGTGCAAGGGCCAATGATGGTTTAAATAATTAACTGTATCGCTCATTGTGGGTTATTTTCCCATGGCAGAAATGAAACACTCGGTCGGTGATTTACTTTGGAACCGACGATGGGTTAAGAGTTCAACCACATTGTTGATCACATGTTACTCTCCAAATTTAAGGACATAACTATGATGGGAAATGAAATTCCATGGTTCCTAAATGCCATGCATCACTCGTCATGAGTTACCTTGCAATAGGGAAAACACAACCTGCAACAGGAAATGAACCAATAGTGATGGACTTAGACGATGCTGCAAAGGGAAGTACATCGCTCATCATGTGATGAGTATAGTAGTTTGAAATAGAAATTGCGATGAGTGATAGACCATGAGTAGCATATTTAAAAGGTATGAAAGTGCATGTGAAAATAAGTTTTTTATAAAGAGAGGGTCTTCCTAGGCACAGTGGGTGACTTGAATGATGGGGCTGGTCAAAAATGATATTGGGGGCCATGAAATGCCAAATGATTGAAAAAGTGACTTGGTGTAACTAGTCAATGAGTGAACATAAGCCAACCAATGTATTAAGTGTATAAATGAGTAAATCAATAAAACCCTAAACCCTAATGACATTAAAGAATAGGAAGTCACGGGCTTGAAAATAGAACTAGTGGAACAATGAAAATTTTAGGGTTCCACCAGTGGCTCTGACTAGGGATGTATGCCTCTTGTAGGAATAGCAAGAATCTAGATCTTTGATTGAAGTAGATCATCAGGAAGAATGAGCATGGTTATAAGGGTATAGAATGTAACCCTCTTTTCCTATCTGGGAAGCCTTCTTACCTATTTTTATTGACTTCATTCTCTAAATTGGAGGCATGACAACCTCCCAAAGTTTAGAAATAGTTCTTTTGTAGTGTCCCTCCATCTGTGTTTTCTTGTGTTACTTTTTGTCTTGCTACAATGTTGGGTGTTGTATGGATTCAATATGTTTGATTTGTGTCTTATGAGATTGTGACAAATTAGATAAAAGTTCTAACAACTTACCTCAAAGCTTACAAGAAGTTTTAGCTTAAGAGAGTAAAGAACTTGTTCTACCTTCTTACAACAAAGCTCTAGCTAATCTAGGGGTGATCTTATGCATTTAGTTTGAAGGGTTAGCATCATGCTTAACTTGTATAGATTAAGTAAATAAAATCTTGGCTGCTCGAAATTCAAGAATATGCTTCTCTCCCTCTAACAGCGCTATATGACTCAACATCTCGTTGTTTAATCTTTACTTATAGTATGACACTTTTATTGAAAGTTTTATATTGGTTAGCCATTGTTTTGGCATCAGCCTTTGGGCTTTGGAAGTATTGACCTACTACATATTCCACCTAGTAGCCTTTTCTAAATCTAAACTTCTAGTTCTTATTGTTGTTTCTTTCCTCTCAGCCAGATAAGTTGAGTGGAGAAGAAACTAGTTGATCCACCATTGGGTCACCATTTAATTTGGCATTATATTGAAGTTCTTCTTGCGTCAAATGTTATTTATACCCAATACACTAAACATGATGTTCTCATATCCTTGCCTGAGAATCCGCGGATTTATCCAATAAATTCTTTGCATGTACTGCATGAACATATCTCTTCCTGTCACGAACATTGAGAAAATCTCGAGGAAACTCATTGAGGGGTTGGTTACAACAAAATGGTAATGGATCTTTGATGCAGGGAGTGGAGAAATTGTAACGGCATGGTAATAAATAAAGTACTAGGAAATCGATTTCATAGTTATTTTATAATGGTAATAGGTGGGAAAGAAAATCTCTCTCCAATGCATGTCGAGAATGGAAAGTGAGGAGTTATTTGGAGGGAATCCTATCGGATTGCAATAAATGTATAAGGAATCCCATGCACATCATTAATGAGAATAATGGAGAAAATGGAGCTATTTTTGGAGGAAGGCACATTACGAAAAAGGACTCTATCTTATGCTCTAAAGGATTTGCTTTGTAAAAAGAAAAGACCCTCACAGGGAATTGCAAGATGATACTACTAGTGGATGGTGTTGCTTATACATTCCAATTATCTTCAACCTACTCTTTCGGCATGGAGTTGAGTCCAAGTATCATCATTTTCATCAAGGGGCACAGTTCACATATTAAAAATTTCCTCCATCTTGATGGCTGGTAACACCTTCGATGGTGGCTGCATGAAATGGAACCATGATGTCGAATATGGGTACCAGAGTAGCATCAATTTTTGTATCAACCTAAATCTTTAGTTCTCTAGAAATGGGGTTATCATCCACATTTTTGTAGGAAGCCATCACAATGGATGGCGTGGAAGAGCCATATCCATCTTTAGGGATCACCTCTATCTAGGTTATGGACCTTGTCGAAGAAGTAGGTGCTAGAATCTAGAGAAAGAAGGGGGCATAAGAGGAGAGCAGGTGCGTTGGGTCAAGCTGCTGAGGTGAGTCATCCTCTCTCTCTCTCTGGTGTTGATTATCTTTCTCTTTGTAGCAATTGGGATCATAGGTTTACTTTATGCTTTCTCATAATAGGATAGGCTTTTTGTCTCTATTCGTTGGCTCTCAAATCATTCTAGGAAAGAGAAGTATTAACCCTAGTTCACCAATTTCAACTCGTGATCTATTTCTAAATTAGTAGATTATCTTTACTCAGTGTCATGGAACTATGATGTTGCTTTCCCTTATTTGATACATGCTATCTCTGATAAAAGAATTAAATGCAATCATACTTTCTTAATAATCCATCGCCTTTCAGATTATCTGCAACTATAATATCAAGCAAGCTCTATTTTGTTTACATTGATGGTCGTTGTTATCCTATTTGAGCCCTAATGGTTGTGTTTGCGCATCCCCTCTCCTTCTCCATTGTAGGTGCTGCTAGCAGCCATTTGTTCTCTAGGTATTCATTTTCTTGTTGTGAGTACTGGAGTCTATTTACCTAAAATGGTAGGAAGTTCAAGATTTAAATAAACCCCTTGATTCTATTATAGTTGCAGTATTTGAAACTAAAATATTGTCATGGTTTAATTAAGCTCTTTGACTTCTTTAGCAACCTGTCCCAGCTGTAACATTTGAACATAGAAGACTGTAAAGGTCTAAATAGCCTGCTTGATTCTTTTGATAATCTATCACAGTTGCAGCAGTTGAAGATATTGTCAATTACTAACAAAATACAGAGCTTTCCATTGATCATGGTGAAGTTTAATTTCCAAACTTCAATTTGAGCGCGTCTTTGGAAACTCGCTGCCAAACAGAAATGAGTCTAGTTTTAAAAAGAAAAGTTGTACATTATTTATCCTCCTCTTAAGTCACGTATTTGCACCTCACCTTTCTCCTTGCCTTTAGTCTTGTGGATAACATTTGGGACTTGACAATAATGCAACAATATGGCAATATTTCCAAATTCCAATATTCATTTTCTAATGTACTTGACAACTTGTTACTATACAGCGTTTAGAGTTGAGGTAGTGTACAGAATTAAGTAGCCTCCCTGAAACCATTGGCAACCTGTCGCAGTTGCAACACTTGAACATAGAAAGTTGTAGGGGGGTTAAAATACCTTGCTAATTCCTTTGGAAACTGATCACTTATGCACTACTCGAAAATAGAACGCAGTAGAAGTTTAAATAATTGCCCTAATTTCATTGTCAACTTGTCACAACGATGCACTTGAACATGATAGGATGTATAGATTTAAATAACTTCCCTGATATTGTTGGAACCTTTCCAGAAGTAGCATTTTTAGGATCCAACTAAAATGCAGTGTTGCTGGAAACATTCAGCCTATATTCTTTCATGACTCGTAGGAACCACTAGGTTATCTAGCATTTAGCAATGAGGTTAAGGGCATCCCAGGACTACCAACACCGACATGAAGGGTAACCATGCGAACTTTTGATTAATTACATATGTATGCAATAAGGTTACTGATGTGTGAAGTACTTATAACCTCATCCACCAAATCTGCATGACTGAGTGCATCGACGACACAAATAAAGCTTACAAGGTTAGAAGTGTGATTGCAAAAGCAAGATCATTTGTTTATCCTCAGCTCAATAGCTTCTTTCCTTTTGAGCATCATAGTAGCCTAATCAATGTAGAACATGAGTATACTTTAAGATATAGAGATTGAATAGTTAATTTATTTGGAGTTATGCATTGGAAGGTTTATTGTTGAAAGAGTAATTTAAAACAATGCATAGTATATTTGATATAATAGGGTATTTTTATTCCAAAGTCAAAGTTTGAAATTTAGAAGTGAAACTCTATAACTTAGGAACATTGAAAACCAAGTTAGGAGATATCTTACTTCTTATACCGCATTCATGTAGCTATGAGTGTTCATTAAAGATGGTTATTTAGTGATTATTAAATAAAAGAAAGTTTAGTAGGCTTGGATTAAAACCTAGAGTAGGGTAGAAATATCACCCTTATCATAAGGTTAGCTACTAGATAATATGACATATTTCTCTATTGATATACTTTAATTTGTGCTTAGATAGTTTTCAAAAGTATCTCTTTTCAAGGATGAATTTGAAGGTAATTTCCTTATGAGAATTGATTCTCTTGTAGTTACTTAATAGATGACAGGTTAATCTATCATGTATGTCTTTATTTCATTATTGGAATAGTTGTTGCATGACATATCATGTTGGTAAATTGGAAAATTTGGAATGTTTGAGTGTATTCTTGTGGTGAATTTTGTGTGTATTTTTGGAGTTTATGATGAATTTATTTATGGAGGCTGTTTTTGGCTTTGAGTTTGATGTTGATTTTGAGATCAAGTTTTGTTGCCACCTTGTTGGGAAACCCTTGTCTTAGTGATTTATCAGTCTTCTAGAGAAAGGGAAAGAAAGGTGTTGCTTTATTATTGGCCTTCACTTTTGGTTCTTTGTGAACTATTGCTTGTATGATCTATTTGATGTTATGGGTTTAGCCTTGCACTTGAAAATAGTTTCGTTATGAAGATTTTGTGTAGGATGGTGTATGCCTTGCTTAATGCAATTTATCATGTGGCTTTATATGTTGTGCATGGGGGATTACCCTGATAGTGTCTTTGGAGTTTTTTTGCTCATAGGGGGAGTGGCTTTCAATGGGGGTCGGGACCCGAAAGAGGTCCCAGGGTAACTCATTGGAAGTTTATTAATCAAGTGAAAAAATTTATATTTAATTAGGGGTTTTGGATAGAATCACACATTAACAAAATATAAGTGAATGCCTCACTCATGGCTCAAGTGCTTGTATGGGCTTGAGATGAGTTGAGAAGACCTAGAATGGCAAGATCGTTATCTTGTCTTTATGAAAAATAATTGATTCCGCATTGGATTGCATGTGGGGTCGGGTTTCGTAAGAGGTCACCAGGGTAACCCAAGTTGGGGGTCGGGGCCTAGGAAGATTCGCCAGGGTAACCCATGCAACATTGCGATGACACTCTTCCTTTAACAACCATGTATGCTTTGTTTCCCTCTATGTTATTCTTGGGCCTCTGGAAGCACATGTTGGCATTTGTATGTTGATGTTTTATTGGTTATTCCTTATGTTGGGCACATCTTGTGTTGGTTATATCTTGTGCTGGAGATTGCCTTATGTTATTGTGGTTCTTGTTGTGAAGTCTTGTATCCTTGTTCTGTATGATGGTTATCATTGGGGTCCTTCTTGTCATCTCTTAGCACGGGGGGGTGGGCCTTAGGATCCACGTGGTTAGGTGGAATGTGCTATGCACCCCATTGGGTCCCCAATCATCGATTGAGAAGTGCAAAATTGTACCTTGCAGTGACTCCTGAGTTGAACTAGAGTTTGATCCAGTATTGTAGCTTTGTACTCCTTTATTTCAAATGTATCATTCCATTTTATTGTATCTTCCCCATTCATGTTGGGAAGCGACATTGTAATATTGTAACCCTTGATTAATGTTTTGACCATTTTCATGTTATCTTATGATTACTAGTATATACTTACCTTTCATGTGATGTAATAATGTTGTTGTGAAAAGTAATGCAGTTGTGTAAACCTGAGGGATTTGTTATATGTAGTTCATGTTTAGTTTTCATTTCATGTGATATATGATTATTATGATGTATGTTAGTACTTAAAAAAAAAAAAAAAAATTGGTGCTATAAATGTTAGGTATATTAGTATCCTTTGGGGTTGCTTGGCAGATCATTACATCTTTCCTCTATCAAATACCTTATTCTGATTTGATATCCATCAACATCTACATTGTGTACTTCTAAGCAACTAGTACCACCATGACTAACATC
This sequence comes from Sequoia sempervirens, assembly GCA_007258455.2. Classification (NCBI taxonomy): domain Eukaryota; kingdom Viridiplantae; phylum Streptophyta; class Pinopsida; order Cupressales; family Cupressaceae; genus Sequoia; species Sequoia sempervirens. The sequence continues at coordinate 67,332,710 of VDFB02000013.1, read as the reverse complement.
ATCCATTTCACTTACCATGAAACTATTCTACTCATTATCATGTTGCATCACAAGCTCATCTAGATAAATTGGAAAGATAAAACTTGTGTATTCCACATGATCATATATTATGAGATTGCATTCAATTTTCTCATTAAATTGAAGATCTTCAAAACCACTCTACTATATGTCATGCCCAATTTCTCCCAAGGTATTCAAGGAATGAAATACAAATGTAAGGGAATCATCATTCTACCCTATCCTAGTGTACACTTCATTAGATGGAAGTAACTCAATGTTAAGAGCCATAAGGTGTGGAACTTCTACAAAAAATTCAAGTGCACATTCATACTGATTAACACCATGCTTAATTCCATTTGTTCCCCTAAGTTCCCCTTCACTTGAATCAGTCATGTAACATTTGTATAATATGAAAGTTTAGTAAATTGTATCTCATCAACACCAACACTGCATTCATTGTTGTTATTTTCATCTTCAATATTTTCTCCATGTGGATAACCATCACTCTTCTCACATGACTGGGTATTTGTTGAACCAACATTACCTTCCTCAAGGTTAAAGTCAAAAAACTTGGTATTAGGCTTACCTCCACTCCCTGATGTCTCAACCATATCATATTCTTCATATTTGCAAGTAATACCTACTGGGAATTCATCAGAGTCTTCAAAAAAAAGAGGATTATTCCTACACCAGTAGGAATCATTGCTCATTATCTCACATGTTGATAAGGGTTCATCATATAAGGTATTTTCTCACAACTTCATTGTTGTCAATGAAACCTCTACCTCCTCAGTATGAAAGTCTAAATCTTCCATATCATCATTATATTTGGAATCATCATAGTCATTGGGAGAATATATAGATGAATTCTCCATTCCATCCACATCATCAATACTTAATCCTTTCAACTCACATTTTGAGAATTCATTATCAAATGAATTAGTAAAATTGTCAATATCACTAATGTGCAATGACATTGATTCAAAATCCATGTGCTTATCATAATGTGCAATTTTCTCATTTAATAAGGAAAGCCTTTTATTGTCCAAAAGTACCTTATACTCTTCTTCATGTGTAATTGACTCAACCTCTGCTTCATATAAGCAATCAGGAATAAGAGGCTTAAAAGAAAGTTCATCATTTTTAGCTTCATACTCACAACCAACATAATGAACACATTTGCTTATATTCAAGTTCTTCATCATTCACATAACTGACATGATTCATTGATAACAAATCCACATTACATGCCAAATGTGCACTAAGTGAAACCAAATCATCAACTAAGGGACAAGTGCTTTCATCAATATTCATATCACTGCATTGTTCAAGTGAAGAGAATACCTCTGAATCATCCTTATAGGAGCATTCATAATCATCAAAAAGACAATCAAGTTGGCTATCATTATATTCCTCATCACAAGAAAACTCGTCACTATACAAACCATGTTTAGATTCTTTGAAGTGAGTGCTTTAACATTTATCTTCAATGTCTTGATTATTGATTTGTGGTGGAATATCATCAACATTATCATCTTTCTCACTAGCCAATACATGGCATTGAGTAACATCATACATCTTTTTTGCATATCCTTTTCCTGAGACATCACTAGGAAAGAATTCATACATATTTATTTTATTATCATCCCATGTATCTTTCTCTTCAACAATACCATGTTTCCTTTCCTTCTAATTCTTTTCAAGAGAACAATTGTTGTCTCTATCCTAGGGATTCACATTTTGTACATAGTCACATTTGACAGATTCCATAGCCTTTATCCAATTAGGTACTTGATCAAAGCTATGAGGATTCAATTCTTTATGCAAGGCACTCAACCCAAATTCATAAATTTCACAAAACAAATCAATGCACTCAGAATCCTTAGGTCTAAAAGTTATGGGGATTTCTATCAGAGCATCCAAAAATCTTAAGAATAGTTCATGTGATTTTTCTCCTTTAAACCTTTTCATTCTATACAATTTTTTAACAAAAAACCTTTGATTAGCTTTGCTCAAACTCTATTCACTCTTGGCTTGGGATTTACTATAAGTTGCACATTCTGACAATGGAGAAGCCATAATATGAGAGGCATTGTCACCTTGACAATCATTTATAGATTCCAATGCCTAAGTTTTGTCTGTGTGAGATGTGTTAGAATGACCAACACTCACATCCCTATGTCCTTTCATCATTGAATATCTCAAATTATTCTTAATATCTATAGCAATTTGATATGCTTGGTGTAGGGTTGTGGGCTCCTTGTCTCTTAATAGACAGCCCATCTTGCTATAAAATGCACCAAGATACACAAACAAACATTCAATGTCACATCTTAGACTTTGATACTACTTGCTTTTACTTTATGTGGAACTAAAAATATGAATAATTATGTGTGGTAGAATAAATGTGTGTTATTTGAATGATGGAATAAGTGAATGTTATTTTATTTTAGAAAAATTTAATGCAATGATATTATTTAATTAAAATGATGCAATATAGCGAATGATATCTTAGAATGATAAATTATATTACTTTGATTTATATTTTCTTGGACACTAATCTATAAATGGGTGCTCGAGTTTACATGAGTTGCAGGTCATTGAAGACCAAGAGTGTGGTTAAGGTAGAGGAGGTTAGCCACCCAGCAGGGTTAAGATGGAATGGTTACTCTCACACACACACACTTAGTAACATATAGTTGCATTTAGGATTTTATTTAGTTAATTGTTTAATATTGCTCTTATTTTATGGTTGTTAATTAAATTAATTAGTAGTAAATTAAAAGTGCATAGAAATAAAAGAATTTGTTTTTTTTATTTAATGATTTCTTTGAAAATTAAATGTTATTTATTTATTATTTGAGTATAATTGGGTTGCATGAAAAATAAATCTTGTTTTCTTTTAAAAATTAGATTTACTAGATAAACTTGAAATAAAACTTGGAAAAAGATGGAAAGATTATCGAAAACAAATTGATAAGATAGAAAACATTAAAAGATAGAAAAATAAGAGAAAAGATGTTAAAATTATAAAACAAAACAAAAAATACAAAGCAAAATAACAATGGAAAAAGAGGAAGAAAGTAATAAATGTTCATAAAAACTCTTATTTTTTCAACAAGAGGATTCATTCTGAATGGGAGATTCATATTTTTCTTCTTCTATCTTTCTTTCTGCAAAGCAATAACTGAACAAGAATAGTGAAGTTAAAATAATATTTGGGAAGAAGTAGAAGGGAGAAAGACAGAAAAATAAGAGAAGAATCATCAAGGATAGCGTATTTATCAGGTTTTTAATCATTATTCCACTATATTTTTTTTAATTCCATTATGTGAATCAATGAATTGTCTTTGTTTGTCTTACAAGAAAGATTTAAATTCATTATTGATAACCATTTGAATATTTATATATATTTAATATTGTTGCATATCCTTGTATTGGATATTCTATATACTGAATAGAAATTGCAAATTTGTCTTTGTAACTAATTAGTTGTTCTAGAATATAATAATATTATATATTTACCTATATATATTGTATTTCATATATGTAAATATATAATACTACTATTAAATATATAAATATTTGTGATTGGAATAAATAATACCAAGTTACGAATTATAATCTCCCTGAATAGTGAATCACTGTTTGAATTATTGATGAAATCTTGAAAGGGAAATGACGATTTTGGATATATTTGCAGCCACACTACCTTAAGGAATGGTTGCCTATGGAGGTAGTTGCCCCTCCATAGGTCGCGGCCTATGGAGAGGGAATTGCCCCCACAAGTGGCACCTTCTTTTGTCTAAACCTTGTAGAATATAAATATTACATGTTGTCTGCACTTTATTGAATTTTCCTTATATTTACATAAACTCGGAAATTTGAATGGATGTATTCACTGGAAGATTATTTGATTGCCTGCATTTTCATTTCTCTGTGGCTGCAAACAAATATGTGAATAAGTATATACATATATGAGTGTATATTTATATGTGTATTTACGTATTTAGAATTTTGTATTTGCTGCATATAAATTTGATTATAAATAATATCTATATATTCTTAGATTTTAATTATGTTTTTAATGGATCTTTTCCTGCATATATATATATATATAAAATTTATAAAAAAGATATTTAAATCAAATTATGAAAGTATTTAACTTACATGTAGAATTATAATTTTGTATTTTCATTTCAATTGAAAATTGAACAATAGAATCTTTGTGCAAATGAAAACCTATAGGGACACATATAGTTGCTATTTTTATGTGAAATATAAGTAATTGATTGGTTGAGTTGTAGAATTATTTTTGAGCAACTTATTTATTTATGGCTGTTTGATTTTTTGATGGTATTGAAAAATTATATACCATTTAACAAACTTGGAATTAAATATGTTCTCAAAAGAACTTAATGATTAGCAATTGCTTGTTAGTTTTACAAACTTTTGAGAAATTATGCTATATTTATTCTTCTATGAGATCACTTCCAGGATAGGATGTCAAATGTGGGCTCCCAAAGATGGTAGTTTTCCTACTATCATTTTATTTTTATTGCTTGGCCAAGCTAAATGTACTAGTGAAATAGTTGTATTAAAAATCCTAGAATATATATGTGTGTGTGTGTGTGTGTGTGTGTGTGTGTGTGTGTGTGTATGTATAGGTATCAAGAGTTCCCTCCTGCTTACACCGTTCTAGATTGCTAGGCTCCTCATGTAGGGTCGGTTTTTTCTTTGAGCTAGGAAGAAACCCGAGGAAGTTTAGTGCTTCGTGGTTGGGAAAAAAAGGAAACTTAACCTCACTCTTGGCCTCAATTTGTGGAAGACCAGCAGAGTCATGGTGGTTGAGGATCAAGATCTCTTCATCATATGGATATAATTATTGTACTTATTTTGCATGGCTAGCATAGCCACTTTGTAAATGTAAACTTTTCATCATGGATGTAACTATCGATGTAAACTTATTTTTTTGTAACATTGAAATAGATGTTTGTAACACCCTATTGGTGTATGTGATTATAATTCACTATTGTAAATTTCCTTAGAGAATTTCTTAATATATTTTATTTAATATATTCATTTCATTATCCTTATTTGGAAATGTGTCTTGCTTTTTGAATTACTATGTTTAGTATGTGGGATTATCATCCTTTTACATTTGGTATCAAAGCTTCTAGGTTAAAATCTAGGACCTACGCCTAATTATGATTAATGTTATGTGTTCCATAGTAATTCTAATGTATTTTATAACTTATCAACATGGAGGTGGATCCTACAATGATACAAATGATAGATTTGATCATATCATAGCCTTGTTGACTCAACAAGCAACTAGGATTCATAGTCTGGAGCAAGCAAGAAAAACAAGCCCATTAGGGCTGAATTCTAGTGGAAATGAAGGAAACACGAATGGAGAACATCTTGAGATCGAAGGAAACCTAAGTAAGGTGGCTGAAGAGTTGGGAAAGGACCTCAAGAAGGTCACCTCACCAAAATTTGATGGAAAAAAATTTGGGCACGGAGCAAAAGCATGGGTGATTGAGATGAAGAAGTATTTTTCCTCACAAAATTTTTCCAATGAGACTAAGGTTGAATGGGGATCATATCAACTCTCTAGTGAAGTTGCCACTTGGTGGGAGAATGAAAAGGCATAAAAATAATTTTTGCATGGCAAGGTGACTTGGGAACAATTTATGTAGTTGTTCAAAAAAAGGTGGCTACCACAGTCATATTTTGACAAAATGATAATTGAATTCAAGACTCACTCAAGGGGGGATGATAGTAACTCAGTATTGGGAAAAAATTTCCAACTTGCTCAAATACGTACCCCAATACCAACTTGATGAGAGATTTTAGATTCACAAATTCATCATGGGGCTCAGGCCTCAAATTTGAGCTAAAGTAGGCATTCATAATCCTTCCACCATGGATGAGGCTTTTAAAAAAGCAACCAAGTAGGAAAATAAATTACAATAGGTTGAAAATTACAAAAAGAGCAGAGAAGCTAAATGTGGTAACAAGAAATCTCGAGGAAACAATCAGAATAATAGTAATTAGAATCATAATAAATAGGGCAATAACAACAACCATCAGATCAAGAATCTCAAGAGGGGTAATAATTCTCAGGACCACAATGATGGGAATTTGAACAACAAGAAGAGGGAAAATTACAACAATAATTACAACAATGACAGGAGAAATGCTTCAAATAGACCCAAAGCACCCCACAAAGGTTGTTATACATGCGGTGGTGAGCACTATTCTAGTGTATGTCCTTAGAGAGTGAATAATCAGAAGAGCATGAGCCAACATCACATCCATGTGGTGGTTGATAATCGCCAAGCTGATTTTTAGGCTACACTAATCCAGTTCATGGGTAAGCTTTTTGAATGTTCTATTTCCATTTTAATTGATACAAGAGGCACTGAGTGTTTTGTAAATGGTGCAGCCATGGTAGGAGGGTCCTCAAAGAGAAAATTTTGGACCATGCAACAAGAGTTAAACAATAGAATCCACACAAAATATGGAGGCAAATGCAGATTCAAACATTCATATTACCAGAAATTTCAGTTGCAATCAGTCGGCAACATCTAAATTCATAGATTGGGCTCATAGGCCTGATACAACATGTTCAAAAATACAATATTCCTATATGCTCATTAACACAAGCTAAAATATTACATATCAAATCCAATATTCATGACTTGACTATCCTAATGATCTATTACATTGATTTATATCACATCTAGATATCTAGAATCCCCAGCATTGTCCAAAGATCATTACAATCTTCAATGAAGGAAATGTAACATGTGTGTGAAATAGGTCGGCCTTAAATTTGAATTTCTCCTTGCTAGGTGCATAAGATGAAGTACAGACCAAAATTAAGGTCAGGGACACTCCACAGAACAATTTGGAACACACCGCAAGGATCCGTAAGGGACAAAAGTAGTTGTTAGGCTCAAAATTGGTCTAGTGCTCTGTTCTAAAAATTGCCACTTAATTCATAAGTGATAACTTGCCAAAAAAAGATCCAATCATTCTAAAATCTTGGAATAAGGGATAATGAATATGTCCATGATGAAAAGATAGATCCATAGGGTCAAGTGAGAAAATATGATGAAATGTTGAATCTACTAACTTGAACTGAACAAGAACAAAAGTGAAATGAAAATATTTTTGGCTGAAGTAGGATTGCAAAGAACCGAGGATGCTCCTGCATCAAACATCTGAGGTTATTTGAAAAGTTAGTCCCTCACTTTGCTAGGGCTAAAGGAAAACCAATATGATCTACCCGAGCTTGAGAAATCCAAGAAGAATCCTCCATTGGTCTTCCTTTCCACTTCACAAGATATTCTTTGTACTGTCTTCCACACTTTTTCCTCCCATATCTAATATCCAAAATCTCTTCTATCTCATGTGATTGTTGTTTAGGAAACTATTTCTCCAATTTTGCTTTAATATCTTCACTAAATTCTACTTCATGGTATTGATGTAGATCTACAATGTTCAATATAGGTGATATACCCATGCCATCTAGTAACTCTACTTCATATGCATTTCTTGAATCAAATTTCTTCAAAATATTACAAGGTCCAAACTTCCTCATCTTGAGCTTATTGTATGTGCCAAATTTAAATCTTTGCTTCCTCAAATACACCATCACCTCATCTCCAACTTCAAATTCTTTGTCTCCTTTTCTCATTTTCTCTCTCCTTATATTTGTTGTTCATGTCTTCCAAATGCTTCTGGACTGGATCATGCACTGCCTTCACATGTTTTACAAATTCTTCTACTTTTGCACTTCTTTTGTCTTCATTACTGATGTCTCTAAACTCTGATACTCCTTTAGAATTTTCTCCAGTAACAATCTCAAATGGTGTTTTTTTGATACTCCTATTTACTGAATTATTGTAAGCAAACTCTGCTTATGCAAGGACTAAATCCCAACTTTTGGTCTTCTCTCCAAAAAAACATCTGAGAAAATTCCCCAAACTCCTATTTACTACCTCTATTTGTCCATCAGTCTATGGGTGAAAAGTAGAATTGAACTTTAAATTTGTCTTTAACTTCTTCCAAAGTGTCCTCCAAAAGTAACCAACAAAATTTGTATCTTTGTCTGAAACAATACTCCTAGGTAATCCATGCAATCTAACCACTTCCTTGAAAAACAAGTCTGCTACATGTACTGTATCTGCTGTCTTCTTACAAGGTATGAAATTTCCATTTTAGAAAATCTGTCCACTACCACAAAGATAGAATCATTTCCTCTTTGTTTCTTCAGCAATCCAAGTATGAAATCCATGTTGATATCCTCCCAAGGTCTCTCTAGAACTGTCAAAGGCTTATACAATCCAACATTCGGACTACTCCCTTTTCCAACTTGACAAACTCTACAACTCTGCACAAATTTCCTAACATCCTTATGAATCTATGGTCAAAAGTAATTCTCACTTGCAAATGCTACTATCCCATCAATTCCAAAGTGTCCTTCCAATCCTCCACTATGTTTTTCTTTTACCAAGCTATCCCTCATTGAAATATGGGGTATACATAAATGATTCCCTCTAAACAACATATCCTCCTAATTGAAATAGTCCAACCACTGACTCCTATCCTCCAAGACTAGTTCTTTACAAGCTCTCCAAGGTTCTGTAAAATTTAGGTCTTCCTCATACAAGTTCTTCAATTCATCAAAGCCTAATACCTCCACTCTCATATCTACCAGAAAATTCCTTCTCCTACTCAAAGCATCAGCAACTCTATTCAACTTTCCACTCCTATGTTTCAAACAAAAGTATAACTCTGTAAGAATTCCACCCATCTCATGTGTCTCTGATTCAACTTACCTTGACTATTGAAATATTGCAATGCCTGATGATCTATATACAACACAAAATCCTTAGGAAACAAGTAATGTCTCCACTTATTCAAGGCTTTAACTATGGCATAAAACTCATGGTCATACAATGAATACCTTCTCCTAGCATCATTCAATTTCTCACTGAAATAAGCTATTGGTCTCCCTTCTTGACTCAATACTGCTCCAATTACATTTCCACTTGCATCACAGTCTACCTGAAATACCTTATTAAAGTTTGGTAAAGCCAACATGGGCTACTCAATCACCTTCTATTTCAACAACTCAACACTTCAGTCTACTCCAGATGTCCACCTAAAATATTTCTTATCTCCTCTCATTGTTTCTGTCATAGGACTACAAATAGAACTAAAATTCCTAATGAACTTCCAGTAGAAACTAGCCAATCCATGAAATGATCTTACCTCTCCAATGATTTTTGATGTATTCCATCAAAAAAATTCTCTTACCTTCTTAGGATCCATCTTCAATCCATCCACAGATATCACAAATCCCAGATATACCAATTCTTCCTTCATGAAACTACACTTATTAATGTTTATCAGCAACTACTCTTCTCTCAACCTCTGAAAAACTTGTCTTATATGCAACAAATGTTCTTCTCTAGTCTTACTAAAAATCAAGATGTCATCCAAATAGACAATCACAAACTTACCCAAGAATTTCTTCAATACCTCATTCATCAGCCTCATGAAAGTACTTAGTGCATTTTTTAGTCCAAAAGGCATCACCAACCACTCCTACAATCCTTCATTTTTCTTGAATTTTGTCTTCCACTCATCCCCTTCTCTGATTTTGATATGATGATATCCACTCTTCAAATCTATCTTTGTAAAGTATTTAGCTCCACTCAAACAATCCATTATGTCATCCATCTAGGGTAAAGGAAATCTATACTTCACTGTGATTTTTTATGGCTCTAGAGTCTATAAACATCCTCCATTCTCCATCCTTCTTAGGTGTTAGAACAACAAGTACTACACAAGGACTCAATATTTCTCTAATCAAATCCTTCATCAATAACTCTTGAACTTGTCTATTCAACTCTTCATTCTCTATCAATGTAATCCAGTGTGTTGCTTTATTAGGAAAACTAGCTCAAGGAATTAGATCCATGTAATGACTAATACTCCTCACAGGTGGAAATCCATCAGGTACATTATCTGAAATGATATCTTCATATTGTTCCAGCAACTCCTTTATCTCCTTAGGTTGTTCTTCTACATGCTTCAAGTCTTTAGTCTTCTTAGGAACCAAGGCATAGCACATGTTCTCATGTCTTAGTCGATCTAGAAATATCCTTCCATCAACCAAAAAAATTCTAGCATTCATACAAACCTCAACTTTAGGAACATCCTCCAATGGAAACAAAGTTTGCTTCATCCCATTAGCAACAATGCTATATGTGTTCTTCTTTCCATCATGAATAGCCTGTCTATCATACTTCCATGGCCTTCCCAACAAAACATGGCATACATCCATAGGCATGATATCACACAAAAATTCATCATGATAATTTCCTATCTTCAATTTCACCAAACATTGTTCACTTACCAGTATCTTATGCTCATCTTGAATCCATGCTATCTAATAGGGCTTTAGGTGTTTCAATCTTTTCAGCTTCAATTTGGTTGCCATTTCTTCAAAAACCAGGTTCTCGAAGCTTCCACTGTCAAAAATCACTCTGTAACATTTACCAACTACCTTACATCTAGTCTAGAACAAATTCTTTCCTGCTCCATCTCACTTTGACATGGTACTCTTCTATTCACCAACACTTCTCCCTCTTTTGTTTTATTAGATGATCTGGCATGATCCTCCTCAACAAAGGTTGTTCTTTTGTTGTTCTCTGTCTTTCTATTTGTCTCTCTCTTATTACATTCAAATGCTCTATGTCCTTCACCACACTTAAAACAAGTTCCCCTAAATACTCTTTTCTCCTATCCTCTATCATCTTTTCTATAACCCTCATTCTGGTAGCCACCATATCCTCCTCCCCGGTAAGATTTTACATCATCTCTACAGTATGAATTATCATTCTTCTTGACTTCATTATCTTTATTTTGATCTGCAAAAGATCCTCTTCCTCCTCCGGTAAAAGTTCTTCCTCTTTGAAATCCTTCACCTCTTCCTCTTTGTCTCTACTCATTTCTTTTGTTCAACTTCTCCTCTACTTTTAGGGAACATTGATATGCCTCTTTCATACTCAATAAATTGATCAAACAGATCTCATCCTGTATAGATGGCTTCAATCCATTCACATATTTGGATACTTGCTTGATCTCATCCTTTGAATGTCTGGATCCAATATTCAAATTGTAGAACTTCTCAGTATACTCTGTCACACTTGACTCCGTCTACTTAAAATTATGCAACTTTCAGGACAAACTATTCTGATAGTTTTTGGGAATAAACTTCATCTTTAACTTATTTACCATTCGATTGCATGATTTTATTCTCCTTTTCTCTTCTTTTCCTATCTTTCTACAAGTGTTTCCACCAAAGGGATGCATGTCCTTTCAACTTTGTACAAGAAATTTTCACCTTCTTTTCTTTGATGGTACTTTCAAATTCAAAATACTTCTCCATCTTCATTACCCAATCAAGCAATTCATTCAAATCCAACTTACCACTATAATCTAGTGGATTGAAATGTGGTTTAGTATTTACTCTAGTTAGGGCTCTTATGAACCTCTCTTCTTCCTAATCAAGGCCAGGTTGATTTTATCTTTCCCTTCTTGTTCTTCTACCTCTTCATCACTCACAAAATCAACTGGTCGACCTCTCCTCTAAGTCATTTTGACTACTTCTAATCTAGGAGCAATTCCTCTCAACATCTCCATTATAGCTAGGTCTACATTTTTGTACACTCTATTTCCTCTACCATTTCTTTTTCCCACCATCTTTACTCAATTCCTTTGTAGATGCAGGTCAAATCCTCAGTCTTTCACCCCACAATAAATATTCAACAGGACTCCATAATCTATGACGATCTCTCATAGAATGAACCTCACTCTAATACCACTTTGGTGCAGCTAAGGTAGGAGGGTCCTCAAAGAGAATAGTCTGGACCGTGTAGCAAGAGTTACAAAATAGAAGCCACATTGAATATGGAGGAAAATACATATTCAAACATTCATATTACCAAAAAAATAGTTGTAATCAATCGACAATGTCTAGATTCATAGATTGGGCTCACAGACCTAATACAACATGTTTGAAGATACAATATTCCTATATGCTACTTAACATGAGCTAAACTATTACATATCAAATCCAATATTCATTACTTGACTATCCTAATGATCTGTTACAATGATTTATATCACATCTAGAGATCTAGAATCCTCCACATCGACCAAATATCATTACATTCTCTGATGAAGGAAATGTAATGTGTGCATGAAATAGGTTGGCCTTAAATTTGAGTTTATCCTCAACAGGTGCATAGGATGAAGTGTGGACCAAAATTAAGGTCAAGGACACTCTATGAAACAATTCAGAACATACCACAAGGATCCGCAAGTTACAAGAAGGATCCATAAGAGACAAAACTAGTCTTTAGGCTCAAAACTACTTTGATGCTCTGTTCTAGAAACTGTCACTTAATCCAAAAGTGATAACTTTCTAGAAAAAGATCCAATCATTCTAAAATCTTGGAATAAGGGAAAATGAACATATCCACAATGAAAACATAGATGTGCAGGGTCCTGTGAGCAAATATGATGAAATGCTAAATCTTCCAACTTGAACTAAACAAGAACAAAACTTAAATGAAAATATTTTTGGGTGATACAGGATTGCAAAGAACCAAGGATGATCCTACATAAGTAGATCCTAATGTTATTTCAAAATTACCTGTCAAGCTGGGATATATGTCTAAATCATGGAAGGTTCATTATGGAAACTAGGTAGAGAGAACAATAGAGTAATGTCTAGCCTGCAATGAACTTGAACTTCCTAGCTTTGAGACACATGTTAACTTTTATGTAGCACCCCTAGGGTCGTATGACATAATCATGGGAATTAATTGGCTTACTAAGCATAAGTCCATAGTAGATTATGAAGAGAGAATAGTAAAATTATTAGATGATCAAGGTAACCGTGTTGAAATTCATGGTTTAAAGAGGCCCTTAGAACTTGGGAAAATCTTTGCCATGCAATTAAATAAGGCTCGCAGAAAAAGGTGCACTATCTATGCAATAAAGGTTAGGGATCTAGATAGCTCAGAGTCATCAGCTAGTGATCATCCTATTCTGAAGGAATTCCAAGATGTTTTTCTTGATGAATTGACTGAGCTACCACCTAAATGAGAGTTTTATTTCTTAATTGACTTGCTACCTAGAATTGAGCCTCAGTCAAAGGCACCATACAGGATGAACACTACTAAATTGTATGAGCTAAAGGCCTAGTTGCAAGATTTTCTTAACTAGGGATTTATCAGGCCAAGTGTGTCTCCATTGGGGGGACCTATCATTTTTTTAAAGAAGGATGGGACCTTAAGGTTGTGTATTGATTATAGAATGCTTAGCAAGGTTACCATCAAAAATAAATATCCACTCCCTAGGATAGATGAACTATTTGATCAGATGAAAGGGGCTAAGGTATTCTTGAAGATTGATTTGAGATAATGATACCATCAGCTAAGGATTAAAGATGAAGACATTTACAAAACTACATTCAGGCCTAGATACGAGCACTATAAGTTCATGGTGTTACCATTTGGACTAACCAATGCCATAGCAGCTTTTATGAATTTGATGAATAGAATCTTCCAAGAATACCTGGATGACTTTGTACTATTTTTCCTATATGATATCTTAATATATTCTAAGTCAGAGGAAGAGCATGATAAACTTCTAAGGTTAGTGTTGCAACACTTGAGGTACCAAAAGCTTTGCGGTAAAATATCTAAATGCACATTCTACTAGACTGAGGTGCAATATTTGGGACATGTTATCTCAACAAACGAGATAGTAGTGGACCCAGATAAGATAAAGGCAATCATGTAGTGGCCAGTACCACAAAATTTTTCAGAAGTCCACAGCTTTATGGGGCTTACTGGCTATTATAGGAATTTTTTTCAAGGGTTCTCAACCATTGCAACACCCATTACTGCACTCCAAAGGAAAGGAAAGAAATTTGAATGGAGTAATAAGTGTGAGATGGAATTTTAGACACTAAAGGAGAAACTTACTTCTACACCTATCTTGATTGTGTTGAATCCAAATGGACACTTTACAATGATAACAAATGCCTTGAGAGAAGGTGTAGGAGTAGTTCTTATGCAGAAAGGGCAGGTGGCGGCATACAAGTCTAATAAATTGAAACAAAATGAGTTAAACTATGCACCACATGATTTGGAGTTGCCTACCATTATGCATGTCCTTCAAATGTGGAGGCACTACCTTTTGGGAAAGCCTTTCAAATTGAAAAAAAATCAAATGGGATTGTAGTATATTTTCACTCAACCCAACTTGAATGCTCGACATAGATGATGGTTGGAGTTTTTGAGTGAGTATGATTTTTGCATAGAGTATATAAAAGGGAAATAAAATAGAGTAGTAGATGCCCTAAGTAGAAGGAGACATCTTGCAAATATGGTTACTTTAAGGTCAAATTTTAGACAGTAGGTGATCCAAGCTTTGCTAGGAGATGAGCATCATGACAGGGTGAAACAAGCCCTAGAGAAAGATCCTTCTGATCATCGTTATGATGGCTATATGTTTGAGACTGATGGACTCTTAAGGTACTAGGGACGGATGTATGTTCTTAATGCAGTAGGATTGAGAGAATTAGTGCTAACAAAATTTCACAATGCACCATATTCAGGGCACCCCCATGTAACAAAAATAATAGAGGGACTCAGACCATTGTATTTCTGGCCAAGACTTAGGAGAGATGTTATTGCTCTTGTAGCCTAATGTTTGGAATTCCAATGAGTCAAGGCTGAGCTTATGCATCTGATGGGAATTTTATACCCATATAGGGTGCTAGAATATAAATGGTAGGTAATCACTATGGATTTTATTCAAGGGTTTCCTATGACCAAGACTCGACATGATGTTATCTTGGTTGTGGTTGATAAACTGACAAAATTAGCTCACTTCATTCTTGGGAATCTTAAGGATGGATCATTGGTCTTAGCGAAGAAGTTTGTGCAGGATATTTTTTGATTGCACGAAGTTCCAAAGATGATCATCTATGATCATGACACTCGTATGACTTTCAGGTTTTGGACTACATTAAATGCCTCTTTGGGAACAAAATTGAACTTTAGTTCAGCTTATCATCTTGAGATCGATTGTCAGATAGAGAGGGTGACTCAAATAGTAGAGGATTTCCTCAGGATGTACTATATGGATCAACAACATAAGTGGGAGGAGTACCTACCTTTACTAGAGTTTGCATATAATAATTAATATCATGCCTCTCTAAGAATGGCACTTTTCAAGGCTTTGTATGGCCATAAATTTCGTACACCTATCAGTTGGGATAAGGTGGAAGATAGGCTTGTTATTGGGCCAAAGATGAGAGAAATGGAGGATCAGATGAATCTAATTAAGGAAAAGTTGAAACAAGCTACAAATCATCAGAAGAGTTTTGCAGATAGGAACAAAACCTTTAGACAGTTCTCAGTACGAGACAAGGTCTTCTTGAGGGTTTGACCATAGAAGATTTCAATCTCATTTGGAAAGAACTCTAAGCTTTCCCCTAGATGTGTTGGGCCATTTGGTATCTTGGAATTCATCAATCTAGTTGCTTATAGGCTTGCTCTACCATTGGCTCTCTCCCATATACATAATGTTTTCCATGTTTATGTGCTTAAGTTGTACCATTTGACTGCTTCTCATATTCTTGACTAGCGTGCATTATAGGTTCAAGATCCAGGGGTGGTGCTAGTGGATGTTGGCCCACAATTGTCGTTGCACCAAAAGATTGACCTATTACTGCCCGATATAACTTCCAAAGTTAACTAATCTGTGGGAGGCAGTTAGTCCATGTCATGGATCTTGAGGGGAGTGTTGACCATCTACCAACAAACTCCCCCTTAGTGTTACCTAAGGTGATTTGAATCCAACACCTTTGGCTTTGATAACAATTTGTGTCCCACAATTGTCGTTGCACCAAAACATTGACCTATTAATGCCTAATACAAGTGCCAGAGTTAATAGATCCACGGGAGGTGATTAGTCCATGTCATGAATCCCAAGGAGAGCATTGACCATCTATAAATAGTGGATCCCACTAGGATTTTGGAGAGGTGCAATATTAAGTTGTGGAACTGATATTTTGTGCAATATAGGGTCCAATAGGACTAGTATTTGATGGATAGTGCCACCTGGGAAAATGCAAAAGATATTGATAAATCTTTTTCGCATTTGAGATTCTAGCATACTTTTTCTTTATGGTTATCATGAATTTTATATATATACTGGATATTTAATACTATGTTATGTAGATGTTTGTAATAAGATATTGAGACTATGTCTCTTCCAAGTGGGGAAGGATGTAATGTCTCAAACTTTGATACTACTTGCTTTTACTTTATGTGGAACTAAAAATATGAATAATTATGTGTGGTAGAATAAATGTCTGTTATTTGAATGATGGAATAAGTGAATGTTATTTTATTTTAGAAAAATGAAATGCAATGAATATTATTTAATTAAAATGATGCAATATAGAGAATGATATATTAGAATGATAAATTATATTTCTTTGATTTATATTTTCTTGGACACTAATCTATTAATGGGTGCATGAGTTTACATGAGTTGTAGGTTGTCGAAGACCAAGAGTGTGATTAAGGTAGAGGAGGTTAGCCACCTAGCAAGGTTAAGATGGAATAATTACTCCCGCACACACACACTTAGTAACATATAGTTGCATTTAGGATTTTATTTAGTTAATTGTTTAATATTGCTCTTACTTTATAGTTGTTAATTAAATTAATTAGTGGTAAATTAAAAGTGCATAGAAATAAAAGAATTTTTTTATTTTTTATTTAATGATTTCTTTGAAAATTAAATGTTATTTATTTATTATTTGAGGATAATTGGGTTGCATGAAAAATAAATCTTGTTTTCCTTTAAAAATTAGATTTACTAGATAAACTTGAAATAAAACTTGGAAAAAGATGGAAAGATTATTGAAAAAAAATTGATAAGATAGAAAAATAAGAGAAAAGATGTTAAAAGTAGAAAACAAAAAAAAAACAAAGCAAAATAAAGATGAAAAAAAAGGAAGAAAGTAATAAATGTTTATAAAAACTCTTATTTTCTCAACAAGGATTCATTTTGAATGGGAGATTCATATTTTTCTTCTTCTATCTTTCTTTCTCCAAAATAATAACTAAACAAGAATAGTGAAGTTAAAATAATATTTGGGAAGAAGAAGCAGAAGGGAGAAAGACAGAAGAATAAGAGAAGAATCATCAAGGATAGCGTATTTATCAGGTTTTTAATCATTATTCCATTGTATTTTTTTTAATTTCATTGTGTGAATCAATGAATTGTCTTTGTTTGTCTTAGGAGAAATATTTAAATTCATTATTGATACCCATTTGAATATTTATATATATTTTATATTGTTGCAAATCCTTGTATTGGATATTCTATATACTGAATAGAAATTGCAAAATTGTCTTTGTAACTAATTAACTGTTCTAGAATATAATAATATTATATATTTACCTATATATTGTATTGCATAGATGTAAATATATATATATATATATATATATATATATATATATATATATATATATATATATATATGTGTGTGTGTGTGAGAGAGAGATTGGAATAAATAATACCAAGTTTCGAATTTTAATCTCCCTAAACAATGAATCATTGTTTGAACTATTGATGAAATATTGTAAGGGAAATGACAATTTTGGATATATTTGCAGCCATGCTACCTTAAAGAATGGCTTCCTATGGAGGTAGACACTCCTTCACAAGCCGCAGCATGTGGAGAGGGCATTGCCCCCACGGGAAATGCACCCCACAGGTGGCACCTTCTTTTATCTAAACCTTGTAGAATATAAATATTACATGTTGTCTACACTTTATTGAATTTTCCTTAAATTTGCATAAACTCAAAAATTCAAATGGATGTATTCACTGGAAGATTATTTGATTTCCTGCATTTTCATTTCTCTGTGGTTGCAAATAAATATGTAAATAAATACATACATATATGAGTGTATATTTATATATGTGTATTTACATATTTATAATTTTGTATTTTTTTGCATATAATTTTGATTATAAATGATATCTATATATTCTAAGTTTTTAATTTTGTTTTGAATGGATCTTTTCTTAAATATATGTATATATATATATATGAGTATATACATATATATATATATGTATATATTTAATTTCTGAAAAAGATAGTATTTAACTTACATGTAGAATTATAATTTTTTATTTTTTATTTCAATTGAAAATTGAACAATAGAATCTTTGTGCAAATTAAAAGCTATAGAGACACATATAGTTGCTATTTTTTATGTGAAATATAAGTAATTGATTGGTTGAGTTGTAGAATTGTTTTTGAGCAACTTATTTATTTATGGTTATTTGTTTTTTCGATGGTATTGAAAACTTATATACCATTTAGAAAACTTGGAATTAAATATGTTCTCGAAAGAACTTAATGATTAGAAATTGCTTGTTAGTTTTACAAACTTTTGAGAAATTACGCCATATTTATTCTTCTATGAGATCACTTTTGAGACAAGATGTCGAATGTTGGCTCCCATAAATGGTAGTTTTCCTTTTTGAAACTATCATTTTATTTTTATCACTTGGCCAACCAAAATGTAATAGTGAAATAGATTGATTAAAAATCCTAGAATATATATGTAGTTGTGTAATAAAGGATTATATTAATATATGCCAAAAAAGAATACAATCATCTGCAAATGTAGGATTCAATGTGATTTTTTAGTGCATGGCCACCATAAGTATAGAAACACCAAAACAAGCCCCCAAAACTGATCGACCACCAAACACCCCGACATATATGAAAGGAGAGGACAAGTATTGATAGGATTTAAACAAAATTTCTCATAACCAAGCATGAACAACCACACACATAACTAAATAAAATTTACATATTGACACACAAAACTAGAAACCCAAACCCATCACATGAAATCATTGGCCTTCGTGAAAGCATCAAATTCAACTACCCATTTGAAGCCCTCCACTTCCACCAACCACATCATCTTTTTCGGGAAATTTACACTGACCACCACTATCATCCTATGGTGTACCAATGCCATGCCTTTTAGGTCCAAAAGGAATGGATACATTTTGATGACCTCGCCCTACTTCTTGACCAACTCCAAATCCTTAGGTCTCGGCACCTCGACCCCTAGAATCGCCACCTTGAGAATCTCATCCATCACCTCCATCAACCCCTTTTTGAAAAGTTTGCAAACCAATGCCTTAGCTTCATCTTTGGTCATCTGGATATCCAACAAGGATGCTATAAACCTTGAGAAAATTTGAGAATTCACTTGGGGAGTTTCATGCAGCACCAAATGCTCTTTCCCCAACACCATTTTAACTTCCACCACTATATGCGGATCAAATATTCAAAAGAATTCACTTAAGGCACTGATCAGAAACACCCTTGAAGGCATTTTGATGCTCTTTGCATCCTATTTGAATTTGGGTATTGGCCCCAAAGCAAACCAGTGAATCAACAAACATATGCACTATGAACTTCATTAATTTTTCCATTGAAAGCAACCCCAAGCTTTCCCAAAGCTGAGAGGAAAGGAAAATGTAGAGCCCAAATACCACCTTCGAGAGAAATAACACCTTAAATGTGTGAGGGATTATTACACTGTACAAAGTAATGTTTACCACCCTGTGTTGACCAAACCATAATGACCTATCGCTATTCGGTGTCATGAGTACACCAATTCGAATGAAGGCCAAACATGATGCCAACAGGGGTAATGCATACATCCAATATGAGTACGATGTATCCATCTCATTATTACCTTTCATTTGCAACAATATAGATGCAAATACATGTGAATTTTGTTGATGGGGCATCAACTCACCTTAATCGCCCATACTTACCCCCAAAATCAGACTTTCCACAATCCCATGTGGAAAGTTGCCTACCCTTCCACCCACAAATTTTGATCCAAGTCAACAAACCACATGAAGAATCTCTCTTTGCTCAATTCTATCTATGCCCTTGTTTGAAATCTCATCTACTTCTATGTTTCCTTCCCTCAACATGTGATTGATTGTCACCATTTCAAAACCATCCAACAATTAAAGGGTCGGTTCTAGGCCCGCATTCAATTTCCAGTGTACCATATGTTTGGTTCTTAAGGATCACCAGTTTCTTTATTCTTAGCTCCCACCAAAATCTCAAACCCAAAATTAGAGCTTGCATCTTTGTTGCATTGTTCATTCCTATCTAAATAGATTTTTCCAATCTACAAATTGTATTGGATTTCCAATCCTTCACAATACAACCTGGCCTCGATATGCCAAGATTACCCTGAGAGGTGCCATCAAAGTTCAATTTGAACAAACTAGCTTCTAGAGCTTGCCAAACCACCTTGCTTCTCACCAATTGAGTTGTCAAGCCGCCTTTGCCAACATGAGGGGGGGCCTTGAGGCCATGCCAATTTTTCAACATTGTGGCATCCCAAGGTGTGAAGACCATTTTGCATATATATATATATATATATATATATATATATATATATATATATATATATATATATATATATATATATATATATATTAACGATTATATATATATATATATTTTAACGGTTATATATATATACAAATCTATATAAATACATTGATGGTATTTAAATATACAAATATGTATATAATATTATATATATATAACATATTACATATGTTAATAGAAATTAATTATCACTTACTTTGATAGAAGTCATTTTATAAAGGTTTTTATACTCGATAAAGACTATGATATTGAAGGTCAATCATAGTCACTATAAACTATGTTTTAAGAGGCGGATAAAATAGCTTATGACTATTTTGTGAAGTTGTTTCTCACTCTTTTTGGCATGCGGTATGAAACACTTATATTGCATTTTGAGTTGTTTGATGTCGATGGACTAAGTAAACACCTTAGTAAAGATTAGCTTTGACTTAGTAAACAAATTTTCTATGATATTTACATTTTTTGGAGACTTTGTCAAATGTATTTATCAGCTTAAGCCAACACAACTCCTATGGAAGTCGATAATGCTTGTTGTTATGAATTAGTGGTTGACTATTTCTTTTGGTAATGAAACCATGCCAAATAAGAGGGAGTGTGGTTGAAGTTGGCACCACCTTTGGAAACCAAATTGTTGTAGATTTCTACAATTCAAATTGAGCATATGCAGATTGAATAATTCTTTAGATTGTTATCAATAAGCAAGTTGACCTGTAGGTGTTATGCTAAGTATTAAGGTAGGAAGTCACCACCTTCTTGTTGTGTTTCATGTGTTTCTTGGTATGGAGCTTTCTATCCATTAACATGCCTAAGTTGTAGGCTACAAGGTTACCAATTTTCTATATAAATAGTTGAACCATTTCATTTGGATGGGACACATTCTTCCACAAGATTTTACATCTCTTGAATTCCTTATTTTGCATTATTTCCAGCCATACTCTATTTTACATTGTGAGAGAGAAAGTGAGTGAGTTCTATTTATTTTGTGAGGAAGTTTATTTTTAGAGGATTAAGCTATTAACTTGAGAGATTGAGTTTATTTATGACATTCTTGAGAAGTTGTTTATCAAGCTTTCTACTGTTGGAAAGGGTTGCATTGCTGCCATTTGTCTAGATAAGCAATAATAGGCATGGGGATCTCTTCTTATTTGTTATTTTCCTTGTGAATGAAGTGTTTTGCATGCATGGTTGAGATGTATTTTCCAGTATGTGTATTAGAGAAATTAGAGTGTCTTGAAAATGGAAATTGAAGATTTTATGTTGTTTTCATGATGTGCTTTTAAGTACTCCATAGTAGGAGATGGGTTTTTATCATAGGTGTTATATACTAGGTATGATTGAACATGAAGGAACTTGTGATACACTTAGCTAAGGTATTGATTTAACTAGGAAAGCCTGTGTTTTCTCCTAGGACAGGTAATCTAGTATGGGAGGGAGCTTGTGTACTTGTTAAGTAGGTTCATTCCAAGTAGATTAATATGGTGATAGGTTATCTCTAGGCTGATGGACTATCCATTGAAGGAAATACCTATGCATATCTTAAGATAGTCTTAAGTAAAATCAACCCTAAGTAGTGTATGTGATAGATGACCTCATTCGAAGTATTGAGTGAGAACTCTTTGGCCAAAGTAATGTGAATGTCTAAGACTCCACTCTAGATTGTGTGACTACCGAGACTACACTGTTAGTTCACCATGATCCAAATTTACATGCTAGTTTGAGATTGTGGGATTACAATGTTCTAGCTATGTAGGACACAACACTATGCTAAGTTGGTTATTGTTATTGGTTACTCTACTAGTCTCTTAGTCAAAGGGAAGGTCCATCTATCAAATGATAGATGTGTAGGGGACCACATTATGAGTTTGTGGTTGGCATAAAAGCACTTGAGTGATGCTTCTCCTCCACAGTAGGTGACAAAAGAGCCAATATTTGAAAGGAAGGATCTTGGACCATCTTACAACTATTTTTTTCTAAATCTTTTGAGCTATGTATGTAAATGTATGCTTTCTTACATTGATGAAACTTATAGAATTGTTGAAATGAAATGGAAACATTGTATTATATTATGCATCTTGTTTGAAAATTATCAATAAAGAAAGACAATTTTGTATTGCAATGGCTTGTTACTTAGTTAATTTACTTGAAAGGTGAAAACTTAGGAATTTTTACTTCATTTAAGGGTTGGTATGTTACATGTCGTATCAAAGCTACCAGGTTCAACACTAAAACATATGAGATCATTATGCAACAATGTGTAAACATTATCAAAAGATAATGGTTGAAAAGTTTTTGTGCCACAATGGCAAGAACATAAGGAATTAAAAGGAAGATGAGAATTTCTAGAAATTTGTGTAAATTTGGGACTACTTAAGATTCATCCTTGGAGTAGGAACTCCTAAACCAACAACTTATGATATTACCTAGGATTGTGGAAGATTATGCAATCAAGTTATGTAGGAAGGTTAGGAAGAATAACCAATATATACCTTTATCCTGCAAAATAGTTGGATGACTCTAAGGGGATGGGAAGAAATGAGATAACCCCTTAATAGTAGCAACCTATAGTTGTAAAGAGTCAACAATTCTTGGATTTAGTGAAAACACTACGAATCTATGTGTATGTGTGAATGGTGAATATAGACCTACACAAACATGAACAAACAACACAATATTAGTTCAATATGCAAGTTAGAAGAAAAATTCCCTATAAGATTCATTTGAAATACAAAGAACAAGAAATAACATAAAGAGCACAAATAAAAGCTATGAAATCCTATTCAATACAAACAAGCTCTCAATCCCATGGGGGAATTGGTACCATTTTGATGTGGAAAATGGCCCTTTCCCAATCCCTTGCAAGCTTGATGATGATTTGTTGATGATTGAGGCTCCTTGATGCAATTTTGACATAACCTAGCTATGAAATCATGAAAATGGATGAAAGTGGATAAAGATGGATGAAAATTGCTCAAAAAACTTGAAGATAATAATGTTGCATGATGTTGTGGATGAAATTGTGGATCCAAAATTAGTAAAAGAGTCTTCTATTTATAGAAGAGATTGAATGAAGAATAAGAAAAAGGGATGAATGTGGGTTAAAAGGTTATCTGATGGCAAGATGCCACTTGTCAAGATGTGAATGGAGGAAGGTTGAGCGCATTTTGATCAATGTGAAATCATTTGAATTTTGAATTTGATGAAGTGACATGTTGAAGGGAGATGAAAGAAGACTTAAATGCCACTTGGCTCAAGAAAAAGGACATGTAAGAGGCCTTTAATGCCTTATTGGAAGGGACAAGTCCTTTTGGAGGGAGTTTTTGAATTAGAGGAATATTCCACTTAAGATGCCTTTTTGAATATAAATAGAAGAATTTATAAATCAAATAAATTGATTTATTGTGCAAGTTGCAAAATCTAGAGGATTTGATGGATTAAAATTAGGATTAATCATGATTTGATTAGTTTATATGAAGATTAGATTATCTGACATTTTGGTTTAGATTTATGAATTTATTTAAATCAAAATGAGAAGAATAATGAAGATTTAATTAAATAAAGTTTGATTTATTTAATTAAAAGGGGTGATGTTAGATTTAAATCAAATAAAGGTTGATTTATTTAATTTAAAGGAGGAACATTAGGAGTTAACCAAATAAAATTGATTTATTTAATTAAAGAAATAACTTTAGGATTGATTGATGATTTAATTAAATAAAATTGATTTATTTAATCAAAGAGGGCAATGTGATCAAATCAAATAGGATGATTTAATTATATAAAATTTATTTATTTAATTAAAAGATGAAGTGTAATGAACTTAATCAAATAAAGTTTATTTGATTAAATGGTTAGTTAAGGAGATGATTTAGGATGAACTGGTGTTAGTAAATTAGGATCAGGTGTATGAAATCAATTAGTACATTTTACGTGTCTACAATATGTAATTTCAGCATAAATTAGATCGAAGTAGACATTCAACGAAGAAGGTATCCACAAGGTTGGAGAACTCTTAACATAAATTATTGTATAAGGTTAGGATCTTGCAAGAAAAGAGTTAGTGCATAGGAAAAGAGAAAAGATTGCAATACTTAGAATGAGGTAATCAAAGAAGTGTACATAGTTCCACCAACCAAAATCGATGGGATTGATTTGGAGTTTTGATCAAGATGAGAAAAAGACACCACACAAATTTGGTATCTCTAAAGGTCATGAGAGAATAAAATTCCAATCATTGGGACAAAGCCACTTGAAAAGGTGATTATAGGAAAGAAACCTATAAAGATAAATCAAGTTGGTCTAACCAAAGGTTTGGATAATACATAGATTGGTTGAAGTATAAATTTGAACTTGCCAATGTGTTAACATATACCAACATGCATTAGAGGTTCCAAAAGGAAGGGGAATACAATATGGCACTATGTGTCATAACAATAGAAGTTGCAAGGAAAACAAAAGTCTAAGATGAAAAGTACATCAATAAAAGAGACTTTATGGGTATGGATACTTCTCCACAAAAAGTTTATTGGGAAGAATTGGAATATTAGTGTGCATATTAACTTCTAAGTTGTTGATTATTCATTAGATATCCTATTGGAAAATCCAAAACATTGAATCTATGAGATAGAAATAAATGATGAATCTAACTTTTGGAAAAGTATATTCAAAGTATACCATTGAGGTAGGAAAAGGAAAAAGAAAGCCAACAACAAGGAATGACAAATCTTTTCAAGGAAGCAAGTGTTTTCTAGGAATTTAACTTTTAGATGATCAAATGTTTTGAAAACACAAAGGGGGAAAGGAAGAGAGTGGATTGACTTGAGTTAAGTACCCCACCTTACAAAAAATGTAGATATGTTTTCAATTTAGAAGAACTAATGACTTCTTCGCAAGTCATGATGTCAATTAAGTCATACATTTTGTGACTAATGAGAAAGGAAAAGGTATTGGGATTTTTGGAGATAGATAAATGGAAAGTTCAAGGATTATGACCTATTATCATCCCATAACTTATATTTATCTAATTGGAAGATCAAACGATATTAACATCAATGCCTTAGAAAAGAATAGGCAGATAATTTGATTGTGATAGGGAAGATCATTTCCTATGGGATTCGCAAGGGAAGATTTAGGATACTTGTGATTGGAAAAAAGAGTCTCACTACTCTTACTGCCTTACGGAAAATAGATATTGTTGATCTATTCTTAGATAGTTAGACTATGTGTATGGTGTGAGATATGTCAATGTCGTGAAGCGACTTGGCATTATTATCTAACTATGATGGAAAACCTAGGGATGATAAGGTTTAGCTATAAATCCATAGAGAAGGTATGAAAGATAAGGAATGATGTGACGTTGTACAACCACATCAATTATATTTACTTGATTGATCACTTGATTGTACCTTACACTTGAATGAAATCCTAAGATTGGAAAAGGAATATTAAGATTAAGATTCATCTTAAGATTCATCCAGGTGGAAGTGTAAATCACTTAAGCTTATGGAATTCTATATTATTGGAAGTATAGGTGGGGTACGTATTGCATTAACATAGTTACTTGGTTAATTACTTTACATTCTTGAAATGAAGAGATATCATTGATAAGACTCTACTTTAATTAGCTCCTTTATTAAAAGGGGTTCACTCTCAAAGGGAAGCAACTATTGCTAAAGATTATGCTTTGATTGAGGTCAATCAATGATGTGGCTATTCTCTTATGTGAATCACTCATTAGGATGATAGAGTA
This sequence comes from Sequoia sempervirens, assembly GCA_007258455.2. Classification (NCBI taxonomy): domain Eukaryota; kingdom Viridiplantae; phylum Streptophyta; class Pinopsida; order Cupressales; family Cupressaceae; genus Sequoia; species Sequoia sempervirens. The sequence continues at coordinate 67,306,332 of VDFB02000013.1, read as the reverse complement.
TTAATTAGAGTTGATCATTTATGAAAAATTAGTCCATAAATAGAAGAAGCTTATGTAGCTACTCTCTAAGAGTATAGAGTTACACTTGGAACTGGATTGTCTTTTATAGAAGATGGCTTGTCTATGTTAAGTTAACGCATGGACTAGGAAATATTATACTAAGGATGGAAATATCCATAAGGTATCATAGAAGGGTTGTGAAAGAGAAATAGGCTATTTCTAAGGTTAGGAAGTACCTAGGGAAGGAAATTACTTATATCATTATATATGTACTAGACTACTCATTGACACCTATAGGTTGGAAATAACTTACTTGGTTGGGTGGTACATTTGGTCATGATTGAAATGTATAGGGTTAGAGTAACCTATAACATTGGACTAGTCATTTATTGATGGCATTATCCTAGAATTGAGTTATATCAAATATGGGTGAACCATAGATTTTTGGCACTCTAGGTGTCTAGCATTTCTAGGGTTTTTCACCTAAAAGGAGAGAGAAAGAAGGCCAAAAACCAAGCAATTTCACTCAAATATGTAATGAATGATGATGTAATTCCTAAATGAAATTAAATAAATGCAATTGATTGAATGAAATTAATCTAAATGGATGTAAAACTAATATTTATGCAATGTTTGAAAACATAGTGTGATATGCAAACAACATGAAAATTGAATAAAACATGAAAAACTAAAAGTATAGAGATAAAACTAAGTGCACCTAGACTGAAAATGATGTTTTTGAGATTTTTGGAATGCTGATTCAAGTTACTAAAAATTCACTGTGGGATTCACCAAGGGTGGTGAATCAATCCACCTACAAGTGAAAATTGTTGGGAACAGGATTATGTCTATCGATATCCAGAATCTAACAAAACATTGATTTGTGATCTCAGGTGGGACTCATTCGCCAAGGGTGGTGAATCATTCCACCCCTATATTTCTAGAAATTTAGGCAGCAACTCTGCAACACCAGATTTGGTAAAGTCTGAATGTTAGGTTGTCAAAGTCAATTTTGTAGGAAACGGACAAAAATCACTCAATCAAGCTTGAAATGATGAAAAAATGACTTGGAGAACTTGGTTGACTTGATTTCACTTTTCAACACCTTTTAAACCTATTAAATATGCAAAAAAAAAGCTACAAATACATGCAAAAAGGGGGAAAATGTTGGAGGGTTAGCAAATAGGGGTTTTCCTTGGTCAAACCCCACTTTGGTAATCAAACCCTACATAAATAAATGAAATGCAAGAAAGATGATAAATGAAAAACATAAAATATGTTGCAACTTGCCAATATCCTTGAAGATGTAAGTCTAAATCAATGTCAATGGTTGCTCCAAGATGCTTTAATAATTGCTCAATGATGTGTTGCAAGATACTTGAGTGCTTGTGATTGTTGGATGGATTCTTAGAGATGTTAAAATGAGGTGAAAATAGCTTATTTATATCAATCTTGTGCCTTAGTAACCTCTCATACATCATCACAGGCCGACATCAAGTATAACTTTGAGTAAATCTCAAAAGAAATTTGAAATATTTTGAATTTTGGAGCCAAGGGAGGCTCATTTGCCACCCATGTTGAATGGGTCCCACCTAAGACTTGTACTTAGGTGTCAAGAATTAAATGATATTTAATGTTATGTGTCAGGGTTATATTCAAAAATACACTTAAATAAAGCTTAGGAGTGTATAAAGGGGTCAAATAAGACATGAGAAAGATGTAAATAAGGGGAAAATTCCTAGAAAAGCATGAATATCGATTACAAGAGTTAACAACACTTAAAAATAGGACTTATTGATGTGTCAAATCATGATTTTTAGGTTAATTATATAAATAGAGTTTAGAATAATGTAGAAATGTCTTAAAACACTTCACAACACATTCACAAGACTTCAACATTTAAATTTTAATACTAAAATAAGCATGTTCAAGCCATGTTGTAACATACAATTGAGGAAAAATATGTAAAACATAGTGAAACAAGACCTAAAAGGCCATGAAAATGACAAGGGTCATTTTTCTACAACACATTTAGCCTCCATTTTAGTGAGAGGACGAACTTGCTTTGGACTCACACTAAAGTAGCCATGAACATTGAAAGGATAATGGTTCAAATGAACTTACGTTAGCAAGATGGAATAACAATGATCAAGAGGGATGATCAAGCCCCTAGAATGAAGATCCCATGGAAAACCAAACATAAGAACAAAGGAATGCACAAGTGTTGAGAAATAAATGAAGCTTCAATCATCGATCCAACTTGTTATGAATCGGATCTAGGAAAAAAAGAGAATGTGTACTCACTTTGGGCCCACAAAAATTCAAATCATCTGTGGGGTGAGAAGGGCCAAAAGAAATAGATACATACTCTAGTTGGCATGCACTAAAAAACAAAAGTGACTATGGGGAAAATTCATGCCACTAGTTGGGATTCCCACTAAACCATGCCAAATTTATACCTCCTGATAACTTTAAAAAGGTGCCACAAAAAGGAAATGGTTGTCTGCTTAGCTTCATGAGACAAGCAAAACTCCATATGCTTAGAACTCATGAACAAAAATAGGATGGCACCATAGACATGAAATTTTTGTTATGAAAGGTGTCCAAACAAAGAAGATGGCACCATAGGCATGCAAGTTGTGTCATGCAAGGTGGTTGAATGAAAGTGCAACAAATATAAAATACAAAAATGTAATGTGAAAGATTGTTCAAAGGAGTCTTGTTCAATTTGTGTGAGTTCAATCACCTAGGGAACATTGTTTATAATGTCTCCAAGAGAGGACCAATCAAAGGATAGTAAATTCACAACTTAGGGGATGCAGTGTGTTGCATCAACCACCAAGAGGAATGTAATATGCTAAGAAAGATCACACTTATGAAGGACATCACACCCAATGTCATCCATAAAGTAATGAACACATTATATAAACAACAAGGCTACTCTAGGAAAAACTAATGCAAATGAATTATGGTATTTATGCCCCCCACTTTAAAGGAATTCTACACATCATTAGTGATCAATTGCTTTAAAGTGGAAGAAGAAAAAAAAGAATGCAAAAGAAAAAACAAGACAAGAGAGCTAACTAGGAGAGCCCTATGCCAAGTCATATGTTTCAAAGTTAGGTTCTGTCATGTCAAGGAAAAATGAAAAGAAAGGAAAGAAAAGAAAAGGGAGTTGCCTCCTAGAAAAGAGAGAACACTAAACACATAAAGGATCTATGGATTTGGGGTTAGTATGTTCATTGCTACGATGTTTTTATGAAAGAGAGCAAAACTATCATCATTCCCCAAATACATAGAATGAGAAGAATGACATAGAGAGAGAGAAAACAAAGAAAAAAAGATTCATTTTGGGTCAACATGGAAGAGACATTACAGTCTCGATGCCTTTCATTGTCCCTAAAAGGAAAACACAAGTGAAAAAGACAAAAGCAAATGAAAAATCTTTTGGGTCAACATGAAGGAGACATTTCAGCCTCAATGCCTTATGTCATCCCCAAAAGGAAAAACACAAGAAAAATACAAAGAAAAAGAAAAAGAGACCTTATGGGTCAACATGGAAGAGACTTAGGGCATCTCTATGCTTTTCATCATCCCCAAAGGAGAACACAAAAAAAAAAGACAAGGACCATTTGGGTCAACATGGAAGAGACATAGGGCATCTCTACGGTTTGCATCATCCCCAAAGGAGAAACACAAAACAAAAAGGAAAAGACAATCAAAGTGAAAAGTAATGGATGACATATAGAAGAATAGAGATATGAATAGAAGAAGTGTACAAAGAGAGAGATAACATCAAACACACAATATAGGGAAATACGATACGCACATAAAAAAGAATGTACAGGAAAAGAAAATAAAAAGGTTACCTAGGCAAAGGAAAATAAACCATCTAATAGGTCATCCACCTCCCAATCATGATCATCGAACTGTAAGGGTGGTTGACTATCCAATGGAGGAATTGCAAGTGCCAAGCTAGGAGATTCACCAGGTTGTGCACTTGGTATGAGAGATTTATCATCTAAGCTCACAAAAGAGGAGAATAAAGCATTCAAATTATTGTGCACCTCTTCGTCAATTTTATCTATCTCTTCATCATCATCTTCATCAAGATTAATGACTACAGGAGGACGAAGAGTGATTTCCAAAGAGGGATGTATCAATAATGGTGGTTTTTGGGTAAGTTCATATTGTTATGATGGTGATGATGGTCTCTCTTGCGGCATGTCAGGGGGATTATTAGGAATTATTTCCATCAAGGGAGAAGGGTGATTTTCTTTATTTGTTTCAGTTTTCATTTGTCTAGCGAGAAAATGATGACATCATCGACATTCTCTAGCAGCTTGATTTCATCTAGTTCTATTTTGAATCTGTTGGGGTGTTAAAGCAGATTGATCAACTTGAGGCTCCTTCATTTTGGAAGGAGATGGATCAATCTCTTTCTCCTTTTCTTTGTAAACTTGTTTAATTCACAGTGGCAACTTACCAAGATCCTTGAAGATGTAAGTTTGAATCAATGTCAATGGCTGGTCCAAGATGCTTTAATAATTGCTCAATGATGTGTTGCAAGATACTTGAATTCTTGTGATTGTTGGATGGATTCTTAGAGATGTTCTTGGATGTGTTGGAGATGTTAAAATGAGGTGAAAATAGCTTATTTATATCAATCTTGTACCTTAGTAACCTTTCATACATCATCACAGGCCAACATCAAGTATAATTTTGAATAAATCTTGAAATAAATTTGAAATATTTTGAATTTTGGAGCCAAGGAGGACTCATTCGCCACCCATGGAAAATGGGTCCCACCTAGGACTTGTACTTACATGTCAGGAATTAAATGCTATTTAATGTTATGTGCCAGGTTTATATTAAAAAATGCACTTAAATAAATCTTAGGAGTGTATAAAGGGGTCAAATAAGACATGAGAAAGATGTAAATAAGGGGAAAATGCCTAGAAAAGCATGAATCTCGATTACAAGACTTAACAACACTTAAAAATAGGACTTATTGATGTGTCAAATGATTATTTTTAGGTGAATTATATTAAATAGAGTCTAGAATAATGTAAAAATGTCTTCCAACACTTCACAACACATTCACAAGACTTCAACATTTAAATTTTAATACTAAAATAAGCATGTTCAAGCCATGTTGTAATAGACAATTGAGGCAAAATATGTAAAACATAGTGAAACAAGACCTAAAAGGCCATGAAAATGATAATAGGCCATTTTTCTACAACACAATGGGACTCACCTATATGTGATTATATAAATCACTGGAATCGATGAGAAATGTTCATGCATGGTAATTAGGTATGCAATTAAAATTGATATCTTCTAGGGACCAACACGAATGAACGAGGATTAATACTTGAAATTAGTACCAATTCTTATCAAGAAAATTAGATTGAGTTAAAATATGAATTGTATTTTGGAAATAATCTTAGGATGGAAGAAATCCAAGTTGTAATCATCAGTAGGACATGTATACTCTTGAGATTCTAGAGGAAAAGTGGTAGAACACAAGACAAATCAATCTATCTATGTCAGTAACACTGACATAATGTTCTAGTGGATAGACTCACCAAAGTGGTGCAGGGGCACCAAGGCATTTTATGTAAGGGTGGTCATTGATAGGTTGATTTAGGTGGTTTGAGTCATGTTTTCATAAAATAAGGTCATATAGAACATTAATAATGTAATTTGAGGTTTAGTGAGTTCATTTTGTTAAAGGTGTAAAATTTTACAAAAGATGTCAAAAGTTGCTATGTAAAATTCCAAAAAAAGGCAAGTTGGAGGAATACCAATGGTCATTTAGTTCAAATGGTCATTGGAGTCAGTTTAGTTGGTTTTTTTTTGGAGGGAAAAAGTTTATATATGTTGAGGAACTCGATATAAAGACTATTCATTGGTTTTTGAAGTGGAAGCTCAATAAAAATCTTTGTTTTCTCTAAAATTCTTGTGTCTTCCTTACTATTACAGGCATGTACGGTACCATACCAATGGAATATTGCTCTAAAAGTTAGTGAATTCAATAAGGATAGGAGTTAATATCAATTTGTATTTGGTTTGGCCTTTTTACATTAAATTTTAAGGATCTTATTCTCATTTTTTTGAGATTGCTTGTTATACCCTGTTTTAAGGGTTTATTTGTGAAGAAATGACTATGTAAGCCATTCCACCCATTGTTTCCTTCTGTAACTTAGTGGAACAGCTCATTAGGGTGTAGGTTTGGTAAATACATGGTTTCAAGAGTAGGGGAGATGATTGGGTGGTTTTGAGTTGTTGCCTTAGATGATACCTTATGTGTTTTGACCTAAAATGGTGGTTTTAAGTAAGAGTCTAATGAAACACTATTGGTAGAGGTTGTGTGATAGACTTTTGAGCATGAGCAGACATATTTAGGTGTGTTGAAGGTAGTGGAAAAGTTTTTGGAGGCTAGAAACATAGTTTTTCAATAAACCCTTCTCAAAACTAGTTAAAATGAGGAGTTTTTGATTTGATGACTTGGTGAGGGTTTACCATTTTGAAAATTATTGATTAGGGCTATTTGACACATGTGGAGAAGGTCTGAGTAGTTTTTGTAATGGGAAAAGAGTTTTTGAGGAACTTGCTTTGGAAAATAGTCCTAACTGGCCTAGAGGGATAGCGAGACAATCCAATTTTGAGAGGGATGGTCCAAAGTGACCAAAGGTGTTTTTGAGGTATGTTTTAGAAGGCCTTAATGGGCATATAGAAGTGTAAATGTCTTGTGGTTTTGAGTTAGTTTTGAGGAGATTGCACTATTTTTTGTGATTGGAGACCTACAAGCATAGTAGGCTGAAATTGTGAAAAGTTGATAAGGTAGGGTTTTGAAGGTTACAAAGTTAGCTCAAAGTGCTTGAATTGTGATGGCTAGTTGATTGTCTCCTTGCTCCGCATAAATTGGTATCAAAGCTTAGGAATTAGATCTTTTGAAGGATAATTTGAAGAGTTGCAGTGAAAGATTGAAGGGTGAAAGGCAAGATCCCTCCAAAAGGAAAAAATATGGCAAAAGAAATGAGTGAATTGAAGGACAAGCATGCTAAAGAGATAAGGGAGTTGAAATAAATACTTGCTGATTTGGAGACAAGGAAGAGAAGAGATGTGAACATGAGTGATGAAAGTGATTCTGATGAAGAAGAGGAAGAAGAATTTGAAGATGTGGATGAAGAATTGGATCCTGAAGACCAAAGGATGGCATAGTTGTTAAGGGTAGTCAAGAGTGATAAACATAAGGTGAAGATAGATGTTCCTCAATATGGAGGAAATCTTAATGATGAAGAATTGTTGGATTGGATTGCAGCTTTGGACAACTACTTTGAATGTGAAGATGTTCTTGAAGAACAGAGGGTGAAAATTGGAAAGACAAAGTTGAAAGGCCATGCACTTTTGTGGTGGGATTATGAGCAATCAGAGAGAAGAAAAAGAGGCAAATCAAAGATTGTTTCTTGGGACAAGATGGTAGCCAAAATGAAAGGTAATTTTTTTCCTTCTGATTATGCTATTTAGATGTTTAAAAAGCTTAAAGGTTTAAAGAAAAAAGAAATGGATGTTAAAGGATATACTGAAGAATTTTACAAGTTAGGTATTAGGTTTAGTCATAATGAAAATGAGACTAGAAATATTGCTAGGTAATTGGGTGGATTGAGATTTAATATTCAGGATGAAGTACCCTTGGCAAATCTAATAAGTGTTGAAGAATATTATTAGATGGCTATAAGGATAGAAGAAAAAGTGGAAAGAAGGCAAGAAAAGACAACTAGAGGTAGAGGCAGCACTTCAAGAGGTAGGGGTACATTTTCTACTTCAAGACCATCAAGTGAAGGCCAAGAAGATGCACATAAAGAACAAGGACAAATTGATGATCAACATGGTGGATTTAGAGGCTCTAGAGGTAGATTTGGAGGTGGAAGAAGTTCAAACATATTTTCAGGTAGATTTTATAATTTTAATGAGTTTGGTCATCCAACATACAAGTGCCCTAAAAATCATGGTTCTAATTCAAGTGGTGGTGAAAGAAGAAGTGATAAAAGAGTGCAATTGGTTGAAGAAGAAGAATGTGAAAGTGTGAAGTCTCCTAGTCCTCTTGTTGCTCCAAAAGTGGGAGAATCTTTGATGATGAGAAGACAACTACTAAAGGCATCCAAGGAGAGGGAATCTACTCAAAGGAGGACCTTGTTCAAGATCACATGCAAATGTAAAGGTAAAATACACAAAGTTGTATTAGATTCAAGTTCCACTAACAATATGGTGTCTAGTGAAATGGTAGATAAGTTAAATTTGGTGAAAGTTCCTCATGAAAAACCCTATAAGGTATCTTGGTTGAATGATGGTTGGTCCCTTGTAGTTAATGAGAAAGATTTAGTTGAGTTTCAGATTGGAGGATACAAAGATAATGTACTTTGTGATGTTTTACCCATGAGTTATTGCCATCTATTGCTTGGGAGACCATGGCAATATGATAGACATGTCATATATGATGGAAGACAAAACACCTATCAAATTGAGAAGGATGGGAAAGATTTTACTTTAACCCCATCGGTTGAAGATGTGAAGGAAAAAGGAAAGGTAGCACAAGTTATAATGATGGGGAAGAAGGAGTTCATAAGGTTTGAGGAAAACAAAAAAAAACAATATGCATCCACTTTAAGGCTTGAAGATTGAAAGAGTGATACAAGGTTGAAGGAGAGAGTTGATAGTTTGGTATCCAAGACTAAAACAGAGAAGGTCAAGGATGAATTCCTTGAGAAGACTCAAAATGAGTTAGAAAAGGGTGGTGGAATTATAATTGGGATAGTATTTTGTCCATTGAACACAAGAGGAGTTAAGGGACAATCAATCTCTATCAGAACAAGGGTTCCTAAATCTAAAATTTAGATGTATGTCAATCTAAGAGGACAATGGCACTTGGGGCAAAGAGTCAATGGGTAAAGATGAAGGCAAAAAGTGAAGTGCACAAGGATATTTGGCAAGGGTTTAAGCATGCAGCAAAGATGGAAAATAGGATTAGTCAAGCAACAGTGGATAAGGACATGTGTGTAGTTGTCAAAGTAGGTACAACATCATTGTATGATGGTGAAAAGGTTAGAGGATACTCAACTTATTAGTGTGTAAAGATGCAGAACTATTCCAAGTCCAATGCATGTCAGTACTATTTGAATCAATGGCAAGGTGTACCTGATGAAGGAGCTCTAGGAGGTCAAACACATGGAGTATGTAGAGGAGGACAAGTTGCAACACAATTTCCAAGAGACTTGGAAAATTTTCAAGGCCGGGTGTATGGTGCAAGGGCACCAAGGAATTTTATGTAAGGGTTGTCATTGATAGGTTGATTTAGGTGGTTTGATCCATGTCATAAAATAAGATCATATAGACCATTCATAATGTAATTTGAGGTTTAGTGAGTTCATTTTGTTAAAGGTGCCAAATTTTGCAAAAGATGTCAAAAGTTGCTATGTAAAATTGCAAAAAAGGCAAGTTGGAGGAATACCAATGGTCATTTAGTCCAAATGGTCATTGGAGTCAGTTTAGTTGGTTTTTTTTTGGAGGGAAAAAGTTTATATATGTTGAGGAACTCAATGTAAAGACTATTCATTGGTTTTTGAAGTGGAAGCTCAATAAAAATCTTTGTTTTCTCATAAATTCTTGTGTCTTCCTTGCTATTACAGGCATGTATAGTACCATACTAGTGGAATATTGCTGTAAAAATTGGTGAATTCAATAAGGACAGGAGTTAATATCAATTTGTATTTGTTTTGGCCTTTTAATATTAAATTTAAAGGATCTTATTCTCATTTTTCTAAGATTGCTTGTTATACCCTGTTTTAAGGGTTTGATTATGACGAAATGACTATTTAAGCCATTCCACCCACTGTTTGCTTTTGTAACTCAGTGGAATGGCTCATTAGGGTGTAGGTTTTGTAAGTACATGGTTTCAAGAGTAGGGGAGATGATTGGGTGGTTTTGAGTTGCTACCCTAGATGATACCTTATGTGTTTTAACCTAAAAATGGCAGTTTTAAGTAAGAGTTTAATGAAACATTGTTGGTAGAGGTTGTGTGATGGAATTTTGAGTATGACAATACATATTTAGGTGTGTTGGAGGTAGTCAAAAAAAATTTGGAGGTCGAAAACATAGTTTTTGAATAAACCCTTCTCAAAACTAGTTAAAATGAGGGTTTTCTAATTTTGATGACTTAGTGAGGGTTTACCATTCTAAAAATTATTGATTAGAGCTATTTTACACCTATGGAGAAGGTCTAAGTAGTTGTTTGTAATTGGAAAAGAGTTTTTGAGGTACTTGCTTTAGAAAATAGGACTAATTGGCCTAGAGAGACAACGAGACAGTCCAATTTTGAGAGGGATGGTCCAAAGTGACCAAAGGTGTTTTTGAGGTATGTTTTAGAATGCCTTAATGGGCATCTAGAAGTGTAAATATTTTGTGGGTTTGAGTTATTTTTGAGGATATATGCTCTATTTTCTATGATTAGAGACCTATTGAGTTAGTTTTGAGGATATATGCTTTATTTTCTATGATTGGAGACCTACAAGCACAGTAGGCTAAAATTGTGAGAAGTTGATAAGGTAGGGTTTTTAAGGTTGCAAAGTTGGCTCAAAGGGCTTGATTTGTGATGGCTAGTTGATTGTCTCCCTACCTTACATCAAAAAGTAACCAACACTATTTGGAAACTTGATTATAGGATTTCGGTCCTAAATAATATATTGTGAGAAATAGTTGCTTAGTATTCCTGAGAAGGTTATCTCAATTATGAATGAGCAAATAATGATATGGTTGTGTAAACCATGATCATACTATGAAACATTCAATTGATCTAATGCATAATATACTATTATAGCCAATGGGTAAAAATGGTAAATCAAACCTTGAATGATTTATAAACTTCTAACATTGAGATTTAGACCATTACATGGAAAGGAAGGTTGGAAAATCTATTGGGCTAAAATAGGCTTAGATATAGGATTAACCATAGAGTTGATGGATTTTCAAAAAGGAGTAATAGATCAAAGAGATTGATGAAACTTGGTTTATATAAAGCTTAAGTATGAAGCATTATCAAAATTTGACATGTGTCCAAGAGCAATGTTATGCTCAAGATGAACAAGTAATCAAGAACACTACTTTATGGTGAGGAAAATGGATGTGTAAGTAATGGATACACTCAATTTTTGAGTTGTCTAAAAGTATAAATACAAAAGGGCAAGGATGGGACCCATGGTGTAGTGCGCAAAAAATTGTTATTCCTTTTCTATTTAGATTATACTAAGGATAAATTCATGGGCCAATGATTTTCGATCACTATGTCTTAGGTGTCATGTATAGTTACTATTGTATCTAGGATGTTTATGTATGACAATGTAATAAAGCTCTTTGGGAGAGTAAGTATGTGTGAGGCATATAAGATTTCCCTATGTGATAGCAAGGGCACTTGATGCAAGGTCTAGGAAGGTCTAGGTTGCAAGGTGGGATGCTACATAGGATGAATGTTTTATAAACCTTAAGTATTTTGAGAATGACAAGTAAAACTTTATTTGACTTGATTTGTGTGTTAAAGTGCTATAGAGCATCAGGGACAATGATACACAAGGGGGGAAGTATGCTACACCCCAATTGTGTAATTATTATTTACTATTACTATGTAGGGTAAAATGTGAATGTAATGTGAATTTTGGAGATGAATAAATTATGCTCATACCTTGTTATCAATATGGATGTTATCTCATTTGATGTTATCTCACTTGATTTTATTTCATGGGGAAATACTACATATATGTGAATGGATGGTTATTGAATTATTATTCAAACTTTGGAGATGTTTATATATATTCCATATGTTGTGAAAAATTTACTACCATGTGCATGTGTTAGTGGATGCAAGTATGTGTTCCATTCCTCCAGGTGGAGGGGAAGTATCACTCAAGAGAAGATCTTGGTTGGGTAACTGGTAAAAGTAAACTATTTGAGCATGTACACACACCACATTAGAATGATTAAGTTGAATCAGTTTGTGGGTAGTCGGTAAGTCATCCTTAGCTAATATGTCTACATTTGTGATTCATGTTTACTACTACATGCATTATTGGGTGAAGTTTATCTATTGAGATTTTGAGATATTTCTTGTACTATTATGATTATATTGACAAGTGGGATGTACATGGAGTATGTGTATATATAGGCACATACATGTCAATGGGATCTAATGACATGTGTAGATGTACCACACATTAACACTTGTCAATATGATGGTAATTGTGAATGGGATATATGTGAATCAGATGTGAACATATATGTATATGTATATGTATATGTATGTATAGTATATAGACGTATCCATATGTATATGTATATCAATACTTGCGTACATTGGCAGATGGACATGCTCATATAGATGTATCGATATAGATATACCTACATATATGTGTACATAGAAGCATATACATTTATACTGTGAACCCCAATCCTAGACCTACACAAAAACAACAAACAAATGGCATTAGTTAGATTCAAATGCAAGCCAAGATTAAGATTCCCCATGAAATCTATGAATAATGCTCAAAATAGGAAATAAAAGTAGGAACACAATGAAAAAGTAAGGAAATAGATTAAATCCTAATTAAGCATACAAACTCTTGATCCCATGGGGGAATTGGTGCGAATTTGATGTGGAAATTGGCCCTTTCCCAACTCCTATGCAAGCTTTGATGATTTGGTGATGATTGATCCACTTGGTGATTCCTTCAAATGAACTCCATGGAGAAAACCTACAATAACCTAGCTATGGCTTGATGAAATTGATGAAAATGCTAATGCTTGAAGATGAAAATGAAGTATAGTAAGTTTTCTCAAAGTTTGGATGATAAAAATGAAGGATAACCTCTCTATTTATAGAGGAAATTGAAGAGAGAAGAGGCAAAAGGGATAAATATGGGATAAAAACCCAACCAATAGGAAGAAGCCACTTGTCATCATGTTAGTGGACAAAGGTGGAGCACATTTTGGCCAATGTGCAATTTAATGCAATTAGGTGGAATTTGAAAATAGTGAAATGACATGTTGGAGGGAGAGGCAAATGGAGTTATGTCCCCTTGGCTCAATGCCAAAGGCTTGTAAGATGAAATTAATGCCTTGTTGGAAGGACACATCCCTTTGGAGGGAAATTTCAAATTTGGAAGAATATTCCTCAAAGATGCTATGTTGAGAGAAAATAAAGAATTTATAAATCAATTAAATTGATTTATTTGTGTAACTAGGAAAAAGTAGAGGATGTGACATGATTTAGAATTAGATTAACCATGATTTGATTAATTTAAGAGGAGATTAGGTGATTTGACTAATTTGACTTAGATTTATGGATTAAAATAAATCAAAAGGAGAGGAAAATGATTTAGACTTAGTTAAATAAATATTTTGATTTATTTAACCAAAGGGGGTGATGTTAGATTAAATTAGATAAATGTTTGATTTATTTAATTTAATAGGACTTTAGAGGTTTAATTAAATAAAATGAATTATTTAATTAAAATAGAGATAAAGGAATTAATTAAATAAAATGATTTATTTAATTAACGAGGAATAGTGACTTAACTAGATAAATTTGATTTATTTAATTAAGGGCAGAAAATCGATGAATTTAATCAAATAATGGTTATTTGATTAAATGATTAGACAAAGGGATGCTTCAGGACAAAGCGGTATTAGTTAAATCAGGATTAGTTGTGTAACGTCAATTAGTACATTTTACGTGTCTACATATACATATATATATGCATACATTCAATATAATGTTTATTATATACTATATTGTTTGTACTATATATATATATATATTAACGGTTATATATATACATATATATAATAATATATATTTAACATATTACATATGTTAATAGAAATCAATTATCACTTACTTTGATAGAAGCCGATTTATAAAGGTTGTTATAGTTGATAAAGACTATGATATTGGAGGTCAATTATAGTCACTATAGACTATGTTTCAAGAGGTCGATAAAATAGCTTATGACTATTTTGTGAAGTCATTTCTCACTCTTTTTGTCACGTGATATGAAACACGTATATTGCTTTTTGAGTTATTGTTTGATGTTGATGGACTTAGTCGATGCCTTAGTAAAGATTAGCTTTGACTTAGTAAACGAATTTGCTATGATATTTACATTAGTTGGAGACTTTGTCAAATGTATTCATTAGCTTAAGCCAACTCATCTCCTATGCAAGTTGATAATGCTTGTTGTTATGAATTAGTGGTTGACTCTTTCTTTTGGCAATGAAAGTGCACCAAATAAGAGGGAGTGTGGTTGAATTTGGCGCCACCTCTAGAAACCAAAGTGTTGTAGATGTCCACAATTCAAATTGAGCATATGCAAATTGAATAAGTCTCTAGATTGTTGTCAATAAGCAAGTCGACCTGTAGGTGATTATGGTAAGTATTAAGCTAGGAATTTGCCACCTTTCTATTGTGTTTCATGTGTTGCTTTGCATGGAGCTTGTTGTCCATTAACATGACTAAACTTTAGGCTACGAGGTTACCAAGTTGCTCTATAAATAGCTAAACCATTTCATTTGGAAAGGATGCATTATTCCACAAGATTTCGCATCTTTTGCAATTACTTATTCTACATTATTTCTAGCCATTCTATGTTTTACATTGTGAGAGAGAAAGGGAGTGAGTTCTATTTAGTTTGTGAGGAAGTTGTTTTTGAGAGGATTAAGCTATCAACTTGAGAGATAGAGTTTATTTATGACATTCTTGAGAAGTTATTTATCAAGCTTGTTGATGTTGGAAAGGGTTGCATTGTTGTCATTTGTCTAGATAAGTGATAACATGCATGGGGATCTCTTCTTCTTTGTTAATTTACTTTTGAATGATGTGTCTTGTATGCATGGTTGAGATGTCTTTTCCAAGTGTGTGTATTAGAGAAATTAGAGTGTCTTGAAAAGGTAAATTGAAGCTTTTATGTTGTTTTCATGATGTTCTTTTATGTACTCCATAGTAGGAGATGGGTGTTTATCATAAGTATTATATACTAGGTGTGATTGAACATGAAGGCACTTGCAATACACTTAGCTAAGTTATTGATTTAACTAGGAAAGCCTGTGTTTACTCCTAGGATAAATAGTCCAATATGGGAAGTAGCTTGTGTACTTACTTGTTAAGTAGGTTTATTCCAAGTTTGAAGGTTATTTCTAGGATAATAGAATATCCATTGAAGGAAAAACCTAGATTGTGTACTTACTTGTTAAGTAGGTTTATTCCAAGTAGATTAATATGGTGATAGGTTATCTCTGGGATGGACTATCCATTGAAGGAAATACCTATGCGTAGCTTAAGATAGCTTTAAGTCAAATCGACCCTAAGTAGTGTATGTGATAGATGACTTCATTTGAAGTACTGAATGGGAACTCTTTGGCCAAAGTAGTGTGAATGTCCAATACTTCACTCTAGATTGTGTGACTACCGAAACTACACTGATAGTTCACTGCGATCTAGTATTACATGGTAGTTTGAGATTGTGGGATTACAAGGTTCTAGTTATGTAGGACACAACACTATGTTAAGTTGGTTATTGTTATCAATTACTCTACAAATCTCTTCATCAAAGGGAAGGGCCATCTATTGAATGCTAGATGTGCGGGGGACTGCATTATGAGTCTATGGTTGTCAAAAAAGCGCTTGAGTGATGCTTTTCCTCCATAGTAGGTGACAAAAGAACCAAGATTTGAAAGGAAGGATTATGGACCGTCTTACAACTATTTTTTCTAAAGCTCTTTGAGATATGTATGTAAATGTATGCTTTCTTGCATTGGCGTAACTTATAGAATTGTTTAAATGAAATGGAACTCATCTTTTATTATGTTATACATCTTGTTTTAAAATTATCAATAAAGAAAAGAATTATTTTATTGCAATGGCTTGTTACTTAGTTAATTTACTTGAAAGGTGAAAACTTAAGAATTTTTACTTCATTTAAGGGTCAGTATGTTACACCATTCTTGAATTTAATTTTAGATTAAAGACAAGGGGTTATTAGTGATTTTTTTTATATTTGGGATGATGGTCAATGTGCATGTGCAAGCAATTTTATAAGTTTTGCATAATAGACTATTTTTATCAGGTAAGTTGTAATTCCCTTCCACACTTTGTCCTAACCATGTTGTCATTTGAGGCTTGGTCTGTCCATTTGAGTTAGTTGCTTGATGGCATGTTCTGAGTGTTGATTATGATTGTGCTTGGTTAATATTGAAAGGCTTTGAAATTTAATGACCTTGGAATAATTAAATAAAATATTATTGATGATCTAATTGGTTTAAATAAATTAAAATTTATGACTTGATAAAGAAATATTTAAATTTATATATATATATATATATATTAATTATTGTATTATAAGTGAAATTAAAAGGGAAAGATTAAAACTAATTAATTAAGTAAATTAAAGAAAGTGCATGTTAGCGGTTACACTCTTAATGGAGCCAATTAAACTAATTGCTAAATAAAAATAAAATATTATAATGTGTTGTTGCAAATAAATATATTTTAATATTAAAATAGAATAAGTTGTAGTGGAGGTTATAAATGATAATTGTTAGAAACCAGGAATCAGTTGCTAGACCAAAATACTTCCACAAGAGAGATAATGGTGAGAATGCTTGCTATATCAATATGCAAGATTGATTGATGATTGAATTGATTCATAATGTACAAGATGAGGCTTGCTTATAAAGGAAAACATGCACAACCCTAAACCTAACTTGAGCTACAAGTTAGCTCAATTAGATAAGGATAATAAAATTCAACCTAGGACTTAAATAAAAGCCTAAGTAAACTTATGAAGATGTAATTAAATAGTTAATTACACCAGCACCCCCCCATAAGTGCAACTTAGGGAGAAGATTATAATGCAAACTACTATGGGTCCCGGAAACTAGGCCATGTTAGGTACCCATTTATAGATGCAAATGAAATGCAATCTCTCATAAAGCAGAGAAAAGGGGAAAACCCAGTGGGAAGAAAACCCCTCTCTAAAAGAGAGAAAACAAGAAAAAGCAAGCATGACGAATGTAAACATGATGTATGGAGGACTCAATGATACCCCCCAAGGACTACATCCATCATGAATATACAATAAATGACCCCCTCATAAGAGGGAAGTGATGAGATAAGATATCCTCTGCATGCTGAAGAAGCTCCAAAGCCAATGAAAAATGCCTAAAAACAAAAGATGACCCAATGTTTGCAAGCAACACATCTCCCCTTAGGAAGAAACAAATCCAAAAGCTGATGAAGAAGCCACTCCATATCCAACTAAAAACTCAACATGTATGCCTCTGAAAACTGAGTAGGAGCCTCCAAGCTTAAATGAGCCACAACATAATCATGGTCAAACTCAACCAAGAAACATGACAAATCAAGTGATGGAGGAGACTCATGAATATCAATCTCCAAAGGAAAAGAAGATGGTGTAACAGTTGTGTTGAAACTGTCATCAAAGAGGAGAGGAATCCCCTTAAGTGTGTCCTCCAAATCTGTAGTATGAGACTCTAGGAACAAGGTAGAAATCCCTATCAAATAATCATCCCACAAAGCAAGATCTGAAAAACTGTGATTATCCTGCTAAACAAAAGCAATAATGGCTGAAGAAGCAGGAGGTGGAGGTGTAGGAAGCTCAACACAGGTCTCTAAAATACCAAGGTGTAGATGACCAAACTTCTCCTCACTAATATGGATTGCACTCAATGGAGTGTGTGATGCAGTCAAAGGAACATTATCAGCTTCTGAAGAAAAATGTGAAAAAGAATATACCCAAGATGAATGATCAACCATCCCGATTGCAATAATATCCCTAGTCTCCAAGTCCCTTATA
Organism: Sequoia sempervirens; assembly: GCA_007258455.2. Classification (NCBI taxonomy): domain Eukaryota; kingdom Viridiplantae; phylum Streptophyta; class Pinopsida; order Cupressales; family Cupressaceae; genus Sequoia; species Sequoia sempervirens. The sequence continues at coordinate 67,288,408 of VDFB02000013.1, read as the reverse complement.
TACACCCTATCAGGAGTGAACTCAACTATTTTACCTTGACCCCCATGAGTAATTTGATAAATAGAAAGGAGATTAGTGGTCAAAGAAGGAACACAAAGCACATCATTGAAAGTCCCTTCCCCAATACCAATAGAACCCTTCCCACTTACCTTCATGAATGTATTGTTACCCATCAGAATGTGAGGTGAATTACAAGGCTCAAAAGAAGAGAACATTTCCTTTGAAGATGCCATATGATGAGATGCCCCTGAATCAAGAAGCCATCCTTGAGAATTAGGACCTGTAGAAGCCAAGAGTGAATGCCCTTTCATATTATGTAGCCCAGAAGTGGATGTTGTGTTCTCTAACTATGATGATGATGGAGCTACTGATTGTGATGGTGGAGAAGAAGTAGAAGACACTGACGAGGGCAGCTAAATGTTATTCTTTTGAAGAAGGTGTGTGAGTTCATCAATCTTCTTATTATAACATCTATGCTCATCATGTCCTAACCTTTTGCAATATGCACATTTGGACTTCTTCTTTTTTGGTGATTCCTCTTTTGAAGAGGATGAGGACTTAGGAGTGCCATGTGAAGGAGAATCTTTACCTTGCTCATTTGACTTGGTTTCCTTTTTGTGATTCTTTCCTTTCCCACTTGAAGCCTTTGTATCATTTGCAATAAGAGCTTGAGATGTTGAAGACTTCAATGTACCCATGTGAATCAACTTTGCTTGTTCCCTTGTGAGCTGTGCAGCAAATTCATCAAGAGAAGGCATTTTATATGTATTGCCAAGAGCATCCATTGTAGCATAGAAAGTAGAAACAAACACAGAATATGAAGAACCAAGCTTATCAAGAATAGAAAGTATCATCTGTTCATCCTCTTTAACAACCCCACATTTTGATAACTGCAATCTGAGAGAGTTGAGTTTAGAGAAAAAGTCTTGAATATTGTCAAAATCCGAAGGATTAAGACTCATCAGTTCATTTTCCAACTTAAATTTCCTTAGCTTGTCTAGCTTACCAAAGAGGCTCTCTAAAGTAGTCCAAACTTCATGAGGATGTGTGCAAGACTCAACATGATATCTAAGATCTGGAGAAATGGACAGAAGATGATTACCAAGAGCTTCATCCCTTCTATCAAACCATTTTCTTTTCTCTTTTGCTCCTTGGAGTTCTGGATCTTGACCAAAAGTAATTCGTTGCAACTTCAACTTTAACAGTAGCAACTCCATCTGAGATTTCCACTCATAATAATTAAATGGAGTTAAAAGTACAACTTTTGGAAAATCCATGATGAGGGAAGAAAAAATAAATTCCTGCACAAATTCAAAAAGCAACTCCTTTGTCGCAACTTTGGAGATGAAAAAATCTTTGCAAAATATCTTGGGGCTGACTCACTGTTAGCTTCTTCCTCTTTTTGGAAATAAATAAGTTTTATAGAAAACTTTTTTTTTTTAAATCTCCAAAAAACCCGTCAGTTTTTTTTAAAAAAATCGAAAGAATTTTTTACAAAAAAATCTTACCTCCTTTAAAAAAAAAAACTAACCAAAATTAGGAAAAATAGATGCCATGCAAATCACAAAAAAAAAAATTTCCCTCTCAACAAAGCTTTTAAAATCATGCAAAGTACCATCTGTCGAATATGTTGCCAATGGAGATCTGACCATATATGACTTTGTACATGCAACTGCGAATTCAGAAGAGGACGGTATACCTCGATGCGACCACCGGTATAATTGACAAAGCACAACCAATGATATGAATATTCCAGTAGATGGAAACTGTCGAATGCATGAAGGGTTAATATGGAGCTTTGATCAGTGCAATGAGGGTACGCCACTTGACCGCAGATGGAGTAACCCCTTATGACAATCAATGACAAAAAATGACAGATCAAACAATGAGAAGGTACCACGATGACGCCGATGTACCAAGAGATGGATGATGCCAATGAAGATTCATACCCACCAGATGGAACAAACCAGACAAGCCACAACAACTTTGTTGATGTGATTGTTGGCAGAAACCAATGCTCTGAACCAGATGAGCAACACTAAACAGTATTGGTTGGTATAAACAAATAACCATCCACCGATTTAAAGGAAATCATACCATATGCCACAGATGTACACTGGAGAATGCAGATTTGGCAGTGTAATGTGACGGGCCCTTGGAGTCCGATCTTTGACAATAAAGTTGGTAGAGGCCGACATGAGAGTACACCGATAAGGAGAGTACAGGGCAGGTGACAAGGAGGCTCGCTGACTCAAATGATGTAGGCACTGTGCAGAATATTCTATAATAAATTTGCATATTTGACCTTGTACAATGCTCACATGGGCCTGCAATGAGGGAGATCGGCAGACAAAAAATGCAAAATTTGTATGCTGTGCATAGAGAATATGTTGGCACATATTTAAATCCACAGAAAAAAATTAATTGCCTCAATACAATATATTTTCCCAAAACATAGCCCGAATAAATAAAAATTTGGCCCAAATTTATGAATAATAAGCACAGAAATATTTTTCTGAAAAATATTTTTGCGAAAATAAGAAAGATCGTACCACTTGGGACGCTGTTCCAGTAAAAAAAATTGCCTTAAAAACAACTTTACCCAAAATAGGAAAATTTACAGTCAAAATTCATCTACGGAGCCTTTTGATCTCATCCATGAGGTTATTGAAACCCTAATCTGCACCCAACAAAATCTTCAAGCCAACAATAAAACCCTCAAATCTAGGAAGGAGTCTGCAACCCTGAAAGCTCTAATACCATGTTAGAAACCAGGAATCAGTTGCTAGACCAAAATACTTCCACAAGAGAGATAATGGTGAGAATGCTTGCTATATCAATATGTAATATTGATTGATGATTAAATTGATTCATAATGTACAAGATGAGGCTTTCTTATAAAGGAAAACATGCACAACCCTAAACCTAACTTGAGCTACAAGTTAGCTCAATTAGATAAGGATAATAAAATGCAACCTAGGACTTAAATGAAAGCCTAAGTAAACTTATGAAGATGTAATTAAATAGTTAATTACACCAACAATAATAAGTGGAAGAAAATGTGGTAATAAATTAAAATTAGTTTTCTTCTATTACAACTTATAATTAGAAATGACAGTCATGACAATTAATAAATTAATGAGAATCTTCTACAACTTTTGACTTTGAAATAACGGGTTTTTGGGGAAATATATATTATCTCCTATTTTTCTTTTTGGAGAGTTTTCATTTTGGCTTCTTCCCGTGAATATCTTTTTGGAGGTTTTTGGGGCTTTTGAATGGGGGAAGAAAATCCTGTAATTTTTTTTGGAAAGTGTTTTGAAGAGCTGGAGTTGTAGATTCGAGGAAGTTGAAGCTACAAGCTAGGAAGCCTAATCTTGGAATCAAATCTACAACCATGCTTTAAATCAGGTTCCACTCTTTTGTGATTTTATTTCTGTTTGATTTTAAAGTAAAAATTTGAATGTTGCGCTATAAGAAATCAAAATATTTTCTTGTCAAATGAATGAGAATTCTATTATCTATTGTTTTCTAAAGTCTCTCTCTCTCCTTCTCTTTGAGATTTGTTTTTTGGATCCCCATACTATAGTTTTTTGATATTTTCTCTTAACATTATACTCTACTTTCATACTATATTGTTTGCACAAATACCCGATAAGCTGCTTCTCATGGTTGTATTTATATAGTCTAGTTGTGTCATCCATAACTCCTTTTCTACAAATTGGGTTGATAATAAATTTAAAGGGTTTCTCTAAGTTGAAGTTTTCTAACTTTTATCCAAAAATCTCAAATACCCAGGTTGTATTTTATGAGTTATGCTTGAAACACAAGGTTATTGTCAAGCTACTCCCTCATGGTTGCATTTTATTAATAATAAATATATTTTATATATAGAGTTAAAAGTAAAAGATTGGATTGCTAGTATGTGATAGGTTTTGAGATAAATGAAGAAATAATAAAAATTTCAAGAATTAAAGTAATAATAATAATAAATAAATCAGGAAAGTATTATCTTAATTGGGAAGTGTTGATGGTGTTTTATGTACAGCAACAACTCAGACAGAATGTGAAATCCTATCTCTCTTGAAAAGTAAACCCCTCTCAGCAAACTTTGAGAGATAACCCCAAGGTCTCTAATGTCAGGTCTTGACAATGCAGTGGAACAACCTAGAGATAATATGAATATTGTTGGTAATCACAAAGGGACCTTACAAATAAATATTGGATCTTTAAACTTATCATATTTTGCAATGTATTGATACTTGAAATTCTAATTCTAACCCAGATTCAAAGAAATAACAAAAGATAAGGATTTAAATGAGATCTTAAGATTAAAATTACTCTTAAGATCAACAATGCAAATGATAAAATATTTGAAATGGACCAATCCCTCAAAATTAATTCTTGCTTAACCCATATTTCATCTGCAATCTTCTAAAGAACTAAAGATTTTTAGATCATGATACATTCACTCAAAACAACCCTTTTTTGCAACTGAAATGAATAAATACTCACAATTGAACTAAGAACATAAATTTAAGGTCTAGGCTAACTTTACACAGCAACTTACACTCAATAAGCTACTAAAAGTATGGACCAGGGATTGCTACAAACACTTCAAACACCAAACCATAAACACCATCAAATCATATCTAACTCTAAATCTAACATATATCAATTTTATTTTTTTTCAAAGCAATCTTAAAATATGGAATAACAAGAACCATGCGAGATAAACCAACACAAGAAAGAGCACCAAAACACAATGTCTTTACTTGTATTGAATCACTCAAAAGTTGCAACAATTCCAGTATTCAGTATTACAACACTTGCTTTCAGAATAAATCAACTTCTAGCTCTAGCTATTGCTCTATCACTTTACTTTCTCTAATCTCTAACCCTTGCAAATGAGACAAAATACCCTATTTATGGAAATTTTACATTAGGCTGGTCCAATTAGGGTTACAAAATGGGTGGCCCAAAACAAGTCAGCTTAAAACTTCCTTCAATAAAATAATATTTTTGGCATTTAATGCTTGAGACTTCTTTCCAAGTCGGCTTGGATTCTCCAATGTATAATGATCCAATGCATGTAGAGGTCGTGTAGAAAACTCTAGATTTGATGTAGTCATGTATTAACTGGCCCTTTGTCCTTATCCTGACCCAATTTATCTTGCACCTTAAGAAAGATTCTATCAAATTCGACCAGTGGTGGAGTGATTAATAATTTAAATCTTCTTTCAATTGATTTAATCTCCTCCCTTGATCCTTTAATGACATTGTCCCACTCTACCTTAAGATCCTAAAATTTCTCCAAAATAGCAATATAGGTAGCTGAATCATCCAAATGGTGGGCAGTGATTAGGCCATCATCAATTGGAGCATAAACTTCATGCCACAATTTTCTCAATTGTTCCAAGCTTAGGTTTTTTTATGCAAACTTCTTCCTTCCGGTCATTACTTCAAAGAATGAGATGCATCTATTATAAATGCCATTCAGTGTATTCACCACATGTTGACCCTATTTATGAATTTTCTTTAGAACACTTTACTTGATTTTTAGGGCCTCATACCACTCCCAAGGCTCTGAAACCTTTGAAGAAGGCAAGATTCCATCACTTATTAATCTTTCCTCAATATAATCCATGATTGTCTTCGTCTTCTATAGGGGAAGATCTACATCATCTTTATCTTGTGCCAATAAATTCTACAACCACTCAAATGATCTATGTGCATCTCCATAGGTTGACAAAATTTCCTTAATCATGTTGCCTCCTTTGGGCACTACTCCTTGTAACCATTCATGTGTAACCTATGTAGAAGTTTTCATCTTTTCAAGCTCACTAACTGTCTCCTTAGGTAAAAAACCTCATGTTGATGAAGAAGAACCAATTTGGCCAATGGACTGTAAGGGTTTCATGAGATTTTGTAGATATTTCTTTAACTCTTCATTTTCTTTCTTCAATCTTTCCTTGGCTTGTACTTCTTTCTTCAATCTTTCCAAAATTGTAGTAGTAGACCCCTTGAACTCTTCTACTTCTTGTACTAGAGAGGTAGGCCCCAAATTTATTGTTTGAATGTTGTAATCTTGATGAGTTACCTCATCATTATTCTTGTTTGATGTAGGAGTGGAAATATGAATTACCCTATTGTTTTATTCATCCCTGTCAATTCTGGAAATAGTTTTGGCCTTCTTTTTTTTATCTTTTCCAATTTTAGCCAGTAAATCATCCCAACTCAGAGGAATATCATCTACAACTTCTTTCCTACTTTTTAATTCCTCATCGAGCCAACTAGGAGTAGAAATATCTAACTATTGCTCACCTTGTTTGTCCTTTTCTTGTTGACCAGAGGAGAGGTCAACATTTGAACCATGCACCACAAAAACTTCTTCACCTTTATCATCATTTACTTTATCTTTATCCCTATCTCCCTCTGGATTCTCATTCTTTCCTTGCCATGTATCTTTGTCACTTCACGAATTGGAGAGGGGGTCCTTTGATGCATCTCTTCTCTCTCCAAGGATTTCTCTCATTTATCCTTGACAGGTGAATCTTCATTTGATGCCAAAGAAGATTGCAAAATTCTATCAATATCTGCCTCCACACTATAAAGATCCCCATCCTTAAATTCTTTTGTGTCATCACCTTGATGGATATCACCAACACCTGCATCTGTTGGCTCCCTTTCTTCACCATGCAATTCCTGAGTAGAAGGAGAAGCAGAAGTATCCTCTTGTTGTTGTGTAGCAGAGGGAATCATGGAGGGAACCTCTTTTACTGAACTTCCCTTAGGGGATGGAGTTCTTGTTTTCTGTATATAAACCTATGTTTTCTCCCTAGAACTCTCAACATTTACCAACAGTGGTCTTGTCTCATCCTCTCCCCTAGGAGGCTCATTTTTCTTCCTTGATGTTCTCGTTACTCTTCTCCTTTTAAGCACAAGGGAATCATCTTTTTTTCCCTCTTCCTCATGTTCCTCTTCTTGAGCAGATTCCTTCTCTTTAGAGGTAATCCTTCTCTTCTTTGCAATGGGCTTTCTTTTCTTTTCTTCCCCAATCTTTGTTTGATCACCTTTGATCTTAATTTTAAAAGGGGAACTCATTGTTTCCTTTCCTTTTGGGTCCTGCTCCTCAAAAAGAAGAAGACTGAGATTCCAGGCTTCCCATCAAGTCATAAGTATACTATTTCCCTTCACTATCTAGCTCCCAAATCTTATGCTTGATCCAAAACTTAGTGTATTTGATTATAGGGGCATTGATTTGCTCCAATTCTATTATTTCCTCTTCCATCCAATCAATTTTTCCTATAGGCTTATCTTTAAGTAGTTCATAATCATGACTGTGTATAACTTCTCTATCATCATCAATTTGATCTGGAATGGCCTTGATACTATATAATCTAATCAGTTCAGCAAGCAACCTGAAGAACTTCTTTAAGACTTCAAATTCATCTTTGCAATTGGCCCAATAGTCTTCAAAGTCATCTTTATGTCTAAATTCCCTGATGGCTCTCTTTTGAGCCTCACTTGTTTTGTCAAATTTGGGCCTCTTAGTATGTAAAGACAGGTTGAAAGTGCCCATCTCTTCTTCAGAAAATTGTGTTGTGTCTAAGGAAGGGAAAGCCTCATGACCTCAAATCCTTAGTGGGAATTCATTACCAAAACCAGTCTTGTGCATATCCTTTTTCACAATTGCATCAAAGGTACAAATTTTCCTTGTAACCTCCAAAAGATTGATGTGATCTATAGGATATCTAGGAAATCTTTATGGAGCTCTTGGACAACCCTCAATCCTAATGTAATAAAATGTGGGAAATTGTATAAACCATGCTCCAAACTTCTTAATCAATTCCTTGGCAACATCAGAAATTCTAGCATGCTCTGCACCCTGGAACAACCTTGTGATGTACATGGTGAATGTATCATTCACCCTTCTATAGCTAGGACTATCCAAATGTAGTTGAGGCTTGACTTCATAAATCACATCTTGGCCAAAGACCCCTCAAGTGCTCAATCCCTTATATGTATGGAGCCTTGCCAAGGCATAGACCAAATAAGATGTCATAATGAAAGTCTTGGTCTGCAATACATTGGAAAATTTCCCATGAATTATCTTGCTAATTTTTCCCATCCAATGGTAGTCTATACCTTCCTCCATTCTCACTATCACATAGAACATCCAATTTTCAAATACTCCTACACTCTTCAATCTCATCACTCTATTGAGAAGAGTGATTGCATCATAGTAATATGATTTAAACTTAGCCCTGAACAACTGTTTTGGCAACTTAGAAACATATGCCTTTGGTTTCTCTAGCTAGGAATTAAAAACCTCTAGAGCTTTATATGTATCTTGCTCATAATGTTTCTTGGCTACATCAATATCAAATTACACAACATGAGATTGGTCTGGCATGTCAAATGTTTGGGCAACTAAGACAGGAGAGAAATTTTCAAGCAATCTTCCTTGTGGACCAATTACTCTTTGTGTACCTTGATCATAGTGTCGAGCACATTCCAATACAAGCTCATAACATTGCACTAAGGAAGGAAAACCGGCCACATGAGCCAACCCAGAATCTCTCATTCTCCTTACCAAGATAGAAGGGTCACCAACTGCCATCCTTGCCTTGAATTATTCATAGTCCCACTTTCCCACATTGGTGTCAGTCACCTCTGACTAGATAGAAACAAGTTTACTCTCATGAATGTTGCTCTTCATATCTAGCTTAATCCTTTCAGCATTTGTAATAGGATCTCCCTCAACATCAAGATCCACTTTCTTTCTCATACCCTTGCCAGTAACAAACTTGCTTGATTCAGCCTGCACTCAACAAAAGGTCACAATCAATATCCATTATGACACAAAATTTTAGGTTATCCCATCATAAATAACACATTAATCATCTAAATAAACCCAAATAATGATCATAATCTCTTAAAATTTGACAAACATAACTCTGGGATTTTCACCCCTTTGCAAGAATCAGACCGAGGAAATTTGGGAATTTCATGATGAGGAAAAAATTAGCAAAGATATCATAACTCTCACATTTATATGTATTCTTGAGTAAATGACAGGGCGATAGAAGTTTTAGAGATTTCTAAGTGTGAAGGAATTCCACGAAATACTTAAAATCTCTAAAAGTCTCGATTTTTCACAGTTTTTCCCAAATTGATTGAATGATCATAAATTTGGGATTTGGCTTAGATTTTCATTGGCTTTAAATTGTTCATCCTTGATTTAGACCAATAATTCATTCAAACATAGATCAATTAACCCTTTAGCAAGAAATTTAAAATGCGTAACCCTAGAGTTGCGCCATGGATAACCATTCAAAGATACAACACACTCATTCATTTAATCAAATCATAATCAATTATTCAAAAGCCATCAAAGGAAAGTAATGATCAGATACAAATGGAAAATAATAACTCAAACTCACACTCAGATTATCAATCCCTCAAACACCTAGAACCCTAGATTGATCGAACCAAATCACCATGACACACATAACCAAATTCAAAGGACAAATCGAGCAAGGATTGGAATTATCAAAACATCAATTTAATGGAGAATTGTAACATCAACACTTAGGGGAGGCATCGAAATGAAAAAGGGACAGCCCTAGTTTAATTGCAGACCTCCAAATACATAAAAACCCAAGTAAAGGATACACATAACACCATAAACCATACATACTTGTCAATCAAAAGCAAAGGCATCATGCACATACCATGGATGAAGCAAAAATCAAAAGGAAAATTACTGGTAGCAAGATTCAAATCCCACACAAATGCAAATGAAGCCAAGAAAACACCACCAAAACTAGCAGTCTGCAACTCCTGCAATCTAGTTCACATGCAGCTCCCAAGGATCAAGCTCTTCAAATTCATTGTGAGACAAATAACACCAATTTACCAATAAAATCCCTCAAAATCCCATTAAATGTAAGCTACATCATTCGTACGATAGACATAAATGAGGTGAAATGACAACATTAGACCTTACTTTTGGGATTCGAGGGGATGACGGAAGTTGGGGTTTTGAAGACTCAAGGAAGTTTGGAGGATTCCACCAGATACAGAATTATGTCAAATGTTGAAATATCTAAAAAAAAAAAATAAGCAATAACCTTTGGGAACTCGAGATACTAATAAAAATCAAATATTTCCACATAGGGAGGAAATATATGAGATCTATGAAAGACCTGGAATTCACCCTTAACTTAGGATTTTCAATAAACCACCTCAAGAGATCACTTGCACAGGATAGATAAGAATTCAAGCACATTTCAAAGTGGCTAAAGCTTCACAACCATAGGGTTACAAGCACCCAAAACTAAAAAAAGGGTATTTAAAATGTACGTTGTTAGCTTATTGGATTTAGATTGGTACCAATCTATCATCTTGTAATTCTACTTAAGTTCTTAACTGTTAAATTGTTGTGTATCACTACTTGAGTTGAAAATTCCTTCATGGTCTTGGTTAATGGATTGTTCATGATTGCTTGCTTATGGTGAGGTTGCTTTAATAGTGTATTTCATGGTTGCAATGTTTGATAGTTTCCTTGTGATGAATTATGTGTGCGAATTTTGGAATCTAAGTTGACTTTGGTGACCAAGGTTGATTTTTGAATTGAGTTGTGAATTGTTTGATTACTATTGTTATAGTGGTTGTTGATTTTGTTAAAATTTTCATTAGCCGTATTGTGAGTTTTTTGATTCAATGACTGGGTATTATGTGAGGAGAAAATAGAGGTCTCCCTTAGATGCCCAGTTGGTTGTTTTTACGACTGATTACTGTGTTTGACTATGTATGATAGGAGAATTAGAAAACCAAATAAGAAAAGGGTGATATGCTATTTTTAGAAAGTTGGGAGATTTGAATTATGAGTTGAAAAATTTAGAAGAAAGAATTTTGCCTACAAATTTTTGTTTATAGATATAGATATAGCTAATTATGTCACTATTGTAACTTAGAATGGTTATTTGGGTATTTAAATGTTAAGGAAAGAAATAATAAACATAATTTATTTATATTGTCCTACATTTCTAGGTTATTAATACTTTGGTGATTGTTTTCAATATTTAAAAGTTAATAATGTAGATAGGCCTATGTTGAAAATTGGTGAAATTGTAGATTTGATAAACAATTTAATTAAATATATTTTGATAAATGAAGGGATTTGTAAATGAATGAAATTAGATGATATTTGAGTGTTGAATTCCCTTATATTCATTTAATAGATGTTTTGTAAGCTCTCTAGTTGGATAGTTATTTAGAATACCTGTGTTGTTATCCATAATTGTTTTATAATTGTGAGTTATGCTCCAAATAGGGTTACATGGTTCCTTGATTGTTTGTTCATGTGAATCGAGTTGTGATTACCTTGTGGTTGATGGATGTTGGATTTTTGTTTTTTTTATGTTTGGTTTTGTGATTAAGCTATTTCCAACTGTAAGTTTGTTGGATGAATCCTGGTAGGGTATCATGAGAGGAGAAAATAGAGGTCTCGTTTGGATACCTGGTTGACTTTGTATCAAATTGATTATGTTAACCTTGGTTGAATCTAAAGATTCTTTATTTGGAATCTTGCCACTCACTATTTACATTTGTTGATTCATTAATTATGATTTGACTATAGTATTTTGAGAACTTGTTGATGTAGCCTTGGGGAAACTACTGTGTTGGTGATTTTGTCTTCCAGAGGTTAGAGGGGATATGGTTTCTTCTTGCAAGAGTTGGAATGGGGGTTCGGTGACCTAGGAGGATTGCCTTGGGTAACCCATACTAGACTTGATGTGATTATTTGATTTTTCATGTTGTTTCACTTAATGATGTGTGGTTTTATGATTTTGAAGATGATTGACTTTTACACTCAGATTGTGTTGATGTGGTTTTGAGCCTTACAATTGAATGTGGTTTTACTACTCTAAATTTCTAGTGTGAGATGGTGCTTGCCTCACTTGGTGCAGACATTTTGTTTGGATATGTTTATTTTGCAAGTTTCCTTTCCTATTGTGTTTTTGAGATATTGTTGTTAGTCGGGGGAGTGGCTCTCAATGGGCATCTGGTGCCCAAAGTGGCTGGTCCAAGGTAACCCTTGGGAGTTTAATCAAGTGATAATTAATTAGCTAGGGGGTTGAGTAGTATCTCACATTAATTTAGATAATGTAGCCTCACTCATGGGCCCAAGTGCTCTTTTAGGCTTGGGATGAGTGGGAAGGCCTGGAATGGCAAGATCAACTACCTTGCCTCTACATAATAATCTTGCAAGGTAGGTTGATCTTGTATAGTGGCATGGGGGTTTGGCGGCCGATAGAGGTGGCTAGGATGAACCAGTAGCCTAGGAAGGTTACACCTGGGTAACCCATAGCACCTATGTGATGACACTCCACCCTTTAACAACCTTGTATGCTTTTGTTCCCCTCTTTTTGTTGCTCTTGAGCCTCTGGAAGCATATGTTGGCATATGTATGTTATGCTTTGTTATGTTGTCTTGTGTTGGGTATCTCTTATGTTGGTCACATCTTGTGATGGTTATTTCTTGTGCTAAGGTTACCTTATGTTATTTTTGTTCTTGATGTGAAGCCTTGTAATCCTTGTTTTGGTTGATGGTAATTGTTGAGGTCCTTCTTGTCATCTCCTAGCATGGGGGGTGGACCTTTGGGTCCACATGATCAAGTGGAATGTGTTATGCACCTCATTGGGTCCCCAACCATTGATTGAGTTGTGAAGAGTTGAATCCAACTACTATGACACCAAATATATTCCAACACTGATCCAGTCTTCCTGGTTTGTACGCTCACATATCATTGTATATTCTCTGTTATTATACTTTTCCCGTACATGTTGGGAAGTATTATTGTAATGATGTAATCATTGAGCATTGTAACTTCATGATATTAATGTATTGTCCATGTTCATGTTATCTTATGGTTAGTGATATATTTCATGTAATGTAAAGATGTTGATACATATAGTAATGTAGTCATGTAACCCCAAAGGACTTGTTATATGTTGTACATGTATAGTTCCATTTCATGTGAGGTATGTTATTATTATGTTGCATATTTGTTACTTTAAAAGAAAAAAATTGTGCCATAAATGTTAGTTGTGGTAGTTTCCTTTGGGGTTGTGTGGTGGGGCATTACATAGGTAGTGTTTTAAAAGAGTCCAGATCCTTGTATAAAGAGAAAGATTGAACATGCAATACAACTATCATGCCCACAAACAAAACATAGCAAACAATTTTTTTTTCAAGAAAACACTTTGTATGATCCTTGAACTAAACCTACCCAATAAACTTTGACTACAACAACTCAACACTCCAAACCAAAAAAAAAAATTCATTAATCTCCAAGTTTAATGGTGGCTACAATACCCCCTTAATATCCTAGGGTAGCGCTTGAGGAATTATACTCATTAATGAAGGATATTATCTTGAGTGTTGGTGCCAAGGGTACCCTAGATAATTTTGAATGTATTTTCTTTTCTTTAGTTCTCACGAGACCGTGAGTGATAACTGGATTTATACAAAACACTATCATTAAGAGTCAGTGTATTCAATATCTATTATTATGCATTTTTAAAAAAAAATTATGTAAGCCAATGAATATCTTATACAACCTATGTTTAATGATATCACAATATTTTTATGGCTTCAGAACATTGTATCATAATATAGGTGACATTCAACATTTGAATGTATTGCTACAATAGACCAACTAATGCAATTGAAAACATTGGCTCCATATTCACATATAATGTAACAAATTAATTCAGCCTAATATAAATTCTTCACGCGATTACATGATTTATTTGACTTGATCGGTGACTAAGTAAGTCCATTTTCATGAATAAGGGTTTAACTCCTTTAATGTGCTCCTTCTCGGAATTTGCTTAGTGTTTCTCCTTCTTCTACATGAGCAAAAATTTCTTCAACAACCTACAACACGGGTGAATCCTACTTCAAGGTGTTGGTCATATGCCATATGTGAAGCTTCCCTTAAATGAATAGTAATAGAAAACCCTAATTTTTTCCACCCAACATGAGTGAAATCTTTCAGCTCCTTCCAAAAAAAAAAGACTTTACTTTTTTCCTCTTTCAATAATTTTGGTGCTCCATTTTCATTTACATTTTGAATTTGTAAGACCTTTTAAATAATGTTTGAGACTCTTTTCATTAAAAAATAGGCTAACAATGACATGATGGTGATTGGGATTAGGTGGACTAATTTAGGTGTATACAATATTAGAGCTTGGTATTACTATTTTTTTGTGAGTTACATTGTTGAAGGCTTAACAAGTTTTTGAAGCACAATGTGGAGGCACTCTAGAAAGGAGGGGAGGTAAAGTTTAACTTGATTTATTTTATTAGTTTACTAATATTTTCTTTTCTAGCCCTATTTAATTGTGCAGAAATCTAAGTTTTAAGGTTGTTGTAATCTTAGTTGATAAGATCTCAAATATTATTTTCTAATTTATGTATTAATCTTTCATTTTTGTGTTTTTTGCAATAGCAATGTAGATCTGTAAAAAAAAAACATTATTTTTTCATTTTGTATACACATGTGCATGTCAAAATATTTTTTAATAGTAATTTTTTTTAAAGGATTTTTCCCTAGTTTAGAAATATTTTCTTTTATCAAAATAAATCAAAAAATTAAATTATTTCTTTCAAATTTTTTGTTTTAATTTTTTTCTTCTTCTAAGATATATATAATATTTCTTTTTTTACAAATTAAAAAAAAATCATCCTTGTTTTGAACTTTGATCCTTTATTAGTCAATAGGCTATATATAGAGTGAACATTCTGCTGAAACCTGTCTCATACTGGTATACAACTCTTTTTCTTTATATACAGCTCCCATCCACCACTGGTATACAACTCATTTTCACCGATATACCACTTTTGTCCATTACTGATATACAGGTCTTTTTGGTAAACATGTTTTAATTTATTCTGCATATTTCATGCTTTCTTGGGATGCCAATTTCGTTGAATAAATGCATCACAGTCAATTTTTTAAAGACCTATCTATAGTGTAGAAAGATAAGAGTAAAATTATAATTAAATCCCTAGAAGAGTTGAAGAATCAACTTAAACTTTATTTATTGTTTAATAGAGGGCAATAGCAAGATTTAATTTTAATCAACCAAACTGAACTTTTAAAAAAGAGGGGTAAATTTTTTATTGAATTCAAGAACCAATCATTACATAGGGATCAAGGAGCCAAAAGGATCCCAAGAAAGGATAAAGCAAGAACACCAAACCCAAAAAAATACCATCACCCACACAACCAAAACAACCTCAACCTTCCAAATCATCATCAATAACCTTCTCTAATTCATGACAGTAATCAAGGGGTAATTGTCCCCAACCTTCAATTCTGCAACCATCATCCTACTTTGAGGCCCACTTGGCTAGACAATCTGCAGCCCTATTCCATTCACATAGAATGTGGACAAAGGATACCATCTCCATCATAGAACACCTCTGCAAAATCTGACGAACAACCAAAGCCAACTACCAGTCAACATTAGTCACCTTTCACTCATTCAATAAATTAACAATTATCTGTAAGTTATATGCATAGATAATCGTATGCCAACCCAAAGCACAAGCACACTCAGTAGCCCAGAGAATCATCAGCCCCTCCATAAAGTTGTTAGAATGCCACCCTTTATGGAAGGAAAAGAAGAAAATAATTGCACCCGAAAAATCTCTACCAATACCACCAATCCCAACAGGCCCAAGATTACCCCTAAAGGAACAATCAGTATTGATCTTCAAGGTATCCACTGGAGGGGGGAGCCATCTACCAATCCTTTGAACCTTCTTTTTCACTCCCCTACCTCTTCTAACAAAATCAAAGGTTGGTGACAATCCTTGTAAACCCAATCTAACCACAATCTTATCATCCTCCCTATCCAAAGGAAATACCACTTCACATTTAGCTTCCACCGTCTCCTAGATCATACCCACAACTCTAAGCTAAACTTGTAGCACCATCAACCTATCCCCATAAAATATCCTATGATTCCTTTCTAGCCAAATCTACCAAAGAATGAAAGAAGGACCAATACACCACACAATCTAAAGAAAAGAAGCCAACTTAGGCAATCTACCCAAACTACTCTAGAACTCCACAAGGGAAGAAGCATGAACACAAGGATGCTTCCAAATACCCCACCAATAATGCCAAAGTTGTATAGAAAAGGGACACCAAAAGAACAAGTGGGAAGAATCCTCCTCACAACAGCCACACAAAACACAGATAGAGGGGCCTTGGAATCCCTACTTATGAAGATTATCCCAATTCAAACACTTATTCTTGGCCAAGATCCACAAAAAGAAATTGCATTTAGGCCAAGAAAACTTATTCTACACCTAATTCCACCAAGGGACCTCCACCCCACCAAAATTTTGGGCTAAAAAATCCTAATACCCACTAGCCACAGTGAAAACTCTCTTAGGATTTAGGACCCAAGCAAGAATATCCATATCATTAAGGGAACTACATTGTCTACTAGCTAAAATTCAATTCAGCTCAATACAACCCTCCTCTAAGCCAACAATAATCCAATCACCAAGATCCTTCCACCCTTCCACCTCCAATTGCCCACAAGGGTAGGAAGACTTAAAACCAATCACCCTAGACCAACCAGCCTCGAGGAAGCATTGGCAAAGATTTAATAAATTAAGATATTGGCAAAGGATGGGGGAATAACCATCCCAAGAATTAAACCAAAATAGAGCCTCATCCCCCTATTATAGATTCAAAACAGATCTTGATTATTGTCACCCCTTTCTTGAGTGTTCCCCAAATTATAGAACCTTTCCCCACTAGAGGATACCTAGGAATCTCCTCCTTCAGAGCCCCCTGAAGGTACTTATGCGACAAAACCCTAGCCCATATATGATCTTGTTCCAAGCACCACCTCCTATACAACTTTGCAACTAACGCCAATCTAGAAAAAGACGACAAACGTAGACCAAGACCCCCAAACTGCTTCAGCCTACATACAATATCCCACTTGATGAGGCTCCATGTTAAAAATTGAAGGTAAAATTGTAGCTTAAAACTTCTAAAACCTATGAGATTATAGATTTAATTAAGTGTTCTTTGTCACAATTCTTTGTGTATGATTATCTATTTAGATCAATTTTATCAATTGTAGAAAGAGACAGAAGATTGTAGAAGAATGAGACAAGAAGATAGAAGTGACACAACATATATGTGAAGAAACCCTTTCCGAAAAAAAATCCACCACTAGAATCAATAGTGCTTGTATTATTTGACCTTAGAACAAGATTGCAATAACTTTGTATCAATCCTTGATTGGTATGCTTCCTTTCCTTCAACAATCCTTCTTCACAACCTACAAATAAACTCTGATAGAATTCTCTTCAACTTGTTGCAATTAATAGATAATTATGAACATTGCAAACTCCAGAGTTGAAAATTACAAAAAAATATAGCTCGTCACAAAAATCTATGCCTAGATTGGGCAAGTAGAGTTCCTCCGTGAAATCCAAAGTCAAACCAAGTCCTTCCTCAATTTAGTTGCCTCAAACTGAAGACTTAACTGATCATTGGTTATGAAGATATCTTGCAAGCATCACCTCAAAGTTGGCACTCAAGAATGGGCCCCACTTAACTAAACCTTGTAAATATCTTCTCATGTAAAAGGTGTTAACTAAAAGATGCCAACTTGGGCACCCAAGGTGGGTCCAAGTCAATCTAAGTTAACTGAAACATATCTCTCCATCAATTCATGCAAACATTATGCATGATTGATCATGCCCACTTAACTAAAAGTATCCACCTATTATCTGTCATGAAATTGAAGTCATTAGTCATGCAACTCAAGTCAACTAAAGTCAACTACATGGAACTCAAACTAACTATATGCAACTGAAGATAACTTAACTGAATTGAACTGAACTAAACTGAACTAAAACTAAATTGAAACTAAAACTAAACTAAACTGATACTGAACTAGTACTGAACTGATAGTGAACTCCACACATTATAAATATCAATCCCTATTTTGTAGGAACAACACATGTATTACATAAGAGTTATCAATCCTCTAATTAGTTAACTAAAACAAGGTGGGTTCCACCTTCCATGTAGACGCCCCATGTGCTCCTATTTTCTAGGAGCTCTTCTTGGGAATCCCCGCTTGTTTCTATAATTTAGGAATAATTACAAATGTCAATTTACATGTTCATTTTACT
Source organism: Sequoia sempervirens (assembly GCA_007258455.2). Taxonomy (NCBI): domain Eukaryota; kingdom Viridiplantae; phylum Streptophyta; class Pinopsida; order Cupressales; family Cupressaceae; genus Sequoia; species Sequoia sempervirens. The sequence goes on along the minus strand of VDFB02000013.1, from coordinate 67,270,159 downwards.
CAAATTTAATCTCTTTCTAATCCTAGTGTTGAGGAACACTTTCCAAGGACTTGGGAGATACATGCAATATGTTTAGGATTGTGATTAAATGGCATCCCATTCACAACACTCTCCCACTTAACATTATACATTTCAATTATTCTAAACAAGGAATCATTATTATAAATCAAGTACAGGACTCAAGGTGAATGGCCTTCTTGCACCAAGAGAACTTATTTGTAAGAACTGGTTTCGTAAGATAATTTGTAGCATTGATCAAAGTGTCAACTTTCTCAATCAATACCTTCCCACTCTCAATAATTTCTTGCACAAAGTGATATTGAACATCAACATTCTTAGTACAAGCATGATACATAGGATTTTTGGCTAAACAAATAGCACTCTGACTATCACATTCAAGTCTAATTTTCTTGCAATTAAGACCAATACCTTTCCCAAGTCTCTGTAACCAAACTGCCTCTTTAGAGGCATGTGTAGCAGCCATGTACTCTACTTCTATGGTGGAAAAAGCAACTATGGGATGCCTCTTACTCATCCAGCTAACCACAACTCCAAACAAAGTAAACAAATAGCCACTTGTCGACCTCTGACTATCCAAGTCTCCTACCCAATTTGAATCAACAAAACCTTGAATGTCCAATTTTATGTGCATAATATCAATATCATTAGCACCATGATAAATAAAACAGTAATCAAAAGTATCTCTTAAATATGTAAACACCCTATTAACATAAGTCCAATGTTCTTTACCAAGGTTAGACATAAACCTACTTAGAACTCCCATTGCTTGGGCTATATCTAGTCTTTTACAGACCATTGCATACACCAAACTACCAAATGCACTAGCATATGAAATTTTAGATATTTCCTCAAGATCAAAATCAGATTTAGGACTCATGTCTAAACTTAACTTCATTCCAACTGGTAAAGGAATATTAATTGGTTTAATAGCATGCATGTTAAACTATTTTAAATTAGTATCAACATAGTTGCTTTGACTTAAGCAAATCTTTATGTTACCTCTATCTTTGTTGATCTCCATCCCAAGGATGTATTTTGCAACCCCTAGATCTTTCATCTCAAATGTTCTAGAGATTTGTGCTTTCAATTCTTTGATCACTACATTCTTGTTACCAATAAACAACATCTCATCTACATACAAGATAATAATTAAAAATTGATCATCAATACATTTTATGTAAACACAATGATCTTCTCCACTCCTAACATAACCAATTTTCAATGCAAAAGCATCAAACCTCTAGTACCACATTCTCAGTGACTGTTCCAATCCATATAAAGATCTCTTTAACCTACAAACCAATATTTTTTTTCTTTTTTCAACAAAACCATCAGGTTGCCTCATATAAATCTCCTCGTCAAGATTCCCATGTAAGAAAGCATTTTTCATATCCATTTGCTTTATCTCAAAATCATAAGCAATAGCAGTAGATAAAAAAAATCTAATAGAAGTTAATTTAGCAACAAGAGAGAATATTTCATTAAAGTCAACTCCCTCTCTTTGGGAGTAGCCCTTGGCTACTAATCTAGCCTTGTACCTTTCAAGATTATCATTTGCTCCAATTTTATTTTTAAAGATCCATTTACAACCAATGGCCTTTCTTCCTTTGAGAAAATTCTCAAGATCCCATGTGTCACAAGTATCTAAGGAAACCATTTGCTCATGCATAGCTTGTGGCCAAAGCTTGTTCTCATATGAAGACAAAGCTTCCTTATAAGATCTAGGTTCATCATTAGTACTCATCAAAGCAAATATACAATAGAAATTAGGTGGGCTATACCTATCAATAGGATTTTTTTGTCTTGTGGATCTTCTTAAAGAGGGTTCTTCTTGTTCCTCAATATGCTCATCATGAGCATCTATCTCAGAACTCTATGAAGTCTCCTCAATGTCCTCATGTAATCCATCCAATTATTCTTCAACATGTGCATCTTCATGCTTCTTAGTTTTTATCTCAAAATGTATTGTTCGAGAAGCATCCTTCTCCTTTGGTTGTTCTTCTCCTGAATAATCTCTAAATTCCCTAAAAATCATATCTCTAGATAAAGTAATTTTTCAGGTTAGAGGATTCCAAAGCATGTAACCTTTTAAATTTTCACCATAACCTATAAGTATGCATTTATGTGCTTTTGGATCCAACTTAAACCACTTTTCTTTAGGCACATGAACAAAATCCCCACAACCAAAGATCCTTAAATGTGCAACACTAGGTTTCCTACCTAACCACATTTCATAAGGGGTTTTATCTTCAATAGATGAACTAGGAGATATATTGATTAAGTAACAAGAAGTACTTACAACCTCAGCCCAAAGGCACCGATCTAGCTTAGCACTACATAACATACTCCTAGATCTTTCCATGAAGGTTCGATTCATCCTTTCTGCTACTCCATTTTGTTGAGGTGTATATGGAGTATTTTTATGTCTCACAATTCCTACATGCTTACAATAATCATCAAATTCCCTAGAAGAATATTCACCACCATTATCTAATCTCAACACTTTTATCTTATGATTTGATTGTTTCTCAATCAAAGCCTTAAATTCTTTAAACTTATTGAACACATCAGATTTTTTATGCATAAAATAGATCCAAGTGCATCTTGAGACATCATCAATAAATATGACATAATATCTAGATTTTCCAATAGAGTCAATATTCACAAAACCCATAACATCTGAATGAATAATCTCTAATAATCTTTTAGCTTTATTTGTTCCTTTAGGAAATGAAGATCTAGATGCTTTCCAAACACACAATGCTCACAAAAATCATTTTTCCCAATATTATAATCAGGAATACCATCAACCAATTTCTTATTAAGAATGGTCCTAAGACCTTTTTCACCAATTTGGCCCAATCTATGGTGCCAAAACATTCATGTATTTTCAACTTCAGTTACATTAACTAATTTATTCAAATTGGAGATATCAAACTTAAACAAAGTCCCTTTTTGAGATCTTTTAGCAACCACCATATTCCCTTTCACCAATCTACAACCACCTTTGTCAAATGTCACATGCATTCTAGAATCATTGAACTTAGATACAAAAAGTAGATTTCTAGCAAGTCCTAGAATATGTAAAACTTCACTAAGGGTATTAACCCTACCATCACTAAAACACAACTTTACCTCTCCTTTGCCCACAATGTTTGTTGTGCTATTATCTCTAAAGAAGACATTCCCTCCATCATATGCAGTAAACTTTGTGAAACACTCCTTGTTAGGATCATATGATAGGAGCAACCTAAATCAATAATCCAAGAGTCATCACTAACAACATTAGATGTAATGATTGATGCATCATTACCGTCATTCAAGGATTTCTCTGTAGAAGCATCAAAACTCTTTTTCTTGTTCTTACAATCCTTCTTTACATGTCTAGGTTTCCCATAATTCCAACACTTTACCTTACTCTTACCAGGGGTTTTAGACCCTCCTTTGGACTTACCCTTTCCTTTCGTGTCTCCCTTAGGTTCCTTTTCCTTAGGCCTACCTCTTACAAACAAGACATCTTGGGATCTCATTTTAGACTTCCTCCTCATCTCCTCTAATAGGATAGTAGGAATTATATTGTCCATCTTAGGGTTTGCACCACTACCACTGATAGCAAAAATTAGATTTTCCCAAGCCTTTGGTAAAGAACAAAGTAACAAAATGCATTTATCTTCATCTTTGAGCTTTATATCTACAGACGCTAACTGACTCAGAATCAAATTAAAAGAATTTAATGATGTGCAACACAATCACCATCTTTCATCTTCAAATAATACAATTGTCTTTTCAGATACAACTTATTAGTAATACTTTTAGTTTGATAGATATGACCTATCCTCTTCCATAATTTATATGTGGTAGTTTCATTTGAAACATTCAAGAGAACAACATCAACAAGACATAATATTATGTTCCCTCTCTCCTTCTTATCAAGATTAGCCCAATCCTCATCTAGCATTGTTATAGATGGCTTTTTATTATTACAAATAGCTAACCATTGATCTCTCTCTTCAAGGAGATCCTTGATTTTTAGTTTCCACATCTCATAACTAGATCCATTGAATCTTTCAATATCTAAATGAGAATTAGAACTCATTACAACACACTTATTTTACAAATATACAATAACACAATAGTAAAAGCTCCCACTATAGCCAAAAAAATATTCAAAATTTTAAGAGAAAGGCATCCCAAACTCTAACCAACCATTAGCTTTGATACCAAATATTGAAAATTGAAGGTAAAATTGTAGCTTAAAACTTGTAAAACCTATGAGACTATAAATTTAATTAAGTGTTCTTTGTCACAATTCTTTGTGTATGATTATCTATTTAGATTAATTTTATCAATTGTAGAAAGAGACAAAAGATTGTAGAAGAATGATACAAGAAGATAGAAGTGACACAACATATACGTGGAGAAACTCTTTCGGGAAAAAACTCCACCACCAGAATCAATAGTGATTGTATTATTTAACATTAGAACAAGATTACAATAATTTAATATCAATCCTTGATTGGTATGCTTCCTTGCCTTACACAATCCTTCTTCACAACCTGCAAATAAACTTTGATAGAACTCTCTTCAACTTGTTGCAATTAATAGATAATTATGAACATCATAAACTCCAAAGAGTTGAAAATTACAAGAGGATAAAGCTCCTCACAAAAATCTACACCTAGATTGGGCAAGTAGAGTTCCTCCGTGAAATCCAAAGTCAAACCAAGTCCTTTCTCAATTTAGGTGCCCCAAACTGAAGACTTAATTGATCGTTGGTTACGAATATATCTTGCAAGCATCACTCAAAGTTGGCACCCAAGAATGGCCCCCACTTAACTAAACCTTGTAAATAACTTCTCATGCAAAAGGTGTTAATTGAAAGATGCCAACTTGGGTGCCCAAGGTGGGTCTAATTCAATCTGAGTTAACTGAAACATATCTCTCCATCAATTCATGCAAACATTATGCATGATTGATCATCCCCACTTAACTGAAAGTATCCACCTGTTATCTATCATGCAACTGAAGTCATTAGTCATGCAACTCAAGTCAATTGAATTCAACTGCATGCAACTCAAATTAACTACATGCAACTGAAGATAACTAAACTGAACTAAACTAATACTGAACTGACAGTGCCACTCCACACATTGTAAATATCAATCCCTATTTTATAAGAACAATACATGCATTCCATAAGAGTTATCAATCCTCTAAACAGTTAATTGAAACAAGGTGGGTTCCACCTTCCATTTGGGTGCCCCATGTTCTATTTTTTACAATCTCTTCTTGGGTATCCCCACATGCAAAAAGATACTTGCTCAAAAATAAACAATAAGAATATGCCAAAGGTATAGTTATCTGTGAAGTATAAGGAAGGAAAAAAATGTTTTTTAAAATATTATGGTGTCAATGAGTTAGTAGTTTAATTAATAAATTTTTATTACACTAAGATGCATTATACAGTTAAAGCAAACAACCTGTGTCAATAAAAATGAGTGAGGTTGAAATTGGCATGTAGATGACAGTTGGAATAGTCTTTTCTAATGGGTTTTACTTTATAAAAAATTGCACAAATAAAAATAAAGATAATGGATTTTTTTCCAAATATTTCATTCTTGTGCATCTATATTTCACGTTCACATAAATAAAACGGTTATTGGTAACAGTTGCATTCTTCCATAACTATTTTTCATAACTTACATATTGGATATCAATTGCTCTTGATAAATCACCATTTCACAAAGATGTTGCAGTTTTTGTTCTCATATCTATGGCCAATTGGCATTAATTTCTTTTAAACTTTTTAGTTCTTTTTGAAGGGATAGCTACTTGCATTTGAAGGTTTAAATTCAGGATTACGATGTATATCATTCCTAAGGGTATTCATGCCCAGGTTGTTGCTCCTTACATTTTATGGTTTATAGTTTTAGGGTATTAAAATGCTGAAGTATCTAAGCAAAATGTTTTATCTATGTTAGCTTATCAAAGTGGGATTGTGTTCAAGCTGATAATAATAAGTAAAATGATCTATATCACATTGAAACCAACCACTTCATTATTCTTTACAGAGTACTAAATAATTTTGAACCCTCATCTCCTCTATTGTTTTTTCAATCATTTGCTTTTGCTCTAGAAAATTAGTGCAACTTCAAACAAATTGGTTGTGATTGCCATAGTATGCCTATCTTTCCCATTAATTGTAACTTATGATTTGAAAACATGTGTTTAATCTTGTAGACATCCAAATTTTACCATTGCCATATGGTCAAACCTATTTCCTTTATTCGTCTATCTCATCTGTATTAATAAAATAATTTATTTAATTAATATTTCCCCCTTTACCTAAAGTTTCTAAAGTATTTAATTTAATAATTAAATACTTTACCTTTAGGCCCCTTTCCTCTTTAAATTAAATAAATACATCAATTTATTTAATTTAGTCACTCAACCTTATTGAATTTAAATCAATTTTAAATTCTTTTTTTTTCTCTCTCCTTGTCTCATCCTCTATAATCTTCTCCTAATCTAGATTAGTCTAATTAATCCATGATTAGGATGTGCACACCCTTAATTAGGGATTAGTGTCACATCCTCCAACTTTGGCCACTTGTCTATAATCCTTCATTAATCTTCTTAATCATGTATTTGCACAACCTTAATCTAATCGCATGCTATCTTTGGCATGTCCTCTAAGTCAACCTTCATCATCACTTTCTCCATTTGGCATTGACCTCTTCCCCATGTAAATTTAAAATTCACATTTATTCATCCAATGCATTTCTCTGCCCCATGAGGATCTTTAACAAGTCACATCACTCACATGGGTCAAAATCCTAATTTTTGGGAACCTTGTCTTATCCATGAGATACTCCCAATCATGTGAATTTAAAATTAACATTTATTATCCCAACCACTTCTCTCTTGCCCATGATGATGTGTGAGGAATTCTAAAATTCCTCACATGGCATCATCATTCCCACTTGGGGACAAGAAATTCCTTTTTGAGGAAATCTTCTCCCCTTCCAAGGTACTTGTCCTTCCTCCACATCACTTGTACCCTCTCCACCTCACATTCTCCTCCTTGCCATCTCATCTCCACATGGCAAGATGTGAGGGCTTGTGATTCCTCAACTCACCATAGCCCTCCATCTTGGCCATGGTGGCTCAATCTTGACCGTTGAATTATCTAGAGAATTCTCTCTTCCTATAAAAAGGCTTCTCTTCTCATTCATTCAATTAAGAATAATACTCATTTTTGCATTCAAGCTCTTACACACTTTTACTCTCAAGTTCAAGCCATTTTGCATACTTGCATACATCTCCATTGTTGCATTTCAAGCTCACACTTGCATTCCTTTTGCTCATCCACTCAAATACCCATCTTCATCATTTGAATCCCCATTCCATCCTCATCTATTCACATATCCTCTTAGATCATCTTGCCATCAAGGAGCACACATTCAAGCTCTATCCAAGGGCCAACCAAGAAGATCAACTCAAGCAAAAGTATAATCACTCTTGTATCTTTCTTTTGTTTGAGTTTAACTTAGGCTAATCTTGAAGTGGTCTTGTGTTTCTTTACATTGCATTTTCATTTTTTTTTGCATATTTAGAGTAGAAAAACACTTGTACACAAATCTTATTGAATTCACATGCTTAAAAGCTTGTACAGTAAAATTTTAGAAATTTCAAAAGTTTTAATTGGTTGTTGGCAGTTATTGAAGATTGTGTATCTGTGTAATTGATAACCGAGTTCAAGAATTTGGAAGGAAAAGAAGAAATTTTAATTGAAAGTGAGGGTAGTTTGAATGAGTGATAAGGGGACTACAGTTGTAGTTGCTCTGCTCACTAGGGCCATATGCTTTGTGAGGTTGCACTTTCTAAAGTGGCCAAGGCCTCCCTTGAATATGGAGCAGTTTAAAGGCTTGCCAAATTGCCTAGGACAACAATTCCAATGGGTTATCACTTGGAACTTTGGCTTGATTTAGACACATGTATATTTGATAGGAAATTAGTAATTACACTAGATGTAATTGAGAAAAATAAGTGGCTGGTGCTCAATGCCATTGATTTGGTGATCAAGGATGGATCTATTTGCTTGTTCCCTAAGAATTAAAAGAAGGTAAATAGCTATATCCAGAAGTCAATTCTTAAAATTCATTTTTTTCTATATTTTTTCATTGCCTTTTTTGGGTCAAATCTTGGGTAAGTTTATGGGTAGCCATTAAAGTGGGATTTGTCAAGTTTTCATTAATGGTTCTCCTTAATGGTGACATTAATGTGTGACTTGTTTGGATCTCCTCCCTTCTTGTACTACATGCCAATGGAAATAGATTCAATGAGAGTACCCCTTCTTGGGCCTTACAATCCTCTATTTGAAGCTCTCCCTCTCACTTAACCATGAGCTCATAATTTTAGAGAGTTTTTTCCATAACCTTATCAATTTATATCATTTACATCTATCTAATTGCACACTAAATATTAGTACATCCTGGATTCACAACTTCAACCTCTCTTATTTAGAACTTGTGTCATGTCAAATGGATGGTCAAATTCCACCATGGATTTCAACTCAGTTCTCATTGAATTCCTTGACATTAGCTAACAGCGGTCTCACTAGAGAAATTCCATCTTGGTTGTGGGCTATCGTCGCTTCCTTATCAGAACTAATATCTCATGGAATCATCTTAATGGGTCCCTTTTTCCAAATGCTCATAATTCTAATATTTTCTTCTTGGATGTATCTAGCAATGCATTAAGTGTACACATACCTTTTGTGTGGTCGATAATGGATTAAACCTCACATTCTTTTATTACAAGAAAATTTCACTTTCCTATTATTTTGGTGTTCAATAATAAATTGCTTTTGATAAGATAAGCATCATTTATAGGGTGTTGTACCCTTTACAGAATGAGCCATAAGGGCCAAAAGGAGCAACAAGGTTTTGAAAGGACCAAGAACCTTTTACAAGTTTAAGAAAGCACCAACAGAAACAATGTAGAAACACAATAGAAACTAACAACACCTAGTCACTAGATAACCAAGAGTGACAACATACTTAGAACTAATAGCAATCCTAAGTCTAAGACCAACTAACAACTCATTCTAGGCACCCAAAACCAAGAGTGACAAAACCCTTAGGACAAACAACAGTCCTGAGTCTAGAATAGTAAAGTCCTTGAGCCCAAAAACAACCCATAACATAGTAAATCCTAAAAGACTGCCTGAGACAACCAGGCCACAAACCACTTGCAACAGCTGGACCGCAGCAGACCTTCCACTCAACTTCAACAAAACTAAGCCTAACATACTTCCTCCAAAAGAGAGGTAAGAATCACTAATTATTGTAGAGGCATGTTCTTCAAATTGCACCAACCAGCCACACACCAACCCTGAAACCACCTCAAAAGGAAGGGGATCCCCTCTATAGGAGAGGAAGAGGTGGGAACTAGAACTACCAAAGAGACCTCCCTCTAGAGCAAGCATGTACCACCTCAATAGGGACCAACCAAGGAGAGAATCACTTCCCACTATTTCTACAACCTCCAGCTCCACCTCAATAGGATAGGTCTCCACCTTGATAGGAGCAATATTCACCTCTATTGAATACATCATATGTAGAAAAAGGTAGCATGAAAGAACTTCAACAGACTAGGCAACCACCTCCTCCCAAGCCCTCCAAACTGAAGGAGCAATAGGAAGGACAAAAACTACCTCCCAAAAAATGACATAATCAACCCACAACATTGTATAACCATCAACTCTTTCCTCAAAAAAAGCACCATCCACCACAAGGGGCAACCAACAAACCCACTACAAGCCATAGAGGGACCCTTCCAATGTAAAAAAATCCCAAAATGGAAGTAAGGCATCTCTAAGCCACACCATAGTAGCAGATAACAGAGAGAGAGGCAACCAACACCCCAATGGGCCATAGTCGCCTCCCCCAACCAAACCCAAAAATATAAACAACCACTTCCACCAACCAGGCAGCCTTCCTACAACACAAACCCCCCTCAGCAAAGCAGGGTGGGGATTCCAAAACCACCAAAGGAACAAAGGATATTCCAAGAAAGCTTCCACTAAAAACCTTTGGAGAAAGAGGTCATCCACCCATAGCTTCACAAAACTAGGAAACTATCTCCACAAAGAAGCAGCAAAAATAGTCTCGATGAGATCCACCACATCCCTTGCATTAGGTAAAATAACACAATAGAAAAACATATCCCAAACCACCAAGGCTGAGATAGAAGCCCATTTAGAAACTCCTCCAAAAGCAAGAAGCTCCAAAGAATGATCCTAGAACCACTAAAAGGTCAGTGGAGCCAGTAGGAGCAAAAAAGAACAACTCGAAGTCCCATAAGCAGCAAAGTAGCCAAGAGGGCTTGTAAAGGAGAATAACAACCCCTAGCCACACAACAATGGCAAGAATAAGGGAGGAACTAGTTGCACAAGAGTAGAAAAGAGGGAGGAACCAACCGCACAGGAGCAAATGGCCCAACCCCAAATGGGATCTTCTTAAAGCAGAAAACCCACACCTTGTGAAGCCCCCCACAACCCCATAGGGGAGATGGAAAAGATTGCTAACTAAGACAAAGTTGGGATAAGGAAAAAAATAATAACAGGAGGAAAAAATCACTCCCACACATAAACACCAAGCACAAGTGTTGAACACATCAACAAAGGGAATGACATCAACCTCTAGCACAAAGTGATGAAGCAGGCTCATAAGAGAGCCACAAACATCAAAAGAAGAAGGGGAGACCACCATAGTCTGACCCACAACCCTTGAACCATCTGCAAGCATAGTAATGAACAACATCCACACCATGAAGAGTAGAGTTAAATCCTCAATAGACCAAAAATGCAAGAAAAAGAAGTGATGGTTGAGCATGCCCAAGAAAGGGACATAATCACAACTGATGAGAGAAGAGAAGGTAGAGCTTGACAACCCAACTAGAACAAAGACAAAGGGACAAAAGACATCCCCCATGCAATACCCACCAAGCGCACAGAATCCCCAAACTAGAAGCAAGGGATCCAGGCACAAGAAAGCATCACACCACCCAGTTGAAGGAAACAAAGCCTCCCGATAGGGGAAAGACCAACAAAGATCTAGGAAAAACCATCATCATTCTTAGCATCATCACCTCCATTGCTCTCACCATCAAGAATTTTCAAAAAATTCCCCTCACTCACCTCCATTGCTCTCACTGACCTATAAGGATTCATGTAGTACTTCACCTCCCACTTCCTTTCCCACTCACCTCCATTTCTCTCACTAACCTATAAGGAATTTTTCGATTCATTCAATGACAATTTGTTTATTGGCCACATTCCCCCAAGTTTATGTAATTCCTTTATACCAGTGGGAAAGTTAAATCTTGAAAACAAGTTGGATGGGATGATTCCTTGGTGTTTAATGGAATATGGATCACTGGTTTATGACTTAAATTTAGGAGGTAATAGTCTGGAGAGAAGGATGCCCCAAGGGCTAATCGTCTCATCTAAGATCACATCCTTGGTGATTAGAAATAATCAGCTCAGCGGAGCCTTCGTTCCCTCATTTACCAATGGCATAGCTTTACAAGTACTTGATATTGGGCACAAAAAATTCATAGGACATCTTCCAAAGTCAATTGGGAACATTTCATCTCTTAAAGTGTTGATGATAAAGGACAATCAATTCAGTGGTAACATTCTTTCAGAAATTGGTGACCTGAAGCAACTCCATATATTTGACCTTTCATCCAACAAATTATCAGGCTCAATTCCACACAACATTGTATTTTAAAGTATAATGGTTGCAACAAGAGAGGATGGCTATGTGGTATTAGATTCTTTTCAATTTAATCTCTCTGCTTTAATCAATTTATAAATTTTGTTCAATTTATAAAAAAATTCCAATTCTTTTTAAAATATTATCAAACCTTAGATCAAGTTTATTAAATTTTTAACAATATTTTTTAGTTTCACATTAGATATTTTCTTTAAAATTAAAACCTATTCCAAACATTCTGATCTAAAATCCCCCCACTTCCACTATAGAATGAATGAGTTAGAGAAAGTTATTTTACATATTTATGTTTAACAATGGGGTTTTCTATATTCACAATTTATTTCAAGGATCTATGTTGTTATATGTTACATAAAGTTATTTTAGCCGTTATTTTTATTATCTAAATGGGGTTATTTTTTATTGGCCCCTTTAACTTTTTATGTGAAACTCCAACATATAGAAATATTTAGCCAACATAAAATTTAGGTTGACCATTATAATTTCTCACTTCAATAAATAGTCATTTTTGTGAAAATTCTATTGCAGTTATTGATTATTAATCTCTTATCTATATAGATTATTTGACTATCAAAAATTAATTCACAAAAAATATTGAAAAATAACATAACTGCAACTTCACAAATAAATTGCATGAATAGAGAAGAAAATATGCAAAACGATGAACACAATATATTTGGACAAATTGTAACTGGAAAGACCCTGAAGGGAAAACTAGTACTACAGGTGAGGAATTTTATTAAACTTTAGCAAATCAAGAGATGCATAAACTGCTTGCCTCTTATTGGCAGAGCTCAGGCAATATTCTTCTCTGAAAATTCTTTGGGGGCCTAAATTTCTCCTATTGAAATTCCACTGTTGTTGTCTCTAACGCTATCATTGTGCCCTTGCTATCACTGCAAATCTTTCTTAAGTGTGTGTTTTCCAAATGCCCATTGATCCCCTTTTAAACTCTCCTCATTGAAAAACAATGTCCACGATTTAATCTCAATCAATGGCTAAAATTAATTAGACTCTAACAAACCCTAACTAATTTGTTTCTAGAAGTCTTTAGTGGAATCAATCAATAAATTAATTAATTATCTGGACTCTAACTAACCCCTTTCTAGAAGTCTCCATAAAAAACTTGGTTAATTAAGTAAATATTCTTGGATTTGGAGACAATTGTCCAAGCTACATAAATTAACACTCCCTCTTAGCAAGGAAGGTGTTATGTATGACACCCAACTTATCTCTAAAGAAGATGAATTTTTCCTTCCCTAATGCCTTTGTCAAAATGTCTGCTACCTACTGATCTATAGGTATATACTATAGCTGAACAATCCCCCACTGTACACAATTCCTAATGAAATGATACCTGATGTCTATATGCTTTGACCTATCATGAAACACTAGATTCTTAGACAATTTGATGCAACTCTGGTTGTTGCAGTGTATAATTGTAGTCTCAAACCTCTAACCAAACAAGGCTACCAACAAATTTTGAAGCCATATAGCCTCACATGTTTCCATGCTAGCTATTATGTATTTTGCCTCTACAGAACTTAGAGCCATAGACTTATGCTTCCTATTGTACCAAGAGACAACTCCTAATCCCAAGCTGAAGTAGCACCCTAAAGTGCTTTTCCTATCCAATGTACTGCCTGCCCAATCTACGTTAGTATAGCCTATCAAGTTGACACCATCACATCAAGCATATCTGATCCCATACTTAATTGTACCATGCAAGTACCACAACACATGCTTTGTCATTGTTCAATGCACTCTCTTCAACTCAACCATGAACTGACTAAGAGAGTTTACTACAAAGGATATATCTACCCTGATGTTAACCAAATACATGAGAGATCCAATCAACTTCCTATATAAGGTGGGGTCTACATCCTTCTCCCTAGACAAGTCTACCTTCTTCCAATTTGTGATCATAAGAGTAAACATGGCTCTGTAGTCTTCCATCTCAAACCTCCTCAAGATTTTGATGCAGTATTTCCCTTGTCCAGGGAAAATTTCTCCATTTGTCTGCCACACCTTCAAGCCTAGAAAGTAGTGCATAAGCCCCAAATCCTGCATCTCAAACTCTGTTGCAAGGTCCCTCTTTCACTCCTCTATGAGCCCCAGTGAACTTGTTAAAAAAAATCATCCACATATAGAACAAGAACGAGAACCTCACCCCAACCACGAAGTAGTAGAGGTTATCATTCACTTCACTCTTCACAAATCTCATTCCTTACAAGTGTCTATCAATACACTCATACCACGCCCTAGGAGCCTGCTTGAGTCCATACAAATCTATCTTCAATTTGCACATGTGGGTTTCATTGTTGTGTGCTATAAATCCCTCTAGTTGTTCTATGTATACCTCCTCTACCAATTCACCATTAAGAAATGTCATCTTGACATCCATTTGATGGATATGCCATCCCATTTGTGCTACAAGTGAGATCACAACTCGTATAGAAGTATAACTGGCCACTAGAGTGAATGTCTCCTCATAGTCAATTCCCTCCTTCTGAGAGAACCCCTTGGCCATGAACCTTGCCTTGTATTTCTCAATACTACCATCTGCACCATGCTTGATCTTATAGATCCAACATGATCCAAACACTGCCCTATCTGTCAGTCTAGGCACAACCTCCCACACATTATTCTGCACTATTGAAGTATATTCCTCAACCATCGCATCTTGCCACACCTGTTGCTATGCAGCCTCCTGATAACTGGAAGGCTCACTATCTACCAACTGACTAACTAATGCCATATAGTCATTATACCTGGCTAGTTATCTCTACTATCTACTGCTTGTCCTAGGAGCTCCCACAAACTCCTAAGTATCCCTATGTGTCTGCTGGTTCCCACTACCAATTTTAGAGGATGAAATATCAACCTCCATGCCTTCTTGATGCATCTCTTGGATTTTTTGCATATGTTGCTCCATACTCTATGAAATCTCAGCACCTGAGCTTATGCTTGTACTAGTAACTATACTCGAGCTTTGTTGCCCCTGATTCAGTTGAACAATCCCCGGAGCTTCTACTGGTTGCTTACTTTGATCATCTACTAGCAAATCTCTAGACCTCCTAAATGCCTTGTCCTTCATGAACTTGACATCACGCCTAACTATAATCATCTTGACCCCTAGAATAAAAATCTAATATGCCTTTGAGGTTTCACTATACCCCACAAAGTACCCTCTCTTTGTAGTCTTATCTAACTTGGAATGTGTAGGCCCTAAATTGTGACAATACGCCAAACTCCCAAATATCTTGAAGTGGCTGACATTTGGCTTCTTCCCTAGGAATGCCTCCTCTAGTGTCATCTTTCCCAATACCTTATGTGGAACCCTATTCTGTATATATACTATTATACTGCATGCCTCTACCCATAAGTAGCGTGGCATATCCTAGTCATACAACATAGCCCTCGCTACCTCTAATATAGTCTGATTCTTCCTCTTAGCAACCCCATTCTACTATGGGTTGTAATGAACAGTCCACTCTCTCTTGATTCCTTCCTTGGTATAGAACTTTCAAAAATCTTTCCCTTTGTACTCACCTCCATTGTCTGATCGAAGAACCTTTATCTTCCTACCTGTTGAATTCTCCACAAGAGCTTTGAACTCTTGGAAGCAACTAAAAACCTCATCCTTGGTCTTCAAGAAGTATATCCAAGTATTCCTAGAGAAATCATCAATAAAAGTAACAAAGTACTTGTATCCTTTGAGAAACTTCGTCGACATTGGTCCACATATGACTAAATGTACTAGATCAAGAAAACCCTTGGATCTGGTGTGACTCCTTGGAAAAGTTGCTTTCATAAACTTCCCCAATACACATCCCTTACATACATCATCATGCTTTGTACTCACCTCTGGAATACCTATCACTGTCTCATGAAGCAATTTAAGTGCTCTATGATGTATATGGTTCATCCTCTTATGCCATAGCTCTCCTTGATCTCTAGAATTACAGTTGCTCATCAGTGTCTTATGAGTATCAAACTACAACCTGTGAAGTCGGTCACTCCTAATTCCAATAGCTATGGGTGACTTCTAATTCTTATGCTTGATTAACACATGCACCCCTCTAAAGAGTACATTATAGCCTTTATCCTGAAGGACGGATACAAAAATTGGATTCATACCCAATCCTGGCACATGCAACACATCATGAATGGGAATCAGCTTTCCATTCTCCCTCTAAAATAGAACAATCCTTTTCCCAACTTGATTGAGTTTGGACATGTTCCCCATAGAAATTTAGATTTTGATGTCCTCCTCCTTATAACTAGAGAAGTACTCTCTAACTTTTGTCATATGAAATGATGCCCCACTATCTATATACACCCTATGAGGTTGAGCTAACTATACAAGCTATGAGTGTAAACTCGTCCTCCATTCTACTAGAGAGCTCATATGCACTTGTTGAAGCTGTCATATGCTTCTTGCCTTTCTTTTCATTCTTCTTCCTTTGTGGGAAATCGCTGACATAATGGCCAAACTCGTGATAGCCATAAAATTTGATCTTAGACAAGTCCTTCTCACTTTGTGGATTTGATCCTTTGCTAGACCCCTTCTTCGCTTTCCCTTTTCCTAGTAGGGCAACATTTTCCTATTCTGCCTCACTTTTCTGACTCTTACTATTGGTTCCACTAACAAGACTTAGTCTAAGCTCCTCCTAAGTGAAGTCACTCCATAGTTGATCCCAACTTGGTAAGGTGTCTCATCCATTGATAACTTGAAAAAAGACATCCCACCACTTAGTAAACCAATTTAGGGATATTTGTACTAGCTCATCATCATTTGGTTTATCTCCAACTACTACCAACTCATCCTTGACAAGTTTGAGTCTGGTGAGGTAACTTGTAACATCTTCCCCCTTGTTCATCCTAGTATTCCTCAAATTTTCTCTAAGAATTAGCTTCTGGTTGGTGGTAGCATTCTGGTATAGATTCAAAATGGCGTCCCACATCTTCTTTGATGTATCTAACTCTGTAATATGTGGAACAATATGGTCCTTAACTCCGTCAAGAATCAACCTCCTCACCTTGGCATCTTCCTTCTTATATGCTAAGAGTTGTGTTGGATCTGTAGGTACAACTACAACATTGATCACATCTTCCTTGATACCATTCTCTTCCAGCAATAAAGAAATTTTGGCTTTCTAGACACCAAAATTTGAGGCTCCATCCAATCTGTCCTGATCTCTTAAACTTGATGAGGCCATCTCAAAAGATAAAAAATAATAATAATAAATCTAAAGAAGTAGAACTGAGTTTTATAAACCCTCAATTTTTCCTTCATGTGCCTACACTAAGCCTTTTCTACCCTTAGATTAGCTCTGATACCATGTGAAAATTCTATTGTAGTTGTTGATTATTAATCTCCTATCTATATAGATTATTTGACTACCAAAAATTAATTCACAGCAAAAATTGAAAAATAACACAACTACAACTTCACAAATAAATCACAGGAATAGAGAAGAAAATATGCAAAACAATGAACATAATATTTTTGGACAAATTGTCCATGGAAAAACCCTGAAGAGAAAACCAGTACTACAAATGAGGAATTTTATTAAACTTTAGCAAATCAAGAGATACATAAAATGCTTGCCTCTTACTGGTAGAGCTTCGACAATATTCTTCTCTGGAAATTCTTCCCTTAATTTCTCTTGCTGAAATTCTATTGTTGTTGTCTCTAACGCTATCACTGTGCCCTTGCTATCACTACAAATCTTTCTCAAGTGTGTGTTTTCCAAATGCCCATTGATCCCCTTTTAAACTCTACTCATTGAAAAACCAATGACCACGATTTAATCTCAATCAATGGTTGAGATTAATTAGACTCTAACAAACCCTAACTGATTGGTTTCTAGAAGTCTCTAGTGGAATCATTTAATTAATTAATTAAGAGTCCACTTTCTAGAAGTCTCTAGAAAAAAACAATTAATTAATTAAATATTCTTGGGTTTAGAGACACCTGTCCAAGCTACATAAAATAACAATTTTGATATACAAGAGTTAATTATTTAGTTCACTTTCAATTTATTTATTTATTTTTAATTATTATTTTCTTTAAAAAGATGATAAAGTAGGTATATATATGTTTTGGTTTTAATAGTTGTAGGTATTTGTGGGAGCCATTTTTTAATTTATTGATGAGTAGAAATTATAAAAAAATTGGTGTGATTAGAATAATTAAAATTGTAATATAGATTTGTAGAAAGTTTGTTAGGCTTAAGTTTTATTGAATATACTTAAAAGATTTTGATATAAAATGTTGCCACTATAGAATGAATGAATTACATAAAGTTATTTTACATATATATGTTTAACAATGGGGTTTTCTATATTTACAATTTATTTCAAGGATCTATGTTACTATGTGTTTTTTTTACCCAGGGGTATCCCCACAACCTAGCCCAGTAGCCTAGCGGCCCATATCTTGGGTACCTGAGGTGAGCTAAGGCGAGACTAATCCCCCTAGGGATGCACCCGCACACCCGCAATACCAGTGCATCGGTTGAATCAACACCTCAGAGTCGAACCCAAGACCATGGGGAGCAAACTCACGACTTAAGCCTCCTCCGCTATCTAGGCAGGTTAGGGCTAAAGCCCCTATGTTACTATATGTTACATAAAGTTATTTTTTATTATCTAAATGGGTTATTTTTTATTGGCTCCTTTTCAATTTTTAAGTAACTATATATGAAACTCCAACATATAACAATATTTAGCCAACGTAAAAATTTAGAACATTTCTAAAAATTATTGCTTTGTCTTTTTAAAAGTTGTAGTATCTTTTGACATTTATAATTAATAATTGTTCTCGCTTCAATAAATAGACATTTTGATATACAAGAGTTAATTATTTAATTCAATTTTATTCTTTTTAAATGATTGTTTTCTTTAAAAAGATGATATGTGTTATTTTTTCATATGGTATTAAATTGTAGATTAAAATTGAGTTCAAATTTTATGAAAAATCTTATGAATGTGAGAAATAAGTAGTATTATTAAGAATAAAGTAATGTAATTACATATCTTTATTTGCAAATGTTTATAATACTTATTTTATTTTTAATTTAGAATAACATTCCATTAAAATTCTCTACGATTTAAAATTATATGCTTTAATTGTTTTCATTATAATTGAGTATAACATTGTGCATTCTTATAGAATATTTTTTTGGTACTTGAGCTATATGATCAGACAGTATACATAGTTTATTTGATCTAACTTATTAGCATATTTGCATTCCTTTAAAATTTAATCAGTTCTATTATTATTGATCAATATAAATTTTAATTAGAAAATATAGAAAGTATATCAAACTAAAATTTATATTTAATTGTAAATATATTATTTTGAGAGAGAAGTAAGGCTAAGGAAGATTTATATCATACCTTTTTTGTATGTTTATATCACACCATCTATCCTTTTGCATTACAAGCTACCAATAATATGAGGCCTTCTCTTTGTAGAAGTTATTATGATGTATATACATTGCATTCTATATTATGATAATAGATCTCCTTCCTTCTTTTGCATTGTAAGCTACCACAATATATGGCCTTAAAATCCTATTCATTTTCTAAACTTCTCTAAACTATACAACACATCAAGTATTATGATGTCAGGCCTCCCTTCAATAAAATAGAGCTTCAAAACCCTATTTATCTTAGAATTTTTTATAGATCACAAACCATACCCAATATCATGATATATTGCATACCATATTTAACATTACGGTGTCACTTCATTCCCCCTATAATATAGTTTATCATTAGACAAATTAGGGTTTTAATCTAATTAGGGCTACATTTAATGTTAATAATCACTTTAAGTTTAACCCTAATATGAATATAATAATCACTTTAAGTTTAACGTTAATATGAATATAATAATCACAAGAATTAGAGTTCAATCTATGGTAATAAAAATCTTTAAAGTGAAATCATAATATTGGTTTATCTAAATAATTTTTTATTTTTTTTGAAAAAGAAAGGGGTAAAAACTTTATTGGAAATCAGAAACCAACATTACAAAAAACCAAGGGACCCAGCCCCCGAAAACATCAGCAAAAACCAAAATCAACTATCCCCATGTATCCTCCTATCCTCCTCAAAGAACTGATCCACATCCTGACGTAGCTCAGGGGAAACCTGATCCCAATCCTCAACCTTCCAACCTCACTATCATGCTCAGAGGCCCATTTGGAAAGGCAGTCAGTAGCACGATTCCACTTCCTCGAGATGTGAACAAAGGAAGCAGCTTCCATCTGAGAACTAACCTGAAGAATCTGTTGAACCACTAAAGCCAACTGCCAATTTATATCAGAAATCTTCTGCTCATTCAATAGATTAATCAAGACCTATGAATCAGCTTCACATATAACCTTTCGCCATCCCAAAGCAAGGGCCTTCTCAATGGCATAAAGAATCACCAGCCCCTCCATGAGGTTAACAGTCTTCACCCCCTCATGAATAGAGAACAAAAAAATCATCGACCCAACAGAGTCCCTGCCAACTCCACCAATCCCAACAGGCCTAGGATTTCCCCTGGAAGAACCATCCGTATTAATCTTTAAAAATCCATTTGGAGGAGGTAACCACCTACCAGCTCATTCAACTCTCTATTTCCCATACCTGCCATTCCTTGACTGGACCACAAAAGAGTGAATTTCTTGAAGACCCAGTCTTTCCACCAACTCAGCATCACCTCTCTCCAAGGGGAGAACCACATCACTCTTAGTCTCAACTGACTCCTTCACCATTCCTAATGTACGCAACCACACTTGCCGACCCAACAACTTTTGATCATGAAAGATTTGGCGATTCTGCTCCAGCCAAATTTGCCAAAGTAAAAAGGTAGGGCCCGCATACCAAACATCCTTCAAAAAGGATGCCATAGAAGGAGGTCTGCCCAAACTATCCCAAAAATAAACTAAAGAGCAAGCATGAATGCAAGGGAGCTTCCACACCTCCCACCACCAGTGCCAAAGTTGCACAACAAAGGGGCACCAAAAGAAAAAATGCGAAGAATCTTCTTCCTCTCTCCCACACAAAACACAAACTGAAGGTCCCTGGAATCCCCATTTATGAATGTTATCCTAGGTCAAGCACCTATTCCATGCCAAAGTACAAATAAAGCAGTTGCATTTTGGCCATGAGAACTTATTCCACACCCTTTTCCACCAGTGAATCTCTGCCCCAACAAGTTTCTAAGCTAATAACACCTGATAACCAGAAGCAACAGAGTAACTCCCCTTAGGATTATGGGTCCAAGCAAGAATATCATCTTCCAAGAGAGAGCTACAACTCCTACTACAAATAATCTTATGAAGCGCAACACTTTCATCCCCAAGTCCCAAGTCTAGCCACTCATTGGGATCCTTCCAATGAGCCACCTCCAATTGACCAAAAGAAGAGACAGACTTGAAGTCACTCACCCTAGACCAGCCAACCACAAGAAATCTCTGACACAAAGGAAGGAGGTTAGGGAACTGAGAAGTAAGTGGAGGGAAGCCAACCCAAGAATTTGACTAGAAAAGAGCTTCAGTGTCCCTTCTGCAAATCCAAAATAAACCTTCCTTGATGAGTTTCGCACCCTTCTAAAGAGTATTCCAAATCACCGAGCCTTTCCCCTCAAGAGGGTAACGAGGGAGATCATGCCAAGGAATCCCAACAAAATACTTATGAGATAAAATATTGGCCCATAGTTGATCCTGCTACCACCTCTAGAATAACTTAGCAGCCACAGCCTCGCTAGACAACACAGACTGTCGAAGGCCAAGACCACCAAATTGCTTCAGACTACAAACAACATCCCACCTGACCAAACTCCACTTGGAAAATGACAAAATTCCAGCCCATAAAAACTGCCTTTCAAGAGAATCCATTTCCCTGAGAAAACCCATCAGAGCCACCTGAAGCATACATTTGTAGGTAGGGAGAGCCTGCACCACCGCCTTGAGAAGCTAAACCCACCTCACAAAAGATAACCATCTATGGGTCCAATGATTAACTTTTGCACGAAGCTTATCAATAATATTTTTCCAAGAACCCTTGGGAAGTCGGCGAACAGAAATTGGGATACCCAAATATGTCAAAGGGAGAGCCCCTATCTGAAACCTCAAGATATTGGCTATTCTCCTTCGTATAGGGGTCGGCATATTGAAGAAGAAAATGGATGATTTCTCCTCATTAATCAATTGCCCCGAAGCAACAAGATACAAGTCCAACACCTGCCTCAAATTAGTATCTTTTTTAACAGTAGCCATCCCCATCAAAGCAGTATCATCAACAAACTGCAAATGGGATTGCGGAGGAAAATCTCCACCTCAATGCCAACCTTGAATGTTTCCCAGCTCCACATTTTTTTTCACAAACACCCAAGACCTTCCACAAGAAGCAAAAAAAGATATGGAGAAAGGGGATCCCCTTGGCGCAAACCCCTAGAGGTGACAAAAAGTTTAGAATGATCACCATTTATCAAAACTAAGAAGGAAACAAGCATGACACAACTCATGACCCATTGGATCCACTCCTCATTGAAACCAAAAGACATAAGGACCTTCCGTAGGAAAGACCATCTAACCCTGTCATAAGCCTTAGCCATATCCAACTTAATGAACATTGCCTTCTCCTGAGAGCTGTCCATGGAGTGGATGGTCTCTGAAGCAATGACAACCCCATCTAAAATTTGTCGACCCACCATAAAACCACTTTTCTCCTCTGAAATTAGCACTTTAAGCCACTTCTTGAACCTCTCAGCCATTAACTTCGAAATGATTTTATATGCCACGTTGCAAAGAGAGATAGGTCAGAACTGAGCTAACCTATCAAACCCTTCACACTTGGGGATGAGAGCAAGGAAAGTGGAATTCAAAGAACAAAGCATTTGCTTATTCCTCTAGGACTCAAGGACAACTGCCAAAAGATCCAACTTTATGATGTCCCAGAATTCTTAGTAAAACTCAATTGGGAAACCATCGGGGCCAGGAGATTTACCCCTCTTCATCTAAAACACAATACCCTCTAGCTCAACAAGAGAAATCTCTTTCATCAGAGACTCATTTGCCTCCCTGGAGACCAACTGAGGAAAACAAGAAAGAACCTGTGCTTCCTCAATAGAGCCCCCCCATGAATCCTCCCTGAATAAGGCAACAAAGTATTGAGAAGCCTTAGTAGAGACTTCTTGGTGCGAGGCAAGACGTTCTCCCCTATCATTTACCAGAACAGGAATGGAATTACCATGCCTCCTGTCTTTCACATAATTGAAGAAGGTAGTATTTGTATCACCTTCCTGAAGCCATTCAACATAGGCCTTTTGCTTCCAATAGATCTCTTCCCTCAATTCAAATTCCTCAACCACTTTCAAAGCCCTAGCCTCCTTCCTCAGAAGATCCTCAGAAGCCCCATTCTCACGAATCAGTCGTGTAGTATTATTCAACTCCTCCTGAGCAATAACCTTAGCATGAAAGATATTACCAAAACATCGCCTATTCCACCTTTTAAGCTGATATTTGACAAACTGAAGAAGCCTTGCAAAAATGAACATTGTCGTACCAAAAGCAGGTCTTCCAATCCTCCACCACTCAACCACGTGCTCACAAAGAGTAGAATCCTGTAACCACATAAGTTGAAACTTGAAGGAGGGAGAACAAGGCATCTGAGTAGATATAATACTAAGCTTAATAGGACAATGATCAGAACCTCTCCAATCAATAATTTCAGATCTAGTAGACCACAAGTCTCCAACCCAATAACAGGAAACCAAGAATCGGTCAAGCCTCTCAGCAACACAACTCTCACCAATTCTCCTATTGTTCTAGGTGAACCAACCATTATTAGGCTGAACATCAAAAAGATTTAAATTTGAAATGCTATCCCTGAGTAACAGAGAAGAAGGCTCCAACCTAGCAATTCCACCTTTTTTCTCAGACAAATCAACTATAGCATTAAAATCGCCAGCCAAAACCCACAGATGGAAAGGAGCTAAGTTGCGAACAAAACAAAGATGGGACCAAAGGAGTTGCTTACCATGGAACTCAACAAGAGCATACACATTAGAGAGGAGAATACACTCACCAGTCTCATAATAAGAGGCGACTAGGGAGATAGAGGATCTAGAGGACATCCACCAAAGAGGGCAAATCTTTCGAGGGTTCTAGAAGCAAGCCACCCCCCCGGAAGCACCAAGAGCCCCCACACACTGGCATTCACCACATTTCCACAACCTAGGTACCATATCCAACATATTTTCCACAGATAACTTGGTCTCCTGAAGAAAAAGAACATCAGGAGAATGGTTCCTAACCAAATCACGAACAACTTTTTGTTTAGGGCCACTGTTCAAGCCCCGGTTTATCTAAATAATTAAATAATACTTTCAGTGTAATTAATAATAGGTTTAAAGAATTAGTAATAGATAAATTATATTAAATTATAATGTATTAAATATAATAATTCTTCTCTCTAGAAGTTATTGTGATGTATATACATTGCATTCTATATTATGATAATAGATCTCCTTCCTTCTTTTGCATTGTAAGCTACCATAATATATGGCCTTAAAATCCTATTCATAATCTAAGCTTCTCTAAGCTATACAACACATCAAGTATTATGATGTCGAGCCTCCCTTCAATAAAATAGGGCTTCAAAACCCTATTTATCTTAGAATTTTTTATAGATCACAAACCATACCCAACATCATGATATATTGCATACTATATTTAACATTATGGTGTCACTTCATTCCCCCTATAATATAGTTTTTGATTATGGAACAAACAGGTTTTAGAGGGATCTTGAAACCCTAAATAGTAAGATAGCGAAGGATAAAGCATTAACAAAGAACAAACAAAAATAGGAATCTGCCCAAAAAGAAGAACACACTAAAAAACCAAGGCAGAAAAGCCAAAAAATTGACAAAAAATTGCAAAACAACTAGCCCCTAGGCCAAGTTCTGGAGGATCTCTACTGCTTCCTACTCTAGACTATTCATGTTAAGTGCAGACTTCTTGATCTCCTAGATGTTGACTAAAGCTTGGTTTGCCTTCCTTTTCAAATCTGGTCTTGTAACTTGGCCCCCCACTATCCAACTACCCTTCCTCTTTGTCCAAATCAAGAAACACGACAGTCTTTACCTGATGGGCTTTTTCAAGGTTTTCCACCATGGTATTCATGGTCTGTGTAGTGGATTTTAAAATCTTATGGTTCATAATCAACACTTTGTGGAGAGAATTTTTGATGTTCCTCAGCTACTCCTCCATATCTGCCTGCTTGCCATCATGATTGCATTTGAAATCCTGTAATTCCTCCACCATTTTCTTGAGGCACTCAACCATATACTTCTTCTCTTCCTCAGTCCATAAATTAGTAGCCCGACCATTACCACAGCCTCTATTATTGTCATCATTAGCTTTCTCCATTTTACTATTCATAGCTCTCTAGTTCAACTTAATTTCCTTAATTTCAAAGAACACCCATCTCATAAGCCTAAAATTATACATCGCCCCATTGCGGGCTATTGCAAGAACATCAGTGGGAAATTCTTGTTCCTCCTTAAAATAATGATCCCCACCTTGAGGTCCATAGGGAAGCGGGGTCTCTCTTCTCTATCAGTCACAAGATGGTTGGAATACTCAGACAATGACTCCAATTGTGAATCCTCTTCATTCACATCATAGGAGGGGTCCTCTACCACTTTTCTCTTGCCCTTTTTTCTAAGGAGAATCCTTAGATTTTCCTTTATCCTTGTCATCAACCCTAACCTTAGGCAATAGTGTCTGGTGAGGCAGAGCCAACATAGCTTTAAAATGGTCATAAATTAGGATAAGCAGTCCTTCATGAAGAATAGAATACCTGATGGGGTTTCGTCTATGGTTTTTCAGACTGGTATTTAGAGAAGATGCAAGATAAAAAGGAAAAGAAATCCTGACTTGGTGCCTAAAATGATTCAAAATGACAAAATGATACCCAAAGACTCTGGTATAATGACCATCCAACGTAACATACTCCATCAACACATTCAAAACCATCCTCTAGTGTGAGACAATTATGTTTGTATCATAGTAGCTTCTGGAAGTCCTTCATAACTCCTCCCTCTCAGCGTTTGACTTAGGAAATTTGTTCACTGCTTCATCAGATTGCTTCCTGTCCCTATAGAATTTAATACCCTCTGTTGAGAGGCCAGTAACCTCAGCAATAAGTTGTTCATTGATGATCACTTGTCTACCAAATAGGTTAATATCACCATCCTTCCAATCTTTCTCAAAAACCCTAGTAACCTCTAGGTCCTAGCCATGGAGTTTTTCAATAAAAATTGTAATACCACCATTCTCCAGCTTCTTCCAAAGTTTTAGATTGCTCTTCAGTTATGCACTGCTTATCGGCTCCACTCTACGACTTTTTCCACCCATTGCATTGCCAGTAGGAATAGAATAGTCCAATAGCCTATAGAAATAAGCTCCTAAAATGCCCATAAAGCATGCAAAGATAATCACATGCAAACAAGAGATAAAGTAATTACTCCTCGGCCAACTTGGAATAATCATTAAATCGTAGTCCCAAGACTGCAGGGGAGGACACTCAACCATCATTCAATGGAATGGGAAATTGCACCTTCCTGTGAACACGGTCATACATCAGTAGGACCTTAACATCGGCCTCCAATTCATCCTGCCCCTGCCACATCATCTTTTTTGAAGATTTGACACCTTTGTTGGTGAAGAAATCTGCCACCATGTTTATTTCTTGATAGGCATGCGAAATATAACTTTTCTCAAAGTTATTAATAATTTCCTTATAAAGGTCTATCCAATTTTGTATAGACCATGAAGGTTTCTAATGACCCTTTAGGCATTGTATAATATTATTCAAGTCCCCTTCAATCCACACATTTTTATACTTCAATTAGCTAGCCAGCTTCAAGGTCTAGAAAACACTAGAGGCTTTAGCCACATGGTTGGTCTGAGTGCCTAAAGGAATCGCAATAAAGACACCATTCTCATCCCTTATCACCCCTCCACTCCCGGCAGGCCTAGGATTTCCCTTGGTCACGCCATCAAAGTTGATTTTGATCCAACTAGGAGGAAGACTCTAGAATATGCCATCTCTAGGACCCTTGATGCTTTTGGAAATATTGAACATATCCACATTAATTTTCCAGGCTCCCACTATTCTACAATCATACTCCTGCATACTGACCTTACCTTTACCTTTAAACTTGTTATTAAGCAGATTGAAATTTTTAACCACAACTCTAGTAATCTTACCAAAGACTACTTCCTTCGATAGAGCAACATCCCTAAAGATTTTTTTATGGTGTTCTTTCCATATATCCCAGGAAAGGTGAGGAAAGATATAGTTCCAAAGTAGGTTCAAGGCCCAATTCTTTGAGGGGGCCTTCCATTGATTATAAAAATCCACAATAGTTCCAGGAAAAACCTAGCTAAGATCCCACATTTGTAGAATCCTACACCATACGACATAAGCAAACAGACAAAGGAGAAATAGATGTGAGGAGGTCTCAGCCTCAGCATAGCACAAATAACACCTATTAGGAAAAGAGAACCCCTCTTATAAAGATTATCATTGGTCAACTGCTTGTTCTGAAGAAGAATCCAGACAAACAAATTGACTTTCAGAGTGAGGTTGTGCACCCACACCTTATCCCATATAGGGTCATTGATGCCAGAGTAACAAGAAGAAATTGCAGAAGAGACAGAGTAGGTTCCAAAGGACGATAGCTTCCAGACCATAGTGTCCTCCCACCCTTGAGAACTAAGCCTAATAGAATTAAGAAGGGCCTGTAGAGGTTGGAGATCCTAACTCATAGAAGAGATCTCAACCCACTGATTATTCCTCTAGTAATCCCCAACCAACCAGCCAAACCTAGACTTGCAGTCCTCCATATAAATACCATAGGTCGGATTATTGCAAAGAAACTCATTACCAATCCACTTATCTTCCCATAACTAAATTTTCTTACTATCACCCACCTTCCAAAAAGCTTCTTTGCTAGCCAGGTTTCTAGCTTTAATGATATTATTCCATAGAGAAGAACCAGAGGGAAGGTTCTGAGAGTTGAGAAATTCTTGAAAGGAGTCAACCTCCCACAAGTATTTGCTATGCCAAATAGTATTCCATTCATGAATATCCGCAAAAGTTCTCCAAACCTGCTTCGCAAGAAGAGCTTTATTAAACACTCTAATATTTCTCAAACCAAGGCCTCCAAACTTCTTGGGTCTACACACTCTCTCCTAGGCCACCAAAAAAATCCTCTTCTTCTCCTCAACCCCTGACCAAAGAAACTATTTATGGATCTTTTCAACAATATCAACAAACTTAGTTGGGATCTTGAACAAACTAAGGGTGTAAACAAGCAAATTTTGTAGAGAAGCCTTAAGTAACAAAACTTTTCCAGCTTGACTCAAAAGGGCCCCTTTCCAACCAGCCAACTTCTTGTTAAACCTATCAACCAAAGAAATCCAAAAGGATTCCAGAGGTTTGGACCCTAAAGGAAGACCCAAGTAAGTTGAAGGAAGGGAATTAATACCACAACCCAAGATGTTTGCAATCTTCCTCTGTCTATGCTCAGGGGTATTGAAAAAATAAAGGGAACTTTTGGCCTTATTAATTTTTTTCCCTGAGCGCTCCTCATAAAGAACAAGATAGCTCTTTATAGCTTTGGCTTCACCAACAGTAGTACTTCCCATAAGCATCGTATCGTCCCCAAACTACTAGTGTGAACAGGCTAGATTTGTCGAAGAGGGTTTTAAACCTTTCAAGCTGCCTTCCATCACTCTTTTATGCATGAGCCTCCCTAGACTTTCAGCCATGAGGGTGAAAAGAATAAGAGAGATAGGATCCCCTTGTCTAACTCCTCTTGATACCTTAAAGAAACAGGAAGGAGAGCCATTTATGATCATTGAGGTGCTAGTGGTAGAGATCAATTCCCATATCAAATGTAAAAATCTTTTAGAGAACCCAAAGGCTTGTAAGACTTCAATCAAGAACTTCCAGTCCACCCTATCATAGGCCTTAGCCATGTCCAGTTTGAGTAAGAAGCCTTGGTTTTTTGAAACTTTGAGGGAGTGGATATTCTCATGAACCATAATAATTGAGTCAAGAATTTGTCTGCCCAGAACAAAACCACTCTACTAAGGAGAGATCAACATCAAAAGAACCCCTAACAGCCTAGAATTTATCACTTTAGAAATGATCTTGTAAAAAGAATTACATAAGCTAATAGGACATAAAGAATCAAAAGAATTAACACCAGGGAATTTAGGTATGAGAACAATAAAGGTAGCATTAAGCTCTTTCAACAATTTCCTAGCTCCAAAAAACTCTTTAACAACATTAGTAACATCATTAGCAACAATTTCCCATAACACTTGGAAAAAGAACATGGGGAAACCATCTGGGCCAGGGGCCTTATTCCCTTCAAAAGAAAAAACCACCTTCCTAACATCATCCTGTGAAGGGATTTCCATCAAGAGCTTATTTTGATGATCATCCAAGACATTAGGAATGACCTCAATAAGAGTCTTCTGAGCATCCACATTCAACTCCTCTCCTAAAGAAAGAAGGTTAACAAAGAACTGAATGGCTTCACTTCTAATCTCTTCCTCCCTCTCAATTTTGACCCCATCTTTCATTATATAGGCAATTCGATTAGAGGCCCTATGTTCCGTGGTGGTCAAGTGGAAAAACCTAGTGTTCTTGTCCCCAGCAGCAAGCCAAGCACATCTAGATCTTTATTTCTAGTAATCCTCTCCTTTAGAGATAATATTATGATATTTAGAAAGGATTTCATTTTCCTTTAGAAGGAAATCTCCCACATAGCCATCTTTCTGGATACGGTCCTAAATATCCCTTAAATCCTATTGGATAGTAGCTTTAGACTCAAAAATATCCCCAAAGACTTCCTTGTTCCAAGTCCTCATCTTGGATTTGACTTCACCAAGCTTCTTAGCCACTCTAAACATGGCAGTACCAAAGATTTTATCATTAGAAAAATTAGGGTTTTAATCTAATTAGGGTTGCATTTAATGTTAATATATTATGGGTCTGAAATTGTCACCAACGAAATTGCTCGAACTACCTGAGGTGGTGGCTACTGCACGATGATTGGTTTGGGGTGAACATGGCTGAGCAAGGTGAGGATGGATTTTTTCCTCCTTCGAATGTCATTTGCAAGATCCCCACCAATCACAACCCTATATCTTTTAAGAGCCGACTAAAGATAATGGAAACTATGCATCTCCAGGGTTTTTTTGATAGCATCAAGCACAAAAACATAAACATTTCCATTTAGCAGAAAATGCCAAGGGAAAAGACCACCAACCCTCCCCTAGCCTTTCCAAAATTCGTAGGCTTGAAAACCTTTGAGCAACTTATCCTCTTGTAGAAAAACATCTTTAACCACTTTTGAAGCTATCAATTGTAAGTCAGGAAAAGATTGAAGCAAATCGTAGGCATTGGAAAGAAAAACAAAAACCAATTGAGAAGGGAATATGGACCGAAAAGCTTGAGGATAGAGACTTCTTCACCAATTATTCGAATTACACTTTTCCTATATTGATAGTAGTGGGATTTGAATACCTAGGCTAGTTGTAAATCTCCAATTGTTTTTGAAAATGGAAGCTCCCATTCTGCAATTGGAATCGAAACTCGGTGGTTGCATAGGAGATAATCCATCATTCCTTTGCCACACAGCCTACAGATTTTTAGTTTTCCTTCTTTTGAAGAAGAATCCAAAATTAACATATCCTCTTGAAACCCTTCGGCTGGTGAACATGAGAATTATGAAAGAATTGGGCAAAGATGGGATTAAAAAGAGTCCTTCACACACTTGAATAAATGAACCACACCAAGATGAAGTAATCATGATTTTAGGTAGCCTTTGCCTCAAATTTTGAAAAGCAACCATCTGTCGCCAAGCATACCTATTCATAATTATCGGTGTACTAATAATCACCTGTGAAATCCAAACAAGGATAAACGCATAAAATTTTCCAATGCTCACTTGGGAGTGTCCTTTCCCAACTCAATTTTGACATGAAGATGTGATGGTCACACAAGCCAAAGGCCTCCCATTTCTGATGCACATTAAGTGAGGTGACTAATCAAACATCATCCAATATTACTAACTTTGGCAAGCTCGATTAGTTATCTCTCAAATGATTGTAGATGATACCAAAATGACCTTAGATTTGGCTTCCAAATTTGGATATAATGGGATCGTACTACTTTATACATTAGTGAGGAAAACATGAAAAATAGTTTTATCATGTGAGAAATGTTGGTACCTCAAACTAATGGCATAGACATAGGATGGCCAAACCTAGTTGACAAAATTATATACCAATTCCACCCCTTCCTTTCTAGTTGAAGATTCATGATCTTCTCCCCTTAAGATGTTAACCCTTTGTGTAGATCTAATTCATCCTATTGAACTTATTTGACTATTTTAGGATAATCTAAGAGTGGAGAAAGATAATAATTTATAGATATTTCCTACTTTATGCTACCCATATTGGCTAAGTAGTCGACTAACTTGTTGCCTTCTCTGTATGTATGTGTAATTTGGTAGTTCTAAAATTTATCAAGACCCATACTCGTTGAAGAACATATTGGAGACTCCAATTATGAATCTTCTTTTCTTTACAAGCATTAACTATCAAAAGTGAATCTCCCTCAATATGAATGTTTTTAATACCCAATTTCAAAGCCAATTATGTTGGGAAAATTAAATGTTAGTGTTCACATGGGTTAGAATAATAATGTGTGTTAAAATAAAAGTGAGTTGTTATTACAACTCACGTAATTATTATTGGTATTATTTGTTGTAATTTGGTTTATTTGTTTATGAGTTGTTAGAACAACTCATTTATGTAAAGGGAGTGGTTGTAGGAGGTATAACAACTCTCCCACAATATAGGATATGAAAAATCCTATATATATGTTTGTAATTCATATTACTGTGTGGAAAAGAGAAGCAATATTATTTGATGTAAAAAATTTATGTTTACCTTCTATAACTCTACCATATTTCCAATATGGTATTAGAGTAGGTTTAGGAGAATATGGGATTGATTTTCCTATTGTAGACGAGAGTGATACTATGAGAATGGGATATGGGCATTATTTTTGCTTTCCTCAATTAATGCTTTGTGCGGGCAATACAAGAGATATCATTTCACCATTTGATTACTCGGCTTCATTGGGATCACATTACTTCACTAGCTGATTTGACAACCCAGTTATCTCAAAATTGAGGCTTGCATACCTTCATTGATCATATCTCCAAATCAGAGTGGCGCAGTGGAACTGTAGAAGGCCTGTGTTCGACATGGTGCAGTTTCAATTCTATGGTGTAAGGTGCAGATTCAATCTCGATAGCTTAAGTTCATTCCATAGAACTCCAAGTGCATGTAAACTATCCTACACAGTATCAAAGAGGGTCGTGTTGACCGCAACCTCTCCATAATCCACCACTGGAAAGAATTATCAGAGTAGCATGGAAAGGGGTGTGTGAAGTATGAAAGGAGTCGTGTGAGATTTTGAGGTGTAATGCATTGGGAGCAACATTAGGAAACATGCTCACCCCTGTGGCGTGACCCTCCCTTAATTGGCATAGTAGTTCCCATTGGTCTTACCAGATTTGCTATTGAAGCTTCTTTCACCAGTTTGGTGAAATTTATTTTTGCATCGATTTAACGTTGGAAATCAATGGTGCATGTAGCTATTCAAATCAATATGCAGTTTTTAACAAACAATGCATTATGGATTTTAATGTAGATTGTCTATAGTTTTGTAGTTGTACTTAAATAGGGTCTATTATTTGTCATGTCAAAAAAATTCAGCTAAGACAAAGGTGCATTATTGGTGGGAATCCAACATCTTCATTTTTCCTTTTTATTTAAGGGGTATTCATGCACAAATTAAGTTTCATTGAGAAATTTGATTGTAGAGACTTTCATACATGGTAGATACAGATGTTGCTACACTTGATTGAAAAAGATCTCTGGGATGTTGTCAAACCAAATTCAGTCATACCAACTGATGCAAATGAACTTGCAAAGTGGAATATCAAAGATCAGAAAGCTTTGGGAACTATTGGTCTTGGCATATTAAAAGCATATTTACACCATGTGGATTTTGCAAAATCAACAAAAGAGATTTGGGAGTCATTAAACAAGCTCTTCGGATATGAAGTAGAAAGTGTGAAGACAACATTGAAGCAGAGATTGTATGGATTGAAGATGGAAAAAGGTACAAAAATGGCATATCAGGTTAGTAAATTTCACTCTCTTATAAATCAACTAGCTGGGATTAATGAGAAAGTAAAAGATGATGATGCCAAAGCAATACTTTTGAATAGTTTGCCTAAACATATGTCTGGAATGGTGTTCGCATTAAGCAAGTTAACCATTAGTCTTGAAGGAGTAATATCTACTCTACTTGACCAGAATGGAGACTCAGAATTTGAAGAGGTCTTATTTGTACATAACAAAGCAAGAAAAGGAAAGTACAAATCTAAAAATATTCCTTTAAAAGGAAAAATAAAATGTTTCTATTGTACTGAAATGGGACATGTAATTTTGAATTGCAAGAAGAGGGCACACGATCTACTAGATGATAAATTGGATCATCATGCTTCCTTAGCTGAAGAAACTGATTATGAAAACCATGCCAATGATGAAGACCTATCATGTCCTAGTGATGAAGAATATGTGCTTTAGATAAATTCAAGAATGGAGGACAGAGGCATTGGAGGTTGGAGGTCAATCAACAACCTCTCGTCAATTTCCAGCAACGGGGCCACTTATCAGCTCTGGTGGCATTTCATTTTCTATTGTAACATGTGTTTCTATTTTATATGTTTCTAATAGTTGGAAATTTCACAATGGAGGGGGGATATAACATCAATATTCCATTTCTAGTTACAATGAAAATTTCCTTTGGAGATCGAGTGATACAATCTTCAACAATGGCTATGTGTGAGTTATTTTCTTATGTCAACCTCCTAGTGTAAAATATTGTAATGAACAAAAGCACTAGTGTAATGCAGTTCATGGATATTGAAAGGGTTTGTGGGAGGATCTAGAAAACCATATAAGATGGACAGATGGTGGAGGTTCCTATTCACGTCAAGGTTTGTGGTAAGCCTGCTTAAAACCATGGGAGGAGAGAGCCTTTCTTTGAATCAAGGTCATGAGTCAGTTGGATATGCCATAGGAATGAGCATACTGCAGATGAAGGGTGTGAGTTCTTACCATGTTCACACTAAGGGGGGGAATGTTGGGAAAATTAAATGTTAGTGTTCACATGGGTTAGAATAATAATGTGTGTTAAAATAAAAGTGAGTTGTTATTACAACTCACATAATTATTATTGGTATTATTTGTTATAATTTGGTTTATTTGTTTATGAGTTGTTAGAACAACTCGTCTATGTAAAGGGAGTGGTTGTAGGAGGTATAACAACTCTCCCACAATATAGGATATGAAAAATCCTATATATATGTTTGTAATTCGTGTTGTTGTGTGGAAAAGAGAAGCAATATTATTTGATGTAAAATTTTTATGTTTTCCTTCTATAACTCTACCATATTTCCCATAAATTCCAATCCCAACAACAAAGCTCTTGACTCAGCTAGATTATTAGATCTTGTAAAAAGATATTTTGAGCAAAGAGCTATTACCTTTCCGTTTGAATCACGCAAACAAATACCTACCCCTGATTCACTTGGGTTTCCTTTTGAAGCACCATCGAAGTTCAACTTTGTAAATCCAACCTAGGGAGCTTTCCATTTGACATATTTCTTATTGCATTTCTCTGCCTTTGGCTACAAGAGACTTCCTGGGAGAGACAATTTTAAATACTTCCAATTCTTAAGGATATAATTGTCCTAGTTAGAGAAGGAAGAACTAGTGTCTTTGAACTCTTGGACACTTACATTTACAACCTCAGAGACTACTTTCTCATTTTTTGCATTTACAACATCAATTGAGGAGGTTACTTTCCTAAAAATTCACAAATTTCTCTCCCACCAAAGGTTCCACATAACTAAAGTTAGGATTACTCTCCATATACATGCAAAGAAAGAGGATTTATAAAGAACTAGCTAGCTTTGCAAGAAGTCCCATAAGGAGTTTGGTAACGAGGTGCAATAACTAAGCTTGTTAAGAACAAACTCCCAACTTTGTTGCACAAACTTGTATCTCACAAGGAGATGATCAACATCTTCAATCCCTTTGTTACACAAAGGACACATGAAAGGGTCAACTATTTTTAATTTAGCTAACTAATCACTAGTTAAAAAGTGCTTCCTCAATGCCAACCATGCAAAACTCTCTGCCTTGGGTAAGACTTTGCTATCCCAACAAAAGGAGTAGGCCCTTTGGGTGAGAAGTTGAGTTGAGTTATGATTTAAAGCCTTAGAACCTTGTTTGACCATGTAATTACCATCCCTTGAAGGAGCCCATATCAATTTGTCCGGTTTTGTAGAAAGATAGACCATTCGAGCATTCAACACTTTTTGTAATATAGTACATTGTTGGATGGACAAAGAAGGATCTAAAATACTTTTCCAAACTACAACCCATTATAAATATGCATAAATTGACATTTAAATCATTCTTACTTCTCATCCATTAAAATGCAAAACTGAATCTAACCAGTAAAGAATACCATTACCGAATATAAGTTGCTTAGCTTTTTTAATGTATTTTATTATTTACAAACTAGCCTATATATACTTCAATATTTTTGGATGAAGGTCTACCAAGACAGTTGCAACTACACTAGACAAAATCACGACGCATGTGGGCTGAAAACAGGATTGTTGAGAGTGTGGGAGAAGGCGTGGAAGATCTCAAGTAGGGAAATCATATGTTGCCATTATTTACAAGCGAGTGTGGAGAGTGCATATACTACAAATCACCAAAGATTAATCTATGTAAAAAATTTAGAATCAATCCCACCAGGGCGGTCATGCTGAGCAATCCTTCAAGAATTAAAAGATATTATTTTTTTGTTTAATGGATTCAATCAGGTTACATAGATATCAACATCCTTATGTATCAAAACATCAAATACTTTATTTTCCATTCTGGTCCTACCATGCCTGTCCTCCTAAATCTTTTAACATTGCAATGGTTAATTAAATAACTGATAAATCTTGAAGATTATAGTTATCCACTTAATAATGGATAAATTTTCCTAATTATAATGGTTTGGTAGAATAAGGAAAGATTTTATACCTTTTTCCTTAATATGGCTCCTAACTTTTAGTGCTACCGTGGCTCCATGAAAACCTTTTTTATTACGCTGAGAGGCGTTCCTACAATGGGATCATGGATGGAAAGAGCCTTTGTCCATTTTTTGAAGTGGCATTTATTTTGATGTTCTCCTACCTTCATTAATCTTGTTGAAGCGTTGATCCTGCTGAAGCGTTTGCAATAAATGAAAAGACATAACTGACATGATTGAAGGAGTGGTAGGAAGAGCAGTGGTGCCAAAATGTGACGTTAAAAATCTCTTCATCAGGAAATTATTATTTGCTTCTCAAATACTCTCTATAGAATCTATTCCATGTGGAAGCAACTGTGTCAAATCCATATGCTTTGATTGTCTCAGAGAATAAAGAGCAAGTGCAGGGAAATAAGGCAGTGATAACAAAAAATAGTTACCTAGCCTGTGTGATCATTTGGGGATGCAAGAAGCCACGCTTAGGCTTCACACAGAGGCGCCAACAATGGATATCACAAAGTTTTCTTTTTTTGTTCTTTTTGTTTAAATATATTTCATTTGTTTGATTTGTATTGTTTAAATTTCACACTCCCTTCCTCTCTGATGAGAAAACCCTTATGAAGTTTATAAGCAACGATGGGTATAGTCCACCTATTTTCAACAGAAGCAACAACTATCAAAATATGTTAATATGCAAGTGCACTTCCCAAGAATTCTAGAGGAAGAAGTCAAAGAACAAGACGAAAGGGGAGAAAAACGACTGAAAAATCTGTTGTTTTGCATGTTTTGAGCTAGGTAATTTCTGATATGACTTAGGCCATGAATGTATTTAGAAATAAACTTTTTTTCTTTGGTGTTTGTTTTTAATTCGGTCATTTGGGTGACATTTTCAACTAAATTCTGCCTGTTTTGTTAATAGACTTTGTAGAAATCATGATTGGTATAAAACAATTGCATAGTAATTTTGTGTAACAAACATTAAGGTAGTGACTTTTAATGAAGCATACATTTTTAGAAATTTAGAAATCCTAGATTTTCCATTTTGAAAGTTGGATCATAATTAAAGTAATGGTATGCTGCTCTGAATTTGAAAGGTGGTTGTTGAATGTATTTCTATTTAATTCTATCAAATTAATCTTTGATCTATGTTTAGTCTTAAAATGTTCATCAATATTTAGCAATTACAATAAAAGTAATTCCAGATTCAAATACTTAAATAAGTTTAATTTAATCACAAATAGCAATCATCTACTTGACTTCCATTAAGGTGATTGAGGTGGCTTAGTAAAAATGTCGGATACAAGTTGACATACTAAAAATCATTCCTAATGAGTGATATGATAAAATGATGAGAGTAAAGAAGAATAATATTGTGTAGTATATTGTGATTGCAAGTATAGGTAATAAAAATAGATAGTTCAATATA
The DNA here is from genome assembly GCA_007258455.2 of Sequoia sempervirens. NCBI lineage: Eukaryota > Viridiplantae > Streptophyta > Pinopsida > Cupressales > Cupressaceae > Sequoia > Sequoia sempervirens. The sequence continues at coordinate 67,232,638 of VDFB02000013.1, read as the reverse complement.
TTATTTTTGATTTAAAAGTTTGTGAAGTTTATTTAATGGAGAATATATATTTCAATTTATTAGTTTATTAAGTTCATTTAGTGTGATTAAGTTTTAGTCATAAAATACCAAGCTTATAAAACATACATGATAAGACCATAATTTTGAAGATTAAATCTATAGTTTTTAAAGTTCAAATTATAGTCACTACATCAATAGGAATAATGTTTGAAATTTTATGCTCATACTATGAATAAGATGAAAGCCATATACATGTAAATCTGCAATAAGTGCATTCTAATACTTGAATAAATATAGCTAGGATTTTTAGAATTTAAAAGATTAAGTATAAAAGAAATATTTTAAAATTACTATTGCATATAAAAGTAAGTTTCTTAACTAGAGTTTCTAAAATTAAAAAAATTAAGTATGAAAGAAATATTCTAAATTTACTATTTAATATAAAAGTAAGTTTCTAAATTAGTATAAGTTAGAGTTTCTAAAATTTAAAAAGTAAGTATAAAAGAAATATTCTAAATTTATTATTTTATATAAAAGAAAGTTTCTAGAAATGAAAAACAATTGTTATTAAAAAAATTAAATTAATGTATTTAGAATTAAAGAATTAAATAAAAATGAAATATCTTAAATTTAGTATTACACATAAAAAATATAGTAGACTTAAAGTATATAGTAATTTAAAAATATAGAAACTTAAAGATATAGTAACTTAAAAATATAGTAACTTAAATATATAATAGACTTTTCATAATAAGTGCACATATATATATCAATTTAAAATTATAAAATGAAATACAAAAAATATAACAATTTTATCATTACACATAAAAATAAGTTTTTAAATTAATACATTTATTAAAATTAGCATATCTATCTTTAAAAAATTAATGTAATTAAGAATTACATTTACACTTAATTTTAACATATAATTTAAATGATATTATTATTATTTAAATTAGCTTATCATTATGATTGGGGTTTGATTAGGGTTAGGGTTCAATTATAATTCTAAAATAAAACCTGGAATTAGGGTTAAGGTGACTAGGGTTACAATTAGGGTTAGGGTTCTTCATTAGGGTTTAATCATGGTTAGGGTTATAGATCAATTAAGATTATGATTGAATTAGGGATAGATTAAAGTTAGAGATCATTTAGGATTAGGGTTCAATTACACTTATGGTTCAAATGGGTTCAGTTAGAGTTTAATTAGAGTTAAGGTTATGTTAGGGTCAGGGTTCTTGTTAGGGTTTAATTAGGATTAAGAATAGGGTAGGGTTCAATTACAATTAGGGTTATAAGATAAAACTCGAGGAAAAGGTTACGGTTAAGGTTGGGGTTAGGGTTACGACTCAACAAGGGTTACAATGTAATTAAGAATTACATTTACACTTAACTTTATTATATAATTTAAAAATAATTTATATAACATTATTATTATTATTTAAAATTGGCTTATCATTATGATTGGGATTTAATTAGGGTTAGGGTTCAATTAGAATTATAAGATAAAACTTGGAGTTAGGGTTAGGGTGACTAGGGTTAGACCAGGGTTACAATTAGGGTTAGGGTTTAATTATGGTTAGCTATAATTATAATTAGGGTTCTAGGATAAATATTTGGGTTAGGGTTAGGGTTAGGGTTCAATTAGGGTTAGCTATAATTAGGGTTAAGGTTACGGTTAATGTTAGTTAGGGTAAGGATTTAAATAGGGTTAGATTTTAATTAGGGTTAGGGTTAGGATTCAATTAGCATTATAATTATAATTAGCATAAACATTACAAATAGAGTTACTATTAGAATTAGAATTATAAATAGAGTTAAAATTATGATTATGTTTGCAATTAGAATTAGGGTTATAGTTATGGTTAGTGTTTGAAAGAGGATAAGGATTTGGATTATAATTTAATTAAGGTTAGAGTTATGATTAGGTATAAGATTCAGATTAGAATTCAATTATGATTAGGGTTCAATTAGGGTTATAGGATAAATATTTGGGTTAATAGTAGGGTGAAGGTTAGCATTAGGTATAAGATTAAATTAGGGTTAGGCTTAGGGTTAGGATTCAATTAGGGTTTTCATTATGGTTTGGGTTCATTTAGGATTACAAGATAAATCTTGAGGTTAGGGTTCACATCTAATTAGAGTTAGAGTTAGAGTTGGATTTATATTAGGGTTAGGGTTAGGGTTAGTAGTTGCAAATTGAGATCAATATTAGGGTTGAAGTTAGAGTTATTATTAGGTTGGGGATTAATTTGTGTTAGTGTTAGGATTTAATTATGGTTAAAATCTAAGTAGGGTAAGGGTTAGGATTCAATTGGTGTTTAATCAGGGTTAGGGCTATAAAAAAACTAATTGTATTGTAACCCTAACCCTAAACCATAATTGAATTGTATTTATAACCCTATCCCCAATTTTATCCCTAACCCTAACCCTAATTATACCCCAAATCCTAATATATCTTCAATCCTAACCATAACCTTAATCATGATGCTAACCCAACCCTAACACTAATGCTGACCCTAATATTCATACTAACCCCAACCCTAATCCTAATTCTATCTCTAATCCTAACCCTATCCATATTCTTAACCCTAAATCTAATCCTAGCCCTAACCCTAACCTTAACCCTAATTCTATCTCTAACCTTAAATTTAACCTAATCCTACCCCTAATCTTAATTCTATCTCTAATCCTAACCCTAATCTTAATTGTAATGCTAAGCCCAACCCTTATCCTAACCCTCATCCTCATAATAACCCCAACACTAATCTTAAGTCTATCTCTAATCCTAACCCCATCCCTAATAATAACGCTAATCCCAACCCTAATCATAATTTTATGACTAACACTAACCCTAACCCAACCCTATTCCTAATCTTAACCTTAATATTCCTAGCCCTAAACTTAACCCCAATTCTATGTTTTATCCTAAACTTAACCCTCACTTACTCTTAATCCTAATTGTAACCTTAACTCTAATTTTATCTCTAACCCTAACCCTAAACCTAATCCTAACCCTAATCCTAATTCTATCTCTAATTCTAACCCTAACCTTAATTGTAATGCTAAGCCAAACCCTTATCCTAACCCTAACCCCAACCCTAATCCTAACTCTATCTCCAACCCTAACCCTATCCTCAATATTAACCCTAACCCTAATCTTAACCCTAACCTTAACACTAATTCTATCTTTAATCCTAACCATAACTCTAATTATACTCCTAAATCTAATCCTAGCCCTAAACCCTAATTATATCTATAACACTAATCCTAACCCTAATCCTAATTCCCTCTCTAATGCTAACCATAACCTTAATTTTGATCCTAATCCTAACCTAGAACCTAATTCTAACTCTAATCCCAACCCTACCCTTGATCCCTATTCTATCTATAATCCTAACCCTAATCCTATTATTGACACTAACTCCAAACCTAATCCTAATTCTATCTCTAACTCTAAAAAGAAGAATATATTATTTTAATAATATATATTTAATACATAATCATCACCATAATCCTTACTGTAATTGTAAACCACAACCCCAACCCTAACCCTAACCCTATTCATGATGTAAATCCTTACCCTAACCATAACCCTAATTCTTAACCCTAACCATAATCATAATCCTAACCCTAATCATTATCTTAATAGTAAACCTAACCCAAACCCTTCCCCTAATAGAGCATTAATCATAAATTTAATTGAACCCTAAATCCTAAATTTATTTGAATGCTAACCTTTATCATTTATAAAATCATAACCAAATTGAACCCTTACTATAATTGAACACTCACCCTAATTGAAACCCAACCGTATTTTAACCCTACTCATAACCATATCTTTAATTTTAATTATAACCCTAACCCTAATTCTATTTATAACACTAACCATAAAAATATTCTATAATTCATAATCTTTTTTAAGACTAACCCTAACCTTATTTAAAATTTAACCCTAAGACTAACCCTAATTAAACACTAACCCTAGCGTTGTTTGAATATTAACCACAGTTTCACCCTACACTAACTCAAAGATTTCCCCTCATTCAACCCCAACACTAACTCAAAGGTTTTTCCCTAATTGAACCTTATTTTAACCTTTATGCTAACCCTAATTAAACTTGAACCTCAACCCTAATAAAAGTTTGAACCTAAGCATATTTAACCCCTAACCATAACTTATATTAAATTTTTATATTAAATATACTAAAATATTATTATTTATCTAATAATATAATAACCCTAATTAAACTTGAACCTCAACCCTAATAAAAGTTTGAACCTAACTATGTTTTTTTTCTTCTATACTATAGGAATCAGGTAGCATGACCCCCTATAAACTACAGTGCACCTGGTAAGCATTTTAACATGACTGGCGGGGCTGGCGCGACACTCCCTCTGGTACCATGGGAGTGGGGGAGACTAGACCTCATGACCAACCTCCTGCAACAAGAAAGATCTAGCCAACCCAGCTAGGGCCCCCACCCAAACCCAACTATGTTTGACCCCTAACTATAACTTATATTAAGTTTATTTATTTATTTTTTATTCAAGGGGTAACACTTTTGACCAGAGCTATGAACCAGAATACAACCACTCAACATTACCACCCCAATGGGGTTTGAACCTTGGTGACAAGAACAATAATGCCACCTATAAACTATCACACCATGCCAATATCGGCAATTTTTATATTAAATATACTAAAATATTATTATTTATCTAATAATATAATAAAATAATATTGTATAATTATATATTAATTCATGTTATGTGTTGCGCCGTGATAGTTTACTTTTAAAATGTGCAATGGTTTGCATGAAAAAGAGAAAATAAAAATAAAAATGTTGCTTTTATATCTAAATTTTACTCAAATTATGCCGAGACGTTTAAGTTTTCAATTTAATAGTATATGCATGCTAGTAAAAAATGGCATCCAAAAATCTTTGTAAGGAAAAACTAATAGAGTTAAATTTGATGTGCAAATGTTGTTTTTTTATATTATGAAATCAATTTAATTAAAAAAATAAATTAAAACTAAATACTTAATGTCATGTAATAAATTTTTAAGTTTTTAGGGTGAACATTTATTTATAGTAGTAACACAAATATGTTTTTTATAATTATAATAAATTTCAATGTATTTATTTGTAATTTATTTGGTTTATTTTTCATTAGTGTATATTTTTTTTGTTTATTTTTCAATAGTTTTTAGTTTTTTGCTTTGTTTTTAAAGCAGTTATAAAGTTGTTTTATTCACAATTTTCTTTAGATGTTCTATCTTCAAATTCATGAACTATTAAAAGAGGCTGTTGTAACCTATTTTAATCATTAGAAAATAAAGTCTTTGTTTTGTTGTAGGTTAGTAGTTTTCTGTTTTATTTTTTTTCTGTCTACCTTACTAGCAAAATAGGTGAACAAAAGTTTTTGAAAATAGATGTTGGCTTTTAACAACAGAAGAAAAATATTAGTGCTAACAATGTTGTTGTGTTTTTCAAGTCATCCTCTAGCAGATCTTATGAAATGACTAAGTTTAAAGCATAGGAGAGCAACGACGGTGGTGAATAAAATCAGAAAGAAAAAAAGGTTTGAATTTTCATGACATGCCACAAATAATTACAAATGCTTGTCTAATTTATTTTCAATATCATCAAGGTCAATTGGAATCCCCTCTTCATTTTTCTAAAGCAACATTGAGAAGATTTGATTATTTCTTACTCCAAGGTGCATCCTTATTCTTGAGATGAGGAAGAAAATGGTAAGAAATTTTGTTTTGGGAGGAGGTCTAACAGAACTTTATTCTCTAAATTTTTCATATTTTTCCTATTAAGGGTTTATGAAGTAAAGGTTTGGTGTGCATCCTTAGTTTTTTTCTTTTAATTACTAAGTTGTATTTGGTGCATTTGCAGTTGGTTCCATAAATATAAGCAACATATTAACTGGGAAGTGCCTAGCTAAGATTTATGTATGGTCAAATTGAGGTACCTACAAAGTGTGCAAAGCAATATATGCTTGATTGCTTAAGGATCTATGGTTGTAAGTTGATAGTAGCAATGACAGTTGTTTGATGTAATCCAAATTATGCTGCATGCTTCCATTTATTATATATTGGAGTCCTTGAACATCAAGCATATATTACATAGAATAGGGCATATAGACTATGGAAGTTCATTTTTTTAGAACTCATAATGATGGTGAATGTTTGAATATGTCTCTTAAATCTATATTTTGAAGTACAACTAACAGTTTATCGTGTTATATTTTTTTTTCCCTCATGTAATTCTTAATTTTGTTGGCTTATGTATTTTTCTTTGCCCACAAAAAGTATTTTTAGAGTTTCAATTTGAGTGTAACCTCATGGTTTTAGTGGAAGTTGTGTGCCTTTCAACTTAGTGTAAATGGTGTATTTGATGGATTCTAATTGGGGAATGCTTTTTTACTACATTTTTTTTTTATCTTTATGAAGTTAAAGCCAAATCAAGCACATCCATTCAAATGGTTGTATAATAAACAATTATTTGTTTTATACTATTTATAAAATTTTATATTTTAAATCTTTTCATAACAATTAATTAATTTTTTTATAATGACAATATTTAATAATAAGCAAATAAAGTCTTTTTTTCATGTAATTAAGTGTTAAGTGAATACTTTATATAATATTATTTTAATTTTACATATAAATTTTAACCTCAAGAAGGATAAATGACATCCACCAAAAAAGCATCAATGTAAGGAAAAATCTTCAACAAGAAATTCACGTTCAAATAACATGCAAATCCATATCCACTCTTAAATATTATCTTCTTATCTTTTAAAATAAAAAAAATATTATTTTAAAATGATTACAATTTAAAATAACATTGAATTAGGATTAGGATTAGAGTTTTGATCAAAGGAAAATACGAAAATTTTAAGATTAGAATTTTGATTAACAAAAATATAAATCAAATAGATTTGATGAAACAAAAAAATCAAATAAAAAAGATTGATAAAAAATAAAATAAAATAAATAAATAATAAAAATAACAAATAAATAAATAAATAATATTTATTAGTTCGGAACTATAGTCATGGCCAAATCTTACTATTTGATTATTTTTTATCTATTATCAATGTATACATGCCAATTATATAACAAAACATATTTCAAAATTCAATCCATTTAATTGGTAGACAAATTTCATTCGATATAAAGCAATTAATGCGCTTCCATTACTTCCATTACTCCCATTTCACGGAATTTTATGTGAAAATGACCATAATAAAAAAAATTAATTGGTGTCTTAGACATCGTTTACATTAATTAGTCTATAAATATTAAAAAATATTTTTTATTAAATGCGTGTATCTATCTTACATGATTAAAATCAAAATTTATGTCCATTTTTTTATATAGTAAAAAAATAGTTTATTCTTAAGTGAATAAATAACTATATGTGGTTTTCCCATTTATTCACTTTTCTATACATAGATATTAATATTTAATATTTAAATACATCTATCTAACTTATGCCACCTTTAAAATGATATTTTTGCATCTAATAAATCTATAATAAATATAAATTTGATACACTATTTCTTTCATTTATGAAAGTAAAAATAAAATTTACAAGTTGGTAGCTAATATGGTTGTAGAAATAAAATTTATAGGTATACTAGTCTATAAATATTAATAACTAATTTTCATTAAATACATCTACCTATCTTTAGTAAAATTTATATCAAAGTAACTATATGTTATTTTCCCATTTATTGACTTGTCTATACATAGATATTAATATTTAATATTTATTTCATTTATAAAATAGAAATAATGACCTAATTAATATAAGCACATCCAAATTGATATATTGATGTATTTTAGATAGATATATTCTAAATATAAAATAAATAAACAATTTATCTTCATTTAAAAATAAATAAATAGTATAATTTATTTATGTCTTTTTAGATAGATATTTAAGATATATAAGATATCTATATAAAATTTAAAATAAATAAATAATTTATTTTTTATTTAAAATAATAAAATACAAATAAAATGTATGATCTATTTTTTACTATATTTATTGCTTCCATACTTTAACATATATTTATCTAAGATATCTATATATTACTAAATACTTTTCTTTAAAAAAAAAGTACTTTAACATTGCAAAAGATAAAAATGTACTTTAAGAAAAAAGAAAATAGCAAACATTCCATACATATCCATATGTTGTACAAAATAGATATCAAATGCTAGGAAAAAACTCAACAATCTATTGCAGCAAACTTTTTACCCTTGGAAAAAGTAATAGCACCTAAACACTCTCCAAGCCTTTATATATAAGATTATTCACCCTAGCATTTTATTCATAGAATTTTGGCTCTAGGAAAACTACCAAGTGGTATTGAAAATCATTGATGGGTCCAATTGACACATGTTCATTGCTAACATGCAAACAAGAGTTACACATGAATTGTACTCATCGTGCAAATCCAAACGTCAAACTTTGGAGGAGAACCTCAACATTCACTCTAGCTTCTCCAAGATGGACTCATCCTTTTCAATACTCTTAAATTCAATAATTTTTTAGTCTTGAAGGGGAGCATCTGCAAACAACATTAGAATGTTACCATTTTTAACTAGTGTGCCAACATTACAATAATATTCCAACATTATAACTAAGACTTGCAAGATGTACAACATGCTTAGTCCTAATATTACTGAGAATGGAATGCCTCAACCTAGAAAACCTGTCCGATACAAATTAAATAATAAAGATATGAGATCTAATGGACATGATAAGCCTTACAACTCCAACTCGGGGTAATTGGCCTAAGAAATTATAGATGTTGTACTTAGTAACTTTTATATCTTTAGTGTCTTTTAGGGGACATGTATTTAATGCGATGTGATAAAATCTTTGTAATTGTTTTACCCTAGTGGGCTTTGGTTATTTGATTTTTTAGTCCATAAATTAGATCACAATATAATTTAACATACAATGATATAGTAGCAACATTGTGGATCTTGGTGAGCTTTGACTGGACACAACCCAAAATTGTTTTCCAATTGGCTTGTGTGTTAAGCTAGAATTAGAGTTAAGGGTCCTTGTTTGGAACTCTATCTCTCTCTGCCCCTGTTCCCCTCCTCCATTGAAATTAAAAATATCCGAGCTATTCCTGTTTGTGTTTCTGTGTTGAGCATGGGGCTATATTGTTGCTTGGTTTGTACTTACTTATGTTCTATGTCCATTAGTTATTTGAATCCTAAAATCAAGATTGTAAAGTGCTTTGTGCCCCGCCGTTGGTCTAATTCTATCACACGTTTTGTCACCAAGTAGATGCGCCTTCCACCAAGCAAGTACTTATCATTTGTGACATTGCTAAAATTTATCAAACACAGCTAATTAAAACATAACAATTCTATTAGTGAAACTTCGCTGCGGTGCAGCACTTGTTAATATATGTATGCTAGTTTTATTTATTCCCAAAATGACCTCCAAAAATCTGGGTAAAGTTTTTGAAACTAAATTGACAGGCAGGTGGAAGTCAAAAAAAGGTCACAATTATTTTTTCTCGAAACAGTTTCGTTGCTTAGTGCGTGGGCCTTTAGCTTTTGCCCAATCCGATCCTTCGAATCATTCCTTGCTGAAACTCTCCAGTGTGATGGCTTCCTCCAGCCCTTGCGATTGCTCCGCCAATCGAAGGTTGCGCGATTATGCCACCCTTCATTCCTCCGAGGACGATTCCCTTGAGATCCCCTACCCTCCTGCGCAGACGGTAACCATGGATCACACATGCGTTATGATGCCTAGGGTTTTCGCTTCTTCCCTTCTCATACCTCCATCGTTACATAGTTTCCCCTCTTTCCTGTGTTACCTCCCTTCGTTGCTGTTCTCGGTGGTCGCTGTAAAATGGCGGATTCAGGGGGAAGTCGTTATTTGCCTCATCCGCCCAGGTTGCGTTCTTCCGCGCCATGCGAAAAGTTGCAGAGCGCCCCTATAATGTGTGGCAACAGTGTTGGAAGACTGTATAAGAGGTATTTTAATTCAATTTATTTTTTATTTATATTTTACATTATTCTTAATATATATGTTAGTTTATATATTTTGGGGTTGTAAATTATAGGTAGAAGTGCAAACCCATGGAAAATTTGGTAAGGATTTTTAAGATGTGGAAAAAAATGAAAATTGTGTTTTAATTTATTTATTTTTAAACCCTCAACTTAAACACCTAGGGTTAGAAAGCTTAAAAAAAAGGTGTAAAGAGAAATTAGGGCAGTTTGGAGGACGGAGAAAAGAAGGGGGACGGGGAGTGTGGAGGCTGGGTTGGAAAGGATGAAGAGATCTACTCAAATCTTTAATGGTTGTCCTCGCCAAATGAGAGGTAAGTTTTTTAATGGCTGTGTTTACCTTATGAGGGGTGTTTTTGTATGTTGAGTGTTTTAATGGCTGTACAGTTTGTTATATTTACCTTATGAGGGGTATGGCTGTACATTTTGTTATGTTTATCTTATGAGGGGTAAGTTTGTATGTTAAGTTTTTTAATGGATGTACAGTCTGTTGTGTTTACCTTATGGGGGGTTGGAAAATGGGTATGGGAAGGTTTAGGTGTTTTATCTATGCCTGTGCATGTAATTACCCTTGTGCATCGAGAGTGTTGTGAGGGTTTCCATATGTAGTTGTATGCAATCTCATGTGTTAAAACCTTGTGTTGAGAAACTGGGTTGTACATGCTCTTATGTCTTTGGAAATCTTCTTTAAGAGTCTTGGATGAACCTCTTTGCTTGCTCTTTGCTCGGCGGATGGTAATAACCTTTAAGGCTTGATGAACGATTCCGATTGGATGGAGAACTTCTTTCTCCATTGGCTCTTCAGTTTAAGAGAAGAGAAAAAAATAGAAATCTTCTGTTGGGTAGGTTATTGAAATATACAGTTTATGTTGACAGGTAAACACAAAACCATCATTATTTCTTACCACAGGAAACTCTGCAATTCATTAAAAAAAAGTACTAATAATTTGCAATAATACTAGAACAATAGGCTCAAGTTTTCCTTCTCTCCAGTGACTGTTGGTGACAAGTGTACAAATTTCTATTGGAAATTCTCTTTGATTTTCTGGTGAAGATTACTATCTTTGTTTTTTACATGGAATCCCTATTAAATGAATGTACTAGAAATCTATACACGAATATATCATTCGTTGCCAGATATAATAGCAATTACCATGTTCTTGTAAGGTGAGGGGCAACCCCAAATTTATTGTTATTTTCCATACCTCTTCTAAGGTAAACAAACCTATGTGTTACAAAAAGAACCATGACTTTATTTGGGTTTTCATTTAAAATGGTGCAGTAAACTGTCGCAAATATGAATTCTAAAGTAGTGCTAAATTTCACTGAACCCAGACATTTATTTGAAACTTGGTTAACCCTTTTGTTGTCCCTACTATTAACTAGAACAGTGACCTTGCTGCTTCTTTCTACTATCCATAACATCAATAAACAGAGATGTACATATCAAGTTCTGATCAGAGGGTTAGTGTTGTTTATGCCAAATTTTTCGAAGAGTATGTTGAAGCCTTCAGGAAACTTGGCCACAATTTACCCAAAGACACAAACCAAGCAAAATAATAGCAAGTAAATAAATATCTTCTTCTGCTACACGAAACTGTAGAGGGTGTTTTCTTTTGTTCTGCAAACACAGTTGAATTTCTTAAAATTATTTATAAATCAATGTTGCAGGCAAGCCAAGTTAACCGTATATAAGATCTCCAGTCTCATTCAGGAAGTTGATAAAATAAAATATATGTATATTAATGGTAAATACACTAATCATACATTTTAAATTTGCCTAAATACAGAGCTGTTCTTTTTTGTCTATAAACTAGATGCTATAGGGGAAGGACAATTAAATTATTAATTCTACTGAATCTCTAGACGTTAAGATATAAATTTAATTAGGTTTCAAGGTCGTGTTGGAAATGGTGTAAACTTATTATTTATTAATGATACCTTTTCTCCTTTAATTTTCCTCCAAGCAAAAGTTCCATCAGTACGAAAGGAGCTAAATTTCAATCATTATAGAATTCAGGTTTCATGGTTATGTAATGTCCTTTACCCAACCTTGTCCTAGAACTCACTTGTTTGCCCTAGAATTTGTTTGTTGATTAGGATTAGGGTTTCTTTCTTTCAAATGAGTATTCTCCTAATTCCATAACTCTAGATTGGAATTCTGTATTCATCCATATTGACAACATATCTGTTAGCATTAATATTTAGATATCAAAAATTAAGACAATCATAATGCAATTATGCAGACATAATCATACTTGCAGATTGAAAACATAAGAAGAGTCACTCAGCTCATCAGGAGAGGGGAATCCTTAAGGGGCCAACGATCTACCGCCTCCTATTCTCCAACCCTTGCTTTGGGCTTGTGCGGCAGAATGCCCAACCCTTGCTTTAGGCCTGTGGGGCTGAATCTAGGTGGGACCCCCACCCCTCCATGACCCAGCCCTTGCTTCGTGTGGGGCAAAATGCCCAACCCTTGCTTTGGGCCTAGTGGGGCGGAACCTGGGTGGGGTTTTTAGACAAACCACTTGAGTCATGATTAACCACTCCTGGCAGGATTACAGACACAATTCAAACAATTGATATGCAGTCACCACATATGCAGTCATTAGTACTTCATCTGTATTTACACATATTATGCAATAAGAGTATTCAATATGATCAAATAGTTCATTGAGTCCTAATATGAAGGTATATCAGAATACAAAACTAAATTAAGCAATATTCTTGTCTACATGTTCATTATGTTCTTTCAATTATGCAACTCAATACATCCTGCAGGTCCAACATTAGTTCGATACAAATGTAATTGCAAAAAATCATACATCAATCAAATATAGATGTAGATCAATCATCAATAGAACCATATCTATAGAAGGTAAACCCTTTGACCTATGATCAGTCAAGGACTACACAGTTCGTCTAAATACACTGCTGATTTCCATTACAGTGAGTCTTTTTCCAAATTTGATATCAAGAAGGAATGGTTCCAACACATCAGAGGCGGCTGTGTGCATTCCAATGAATAAGGCATATCGATTATTTTCAATAATACACAGATCGACTGGGCATACAAGGTTCATGCAGCATTGTTATGTCAGATTGAGGACAACTAAATATTAAAGCTATGTGAGTAGTGTCACCTGAATTGCGGTGCCTCTCCTGATATAGGATCCGCTGTGTCTGGTTGATTGATTGCTCTCCCTAAGTGATAGCATTCTTTGTTAACATGACTACCATATACGTTTAAACTTTATACATATATCTTGGTTTCTTCCTTCCTTCAATCTTACCTTTGATTGATCATAGGATAAAAACATATATAAATAAATATTAATCTAAGACCCTAATTACTTATAAGGCTCAATAATTGTTGCAGGCATCATTATTGCATAACTGAATAATATATATATATATGTGTGTATACCCTCATCTCTAATTGACTTCAATTTATATCATTATTTCTAATAAATATTTGTATATCATTATTTATATATTCTATATAAAGATCTATATATATATTATTATTCTTACTTGATTTACAATAATTCCATTGCATGATATATATATATATATATATATATATAATTGCAGATCATAGTGGTAATAAAGCCTACCACAAAAATAATAATTATAAATAACAAAATATAATAACTATAATAGAATAACATTTACTAATATCTAAAATATATAATTATAGTAATTATATTCAAATATATATATATATATATATATATATAATTGCAGATCATAGTGGTAATAAAGCCTACCACAAAAATAATAATTATAAATAACAAAATATAATAACTATAATAGAATAACATTTACTAATATCTAAAATATATAATTATAGTAATTATATTCAATCACTATAATAGAGCATACCACAATCTGTATAAATCTGAATATTACCCCTGTAACTGATCCAGTGTTTCCTTTAGTTCAGGATATATTCTTATATTCTTTCTTTATCTCCCTTCATTCATCGATGCTTTCCTCTTCTCATATATTCTCCCTTTTATATCTCCCTCACCTTGGAGAGGAGACTCGGTTGACATGGAGGATTGTGTCTTTTGGAAGGTTGTGACTTTCTTTATTGAAACCATTCCATGATTAATGATGATCGCTGCCTTTGCTAAATTAATTAACAATAATTTAGAAGATTTCTGTATCTTATTTAATCGCTGGTCTAATACAACATAATTATCATTGTCCATATCTTTTGATCGCTGCTGACTTTTATCTTAGGAATTCTAATCTTTATGTTATTCGTAGTTGCTGCCTTTGTGAGAATTATCGATGCCTTGTCTTTATTGCTGCTGTGTATATTTTATATCTAAGTTACCGATTCGTTTTTGAATTCGGGTACGGGTACGCGAATCTGGTATGGGATTCGGCAAAAATTTTTTTTGGGGTTGAGTACGGTTTGGGTACGGCAATACAAAAAAACATATAAAAATTATAAAAAATATATATAATGTAATATATTTTCTCATATGTATAATAAATAACAAATAATATATAAATAATAATATATGATGAATAATAACAAATAATATATAAATAAAAATAATTTATTACATATAGAATAATATTAAAAATATATCAAAACACAATATAAATTAATAATATTAAGTATTAACTATAAGAAATTCAAAATATAATTCAACAGCCCGACAATTATCGAAGGTTAACTTAAAAAATGTAAAATAAAATAAACTATCGAAGGTTGAGGGCGCTAATGCAGGACACGATTTTGGACTGCTTTTAGCTCATCCTCCTAATCACCAATGGCATTATCATTATGTTTATGCATACTCCTCTTCTCCACTGTAATGGCCAACGCTGGTGCTGGTGATATTCTTCCTCCTCCTAAGAGATTGTATTAGCTAGTGATTGATAAATCAAATTTGCTAACTTGCGTATGTGTGTTTGCTGGAAGGCATGGCGAGAGGGTCATCGTTCTTGACACGGAATCTGCAGGAGGCATCTTCGAGACAATACAACTACATAGTGGTGGTCGAAGGGACGGTGGGGGTGTGCAATCGCAACAATTCGGAGAAATGAAGGAAACCGCGACAATAATGAAGGAAATCGTGGCGGAAAATTGCAAAAACCCTATCAAATGCTTTAAAAACTCTGAATAATCGACAAATTTTTCCGTACGAATAAATGCATTTTGATGTTAAAAAACGTCGTGGATTCTACTTGGATTCGTCGCGCCGTATCCTAGACGAATCCGCAGTGAAGCCACGAATCTGAAGCGTATCCACAGAGCCATTTTCGAATCCTGGCCGAATTTGGGGCGTACCGAATCTGAATCGTGAATCCGAATCGTATTGTATCGTATCCGGAGGCTTATACTGACGAATCGGTAACTTAGTTTTATATTATATGTTTCTTATTAAAATATATTTATTATTATTATTATTCCTATATACATTTTAATATTTATAATATTATATTATGATTATAATTATAGTAATATTAAGTTGTTAATATTTGTAAATACCTAATTTGTCACTTATTTTATTTATTTGCATCTCAACACTTATTTGTTTTAATGTTCTATTTCGGGACATGACAGTCCACCCCACCCAAGATTGCTTTCCCTCAAGCAATCTAAGATGTGCAAATTTTAAGGTGTTGCTCCTTGTGGTGATGATATTAGCTTTAGAAATTCTAACCCAAGTGATGGTCATTCGGGTTATGAGGACAATGTATTAACTAATGTTCTTAACTTCTACTAGTTCTCCATAACCCTCAAAACCAATGAGTTGAAGTTTTGTGAATTAGTTTAGCTTAAAACCACAAGAATTAGAATTTAAAGCAGACAATTAGGTAGTTCAACCAGGCAAACAAGTAGCTCAAGCAAGCAAACAACTAGCGCAAGCACACAAGCAACTAGCTCAAGTAGACAACCAAGTAGCTCAAGCAAGCAAGCAACCGGCCCAAGCAAGTAGCCAACTGGTTCAAGCAGACAAGCAAATAGCTCAAGCAAGTAGGCAACTAGCTGAAGTAGATAGGTAAGGAGCGCAAGCACGCAAGCAACCAGCTCAAGCACACAAGCCACCAACTCAAGCAAGTAGGCAACTAGCTCAAGTAGGTAAGCAAGTAGCTCAAGCACGCAAGCAACTAGCTCAAGCACACATAGGATGGCAGGAAAGATGCTCTAATACAATTGTAATGTCCCTTACCCAACCTTGTCCTAGAACTCACTTGTTTGCCCTAGAATTCGTTTGTTGATTAGGATTAGGGTTTCTTTCTTCCAAATGAGTATTATCCTAATTCCATAACTCTAGATTGGAATCCTGTATTCATCCGTATTGACAACATATCTGTTAGCATTAATATCTAGATATCCAAAAATAAGACAATCATAATGCAATTATGCAAACATAATCATACTTGCAGATTGAAAACATAAGAAGAGTCACTCAGCCCATCAGGAGAGGGGAATCCTTAAGGGGCCAACGGATTAGTACTTCATTTGTATTTACACATATTATGCAATAAGAGTATTCAATATGATCAAACAGTTCATTGAGTCCTAATATGAAGGTATATCAGAATACAAAACTAAATTAAGCAATATTCTTGTCTACATGTTAATTATGTTCTTTCAATGATGCAATTCAATACATCCGACAGGTGCAGGTCCAACATTAGTTCAATATAGATGTAATTGCAAAAAATCATATACCAATCAAATATAGATGTAGATCAATCATCATTAGAACCATATCTATAGAAGGTAAACCCTTTGGCCTATGATCAGTCAAGGACTACACAGTCCGTCTAAATACACTGCTGATTTCCATTATAGTGAGTCTATTTCCAAATTCGATATCAAGAAGGAATGGTTCCAACACATCAAAGATGACTGTGTGCATTCTAATGAATAAGGCATATTGATTACTTTTAATAATACACAGATCGGCTGGGCATACAAGGTTCATGCAGCATTGTTATGTCAGATTGAGGACAACTAAATATTAAAGCTAAGTGAGTAGTCTCACCTGAATTGCGGTGCCCCTCCTGATATAGGATCTGCCGTGTCTGGTTGATTGATTGTCCTCCCTAAATGATAGCATTCTTTTTCAACATGACTACCATATACGTTTATACATATATTTTGGTTTCTTCCTTCCTTCAATCTTAGCTTTGATTAATCAAGGATAAAAATATATATAAATAAATATTAATCTAAGACCCTAATTACTTATAAGGCTCAATAATTGCTGCAGGCATCATTATTGTATAATTGAATATATATATGTGTGTCCATGTATAACCTCATCTTTAATTGACTTCGATTTATATCACTATTTCTAATAAATATTTATATATCATTATGTATATATTCTATATAAAGATCTATATGTATATTATTATTCCTACTTGATTTACAATAATTCTGTTGCATGAATATATGTATATATAATTGCAGATCATAGTGATAATAAAACCTACCACAAAAATAATAATTATAAATAACAAAATATAATAACTATGATAGAATAACATTTACTAATAGCTAAAATATATAATTATATTCAATCACTATAATAGAACATACTATAATCTGTATAAATTTGAATATGCCCCCTATAACTGATCCAGTGTTTCCTTTAGTTCAAAATATATTCTTGTATTCTTTCTTTATTTCTCTTCATCCATCGATGCTTTCCTCTTCTCATATATTCTCCCTTTTATATCTCCCTCACCTTGGAGAGGAGACTCGGTTGACATGGAGGATTGTGTCTTTTGGAAGGTAGTGACTTTCTCTTTATTGAAACCATTCCATGATTAATGATGATCGCTGCCTTTGCTAAATTAATTAACAATAATTTAGAAGATTTCTGAATCTTATTTAATCGCTGTTCTAACACAACATAATTATCATTGTCCATATCTTTTGATCGCTACTCACTTTTATTTTAGGAAATCTAATCTTTATGTTATTGGTAGTTTCTGCCTTTGTGAGAATTATCGATGCCTTGTCTTTATTGCTGCTGTGTATATTTTATATCAATATTATTATATATTTCTTATTAAAATATATTTATTATTATTATTATCCTTATAAACATTTTAATATTTATAATATTATATTATGATGATTATTGTTATAATAATATTTAAAAAGTTAGTATTTATTTGGTTAATATTTATAATATTATATTATGATTACGTCGAGAGGTGTCTACAGTGGCATCCATCAAAAATCAAAATTGAATGTAAGAAAAATTCTTCAGCTTGAATTTGACGTTCAGATGACATGCAGATGGCATACATAAATCTACTGTGCTTTCAACAGATAACTAAATGTAATTAAGGAAAATTAGATAACTAAATGTAATTAAGGAAAATTTTAAAGTTGAACTTTTTTTTATTAATTACTTTTACTAAGGTTAAAGTTGAGATTAAGGAAGATTAATAAATCAAATTTAATTACTTGCTTCTATGTATTTTCCTATCGACAAAACCTTACACTCCTCTAGTGCAAGTGCTAGTTTTTCTAACAATAATAAATAAATAAATAATCAATCATTTGGTTTTAAAAGTTAAAAAAAAAAAAAAAAATTTCTTTAGAGGTCTGCGGGCCCTTTGAGGCCACTTCTTATATCATATCAAATATAATTGAATGAAGGTTGGAATATATGTCGTTCATTTAGATCACTTAGTAAGTAATTAAATAATAAATATGATATGTTATACATTTTATCATAAATTATAATTTTTATCTCACAAATATACTTATATCTAAATAAGACTACTCATCTATTTATTTTATATGATTTTTTTTCTTACAATAGTAAATCAATTTCTTTACAATTAAATTTTCCAAATCTAATTTGCAAGGACTATCTCGCAAAATTAATAGAGGGAAATCCTTAGTATATTGTACATTCTTACATAGATACTGAGGCAGATTTAAAGGAGGACTGTGATTTTTGCATAACGGACTAGGATAGAACATGCAGTGCAGCCAGACAGCAAATAAGAACAAAGAGACAACAAAAGACAAAATGATGCGTAACGGACTGTTACTCTCATTTCTCACCTTTTTTACAGGGACAGTGAGCATCTATTAAATAACCATTTTTTTAATTGGAATTTCAATTAACGGTTCAATATTTTGCATTTAGCTCTTCTTTGCTATAATGCAATGTGGTAATTCTCATACAAACAGTTTCAGGTCATTTAAGTTTCATCCTCTTGATGAGGTTGCAGGTGGATATTTTCCATTTGCAAGATCCGTTTCCCAATTCAAAATGGCAAGAACATATTTATGTCTTTTAATATTGCAAATTTATTTGGCCTATATTTCAGCTGAGCAAGAATTTTGTATGCGGATCCCACAAAAGATTGCAAGTTTATTTTGCCTATATTTCAGCTGAGCAAGAATTTTGTATGCTGATCCCACAACTAAGGCTGTTGGTTTTACTCTTAATCCTCACCTAATTCAGAACAAGGCTCCTCCCATGGTAACTGCACGACTAGGAGTTAATTTTGTTGATAACTGCCCTGAAGTAGTTTCATCAAGATAGAAAGTCAGGCGAGCATTCAAAGTGAAAATTCTATTGTGCTGATGTTATGAGATTATAAAGCATTATGTAATGAGTTAGGGCAGCGTCTTCTTCGGCGGTGAATGTGCCTCAGCATTATTAATTATTATTACTATATTTCTCGTAAATCTCGTCACCCCAGCAACCGTTTGAATTGTTATTACAGGCGTATTAAAATTCCGACCGTTTGGGTGCGGAATGGCATCGTTTAAATGTTTTGACTACCGCCCACAATCCACAGCAGTTTTAGAGGTTTGGAGAAATTTTGTTTTCAGAAATCGAAAGAAATATACTCAATATCTAAGTAACATGGAAAGTAAAAAGTCAATTTGCAGAAATCTCATGAACAAATTTTATGCAGAAAGTTCTTGCCAGGCAGGCATTTCTGCGACTGGCGTTGGTTTCAAGTTGAGAAAAGCTTTGGAGGCAAGGACTAAATTGGATGAAGAGAAATTGAGAAAATTGAAGGAGAAAACACAGAAAAAGGAGGAACGGAAGAAAAATGAAGCAGAGATTGCAGAAATTAAGAGGAAAAAGGAAGAGATGGACCGGGAGGAAAAGCGGAAGCGATTGGAAGAAGCTCAGAGGCAGCAGAAGGAACTTGAGGAGAAACTTCTTG
Organism: Sequoia sempervirens; assembly: GCA_007258455.2. Classification (NCBI taxonomy): domain Eukaryota; kingdom Viridiplantae; phylum Streptophyta; class Pinopsida; order Cupressales; family Cupressaceae; genus Sequoia; species Sequoia sempervirens. Next base: position 67,212,384 of record VDFB02000013.1, on the reverse strand, counting down.
CAAAGAAGGAAGCAAAAGAACAGAGGCGCCGAGCTCTGGTATGTGAATAGTAACTATATGTTTCCCACATTAATGGACTTGATTATATGATAATATTAGCACATATTGTAACAGGATGAATATGAGCGTAAGAGGAAGGCAATGGAGGAAGAAGCCAAGAAGCAGCGCCGTATAGAGAAAGAAAAAGAAGCTGCTGAGCGCAGACGACGGTTGAAGGAGGATGCCAAGTCTAACAAATTTGCATCAAAGAATGCAAAGCACATGGAAGAAGTCCATGAAGGTACTTCAGCATGAAGTTATAATATGAGTAGAAAAAATTATGTCTCTACTCATAATTCATTATATTTATGATCTTATGTTCCTAAAATGTTTATGATTCAATCTATTTCTTGCAGGAAAGAAAGGTATCAAAGTGAAGGATTCGGAGACTGCTGAAGCTGCAAAACGATTTGAAGAGAGAAGAGAACAAGGACGCAAAATTAAGAAGGAATTACCCCGGCATGGTGAACATGAAAAGAAATTTCTTGAAAAATCAAAAGAATTATACAAAGGGGAAAAAGGGGGTGAAGAATCCGGTATTGCCTGTAGCGAGGGTAATAAATTTCTTTAGTATCTAATATTAATAGTTCAATACTGAGTACAAAAAAATAAAGATGATTTCTTTTCTTCTGATTCTTTTACATCTAAGATGAATTAAGTTAGAGCCTTGTCATATTTCTGACCTTATGTTCTTAAAATTTTAAAATTCAATCTCTTTCCTGCAGGAAAGAGAGATGTTAAAGTGAAGGCTTTGGAGGCTGTTGAAACTACAAAACGTTTTGAAGAGAAAAGAGAACCAGAACACAAAATTAGGAGGGAACTAGCCAGGCATAGTGAGCATGAAAAGAAATTTCTTGAGAAATCAAAGAAAGAACTATACAAGAGGGAAAAAGAAGGTGAAGGATCTAATATTATCTGTAGTGACAATAATAAATTCCTTTAGTATCAGTTATTAACAGTTCAATGGTGATAGCACCAAAAAAAAGATAATGATTGCCATTCCTCTGATTTTTTTACATCTGAGATGGAATATGCTACAGCCTTGTTATATTTATAATGTTATGTTCTTAAAATCTGAAAATTCAATCTATTTCCTGCAGGAAAGAGAGATATTCAAGTGAAGGCTTTGGAGGCTGCTGAAGCACTTGAAAAGAAAAGAGAACAAGAACACAAATTTAGGAAAGAACTAGCCAGGCATGGTGAGCATGAAAAGAAATTTGAGAAATCAAACAAAGAACTATTTAAACAGGAAGAAGGTGAAGAATCCAATAGTGCCTGCACTGACAGTAATAAATTCCTTTAGTATCAAATATTTTATTTTATATTATTTTCATTTTTATAGGGAAAGTAAAATGATTACATAAAATCTTCCTCATTAAAAATTAGATATTACAAAAACGGTAGTCATTAAGGCCTCAGAAATAGTGAGAACTGCACACACTGAGCAGATTCTCCTAAGATCAAGTTTGCCTGAGGGAGGAAGATGTTCATCCCAAATGTCCCTACAACATAACACGAACACAAATCACCTGCAACATCTCAGATCAATTCTGCAACATTTGATGGCATTTCTTCAATTACCACATTGTAGAATTTTTGTATATCCAGAAGCGTTCTCAAATCTTCCCGGGTGACAAAGTTAATTGCCACACCCTTCCTACCAAATCTCGCCCACTACGACCTATCCGGTGGAGATAGCTTTCTGGTTGTGTTGGCAAGTCATAATTGATAACAAGAGAAACTTGTTGAACATCAATACCTCGGGTCAAAAGGTCAGTTGTAATCAGCACTCTGGAATAACCAGATCTAAATTCTCTCATAATGATGTCTCTAGTATTCTGATTCATATCAGCATGTGTTGCAAACATTGTGCGATCACGAGCTCTCATTTGGTCTGTAAGCCAATCAACCTTTCTCCTGGTATTGATGAAAATCACACTCTGTTATTGCTAACGTTTCATACAAATCACACACCGTTTCAAGCTTATAATCCTCTCTTTTCACATTGACATAGAACTGTTTAATACCCTCCAGAGTAAGCTCGTCTGTCTTCACAAGAATCTGGACCGGATTTTTCATTATATTCCTTGTGATCTGCAAGGCTTCCGAAGTCATTGGAGCCGAGAAAATACCAATTTGGAGCTTTCGAGGAAGCAACTGAATGATATCAAATATCTGATCCTTGAATCCATGTGACAACAATTGATCTGCTTCATCAAGAAGCAAAATTTTAATATAATCAGAGCGCAGGGTATGGCGACTCAACAGGTCATAGAAACCCTACCAGGTGTCCCCACAATAACATGGATACCATGTTGGAGGATACGAGGTCCTCTTGGATGTTTGCACCTCCAACACAGGCATATACTTTCACTTGTAGATAATCACCAAGTGCCCTCGTAACTTTTTCTATTTGTTGTGCTTGTTCCCTACTTGGTGCCAAAACTAGTGCCTAGCAGTACTGGAGATTGTAGTTTACCTGTTGTAGAATTCCTGAACAAAATGTTGCAGTCTTTCCTGTTCCTGATTGTGCTTGCTGGATAATATCACGACGTTGGCAAAAAGGAACAATACCTCTCTGCTGAATAGCAGATGGGTTTTCAGAACCATAAGCATAAGTTCCTCGCAACAGATTTTCTTGAAGGCCCATAGAGTCTAAAGTATCATGAACGTCCTCCCAAGTAGAATAAGATTCCTCACCTCCAAGGACGTTTTGCATGTTTTGGTCATAGTTTTTTGCATCAAAATTGTCTCCCGTTTGGTCCCTGCTCGTCATCTTCAATTTGTTTTTTCTCTTGAATATTGTTTGCAAATATTCTGTTTCTCAGAGTATCTATGTGAGACCAATTCAGGTTCGTGTGAGCACTAATTAGAGGTTAATACAAGTTCTTTATGAGTGCCCACACCAGAAATCAATTATGGAAGACTAGCCTTTAGTATCAAATATTAATAGTTCAATGATGATAGAAAAAAAAATAGAAGATAACGTTTGCTTTTCCTCTGATTTTTTACTATCTGAATGAATTTTGTTAGAGCCTTATGTTCTTAGAAAATTCAATCTATTTCCTGCAGGAAAGAGAGATATGAAGGCTTTGGAGGCTGCTGAAGCTGCAAAACGATTTGAAGAGAAAAGAGAACAAGAACACAAAATTAGGAAAGAACTAGCCAGACATGGTGAGCATGAAAAGAAATTTCTTGAGAAATCAAAGAAAGAACTATACAGAGGGGTAAAAGAAGGTGAAGAATCTTACAATAATAAATTCCTTTAGTATATAATATTAATAGTTCAATATTGATAGTACAAAAATGCTTTTCTTCTGATTCTTTTACATCCAAGATGAACTGAGTTAGAGCCTCATTATATTTGTGACCTTATGTTTTAATTCATTCTATTTCCTTCAGGAAATGGATATATCAAAGTGAAGGCTTTGGAGGCTGCAAATCAACTTGAAGAGAACAGAGAACAAGAATGCAGTATTAGGAAGGAACTAGTTAGGTGTGGTAAGCATGAAAAGAAATTTCCTGGGAAATCGAAAGAACTACACAAAGGGGAAAAAGAAGGTGAGAGTAATATATCAATAACAAGTGGCATGGCAAGAAAAAAACCAGTGGGAAGCACCTTGCCGAAATGTCATGCAGAAAGTTATTCCCACGCAGGCACTTCTACGACCAGTGTTGACTTCAAGTTGAGAAGAGCTTTCGAATCAAAGACTAAACTGGAACAAGATAAACGGAGAAAATTGAACGAGAAAAGGCAGAAAGAGGAAGAATGGAAGAAAAATGCAGCAGAGATTGGAGCAATCAAGAGGAAAAAGGAAGAGATGGACAGGAAAGACCGTGCGGAAAAACGGAAGCGATTGGAAGAAGCCCAGAAGCAGCAGAAGGAAATCGAGGAGAAACTTCGTGCAAAGAAGGAAGCAAAAGAACAGAGGCGCCAAGCTCAGGTATTTGAATAGTAACCATAAAATGTTTCCCACATCAGTGGACTTAACTATATGATGTTATTAGCTAAACATTACATATATTCAAACAGGATGAATATGAGCGTAGGAGGAAGGCAATGGAGGAGGGTTCAGATGAGGCAGAGGGTTCAGATGAAGAGGAGGACGATGATGATGTTGCTCTAATGAAACTCACAGCACCGTGGGCAAGGTAGATGACAATAAGTTGCTTTTTAGATGTTTTGTTTGCAAGGTTAGAAACTTCCATAATTTCCTGACACCTTTTTTGGTTACAGGAAAGAGAATTTGATACCACATATCATAAGTCAACAATATGTGGATCCTGATGAGATATTTACTGGTGCAAGAACTTGCAATTTAAATGAAGGTACTCATGAAGTTATAATAGGAGTAGAAAACATTATTTGTCTCTACTCATGTTTGATTAAATAGCATACATTTTTATTTCAATTTCTTCAATATGCCAACAATTAATTTTTCTTTTGTGCTTTGAGAAAGGTGTGCAATTGAAACTCACTTAAAATATTTTGATTTTGCAGTTTTTGATTCAAATGATTCAAATAGGACGACAGATTTCAAACGGCGTAGTTCCAGCGGGGAATGGCTTAATGACTGTTTTACATGGGAAGAAGAGTTTCTATATAAGTTGCAGATGGGATACATAAACTAGCACTTGCATCAAAAAGAGGTGTAATGGTTACGCTGATTGTAATTTTTACAGAATGGTTAGAAAATCCTGTTGACTTCTATATTAATGATACGTGATTATAAAACAATATGCATTTATAAACATATATGTAACTTGCATTATTTGAAAGTGAATATAATTTTTTTATGCTATTGTTGATGGTCTGATTTGGGTATTGTAAAATTTCAATGCACATTAGAATATCCATTATAAACTATTATGCCTTGCAATGCATTTTAAGATGGGAAGGACTTTTTGTTTCAGTGCAAATCTCCATTTTTGGCTGCATTTTCATCTCTGGTTCAATTCTTGTTGCCTGACACAAATAATTATATGCTTGAGAGATAACGAGTGGAAGCTTCTTTATATGCTTGAGAGTTGAGCCTGAAAGTATTTTGCCCAGGTGCTTCAAATTATACTTTGTTTTTACAGTGATGTCCTATTTCTTTATATGCTCGAGAGTTGAGCCTGAAAGTATTTTGCCCAGGTGTTTCAAATTATACTTTGTTTTTACAGTGATGTCCTATTTCCTTTTGCTTCATTTCGGTTTGTCCAAACTTAAGTGTGTTTGCAGAAAGAAAATTTCATTTGGGTCCATTTTTTCTATGTTGAGGTAATTTTTCATTTGGGATGGCTTGGCTATGTTGAATTATAACAATATTAATTATAATCTTAGTTTAACTTTATTAAATATATGTAACACAACTCTTTTCTTATTCTAATATTAATTCTAGTTCGAACATTAATTCTAACACTAACATTGATTCTAATTACAACAACATTAATCCTAACACTATCACGGAAATGGCTATCCAGCCCCTAGAATGAACCGGGGCATGGATGTCATCCCATACATCATAAGTGGCATTCTCCATTCTTCAACAAGTTAACTCCCCTTTCACTGTAACATTGTTTGGAGCCAATAAACTTGCAGTTTTCTCTGTTTTTTAATTTTTCTCTGTTTTTTAATTTTTCTGTTTTAATTCCTGTGTCAAGCAGTTGTCCATCTTTTTTTCAGAAAGAACCGGAATATCTCAAACTCCTACTCCTTTTAAGTACTATTCACAAGATTTGATTTTTCAATAATAATTTATTAATGTTATATATTATAAATATTTTAATGAAATATAAAATTATTAAATTGAACTTTGTATTAAGAAAGTATTTGATTTTTTTTTTTTAATTAATATTGTTAATATAAATTTTAACAAATATAAATTAGATAAAAAAAATTATTGTAAAAGACATTTTTTTAATAATTAAATAAAATATTTATTATTAATTTATGAGATACAAAAATTGAAAAAAAAATCAACTTAAAATTTATATGAATTCATTTGAAAAGCGCTCATTATATTTAGTTGAAAACATGCTTTGCCATTTGTTTTGATGAATTGATTTTTATAAATGTTTGATTAATTTAATAATCTTTAGATTACGTTTCTTTATTTTGAATAATTTAATAGTTTAAGTAATTCAATAGCATGATAATTATGCTTGTTTTAAATATTTTCAAGCTATTTTCTAATACGACCTTCTAACATTTTCTTTTATTAATTTTAATAGAACATATAGGATCTCTAAAAATTAAGGTATGTCTTATTTTAAATTTTATAAATCATATTAAAGAAACTTTTAAATTTTAATCTATTTTTATTTTATTTGAATATAAAAAATTGAATTTGATTTTATTTATTTTATTTCAATTTAAAAAATTTAAAAAGATATACTATATATAACATAGATAGCAATTTTGTTGTATTATCTAGTAAAAGTATTTATCTTTTAAAACAAATCTTATTTAAAATATTATTTTAAACAATCTTTTTAACTTTTATTTATATAATTATTATATTAATAATTAAATTTTAATATAATGCAAGAATAATAGTAACTATTTTTTATATTGATAAAAATTGGGACTGTTTTAGGGACCAGACACTATTACAATGAAATAATCAATAGATAAATAGAAAATGTCTCGTGAGATATGAAATATAAATAATTGAAAATAGAAATAATCAAAAAATCATTGAAACTAGAAATCCTAGATAGGGCTAGCAAACATATAGCAAAGAAATGAAATAAAAAAATGTAGACTAATCACTATCAACTTGATGTTGTAGGCCTCTAGCTGCCTATGACTCCTTGAAGAAAAATTAACTTATTCTTCAAATGTGACCTCCATTGGATCAAGTGTTTGAGTGTTAGGGTCCCTTCTTTGTCCCTAGTTTTAGAAGTGCCCCCTTATAATATGTAGAGGTTCATGGTTATAGTCTTGATGGTTTCTTTACTCATCGCTAGGAGGCTATAGAGGTTATTCTTAATGCCTTTCTAGTTTTTCTATATTTTAAGAAACTTCCTCTCAAGGCTTTCCTATTGTTGAAAGAGGCCACAAATTTTGCAACTTAGTCCATATTTCCCCATTTGCATATTTCCTTTTTGGGTCTTTAGCTTGATCAAACACTACTTTTGCAATTTGTAGCCTTAGGTTAAAGGTATGTAGCTACACAAAAAATCACTTCATAACATTGTTATGGAGATCATGATTTTCTTGGAGGTCTCTTTTTTTCTTAATAGACCCAAACAATTATGGTACTCAATAGTGTGAAGAATAATTGAAGAGCTACACTAGTGGATAGTCATTTTTTTCTCTTTCTTTTGGGCACCTATGCAGTCCTTTTTAGGTCAATATCCTTGTTGCTTGGTAACATGGGGTTTGTTAGAGGGGTTGGGGCTAAGGACATGATGGGTTTTAGAGGAATCATCAACCAAAATAGATTTTCCTTAATCACATTTTCAATGGGAGTGGAGATAGGGGGATTTGTAACATTAACCTTAGGGGGTTGGTGGGGGGAACAAGAATCTTAACTATAGGGGTTTTTACAAGTTTATCTTGCATAAGAACTTTTGGTTATTGAGGGGTGTTTAGTTTTACTAGATGATTTTTTGAGACAGAAGAGGAAGATTGACTGGAAATTTTTGGGGGAATTAGGGTCATGTCAATAATTTTATGCCTAAAAGAATGGATCGATGGTTTATCTAGCTCATATCTAAATAAGTGATAGATAAGACCTTGATGAAGAGGTAGAATAGATTTCCCAAAAGCACATTGAGAACAACTTGTTCAAGAGAATTGTATAAGAAAAAATGGGAACTCATCTTTTTGTTATGCTCAAGATGGTTTAACATAAGAAAAAGGTAGGAGTAGAAACATTTGTATCTACCTTCAAGAGTGAAATATATTATGAACACCTTAGTCACATCTTTCCATGACTCTAGTAGATCATTTTGGTTGAGTGCATTTTGGTATCTATATTTTTTATCCACTTTTTTGATAAATTTGATCATAAACAAGTGGTCTCATGCCTTGATGATTTTCAAAATCTTGAGCTCCTCTATACTCTAGTTGATGGCCCAAATGTTTGACCATGATTTCCACAATTTTTGACTGATCCATCTTACATCTCATGGATGATAGCTAAGGGATAGTGGGGGCATTGGTTAGTTATTTTAAAATCCAAAAGAAAAATGTAGTGTAGCTAGCTTTCTTTTAAGGATGTTTTCATCCAATTGTATAAGAATCTTCTTCCCTTTATGGCTACTTATTTCTTATCCTTGTACTATTGTTTGTTGTATATATATCTTGTTAGGAAACTAATTCAAGATGTTTCCTATTGAAATAAATATTCACCCAATAAGGTATTACATAATGATTGATGAGTCTAGTTTATGGTTTAATTTTGGTAGAATTTATGATCAATTTGCTGAAGTTATCATGGACCTTGATGTTTGTGTAGACATCCAAATTTGGACACTTAATTTATCCAAATTTATCACTTTTCGTCTAAACATCCTCTTAGCCTAGTTAATTAAATAATATTACTATTATTTAATTAATATCTTTAATTCTGCTAAATCCCTAAGGTATTTAATTAATAATTAAATCCCTAAGGTATTTAATTAATAATTAAATCCCTAAGGTATTTAATTAATAATTAAATACCTTACCCTCCTTAATCCTCTTTTCATTAAATTAAATAAATATTAAATTTATTTAATTCCTCACATGTCATTTTCATCTAATCTTAATCCATCTCTAATTTCTTCATTAAGGATATTGCACATGCCTAATCCTTGATTAGGATGTGTCACATCCTCCAACTTTTGCAAGTTGGCTTTTAATCCTAATTAGCCTAATTATCCTCTAATTATAAATTAATTAAGCCTAATCATTCTCCAAGGAATTTTTAATTCCTTTTTATTTGTCCTAGATTCCCCTCCTTTATATGTGAATTTTTAATTCACATTCCTATCCTTCAAGGCTTCTAGAACCTTGGACTTGTCACAATCACCACATGTGACCCACCTTGGACTTGTCACAATCTTCACATGTGACCAAGTCCCACCTTTTTGGAGCCCACCTTTTACCCTCTAGATTCTTCCAATCATTGTGAATTTAAAATTCACTTTTATTCACCCAAGATTCTTCCCATCTCCCAATGTACTTGCAAGGTACTTGTACTTCCTCCACCTCATGTACCCTCTTGACAACTCATCTCCACCTCATATCCTCTTATCCATTTCACCCTCCACATGTCAAGATGTGAGGGCTTGTGGGTTCTCAACCCACCATAGCCCTTCATCTTGGCCTTGTTGGATCAATCTTGACCCTTGAATTCTCTAGAGAATTCAAATTCTTCTATAAATACCCCTCCTCAAGGGCATTTCCACAACACTTTTAATTTTTATAACCTTATGCTGCCATTTTGCCTTCACAACACTTTGCACTCTCACAACTACATGCTATCCAAGTCTTTTTAGATCATTCAACCATCTTTTGTCCATCATTTTGCATATT